>JAVGVS010000007.1:3977412-4397748 GCA_032718565.1 Distichodus sexfasciatus | reverse complement strand
CCCAGTCGCACTCCTAGACACAAATATGGCAACACAAAACACGATTAGGAAATATTACACCTTCGCAACTTACAGATTTTTGGATGATTTTGTGCATTACATCAAAAATACACTGCGAGTCAAAAAGGGATCTCTGCACCTTTGCCCATAACATTGAGTATTGTATTGTTACATTGATTATTAAGGGCACTCGGCACTACCACCACTGGGCTCCCGGGCAAGACTCTTAAACTCAGGGAGAATGTCCCTGAAATTAGGAAAAATGGAAGTCGCTCTGGAGAAGAGCTTCTGCTACATGCCGTACTAACCCAAAACAATTCCGTGCTTATTTCTTACAGATTTAAGGAGAACTCAAAATTCCATCAGGTTCAATAAGCTGCGACCGAATATGTATATATATATATATATGTATATATACCTTTGCATCAGTTCAGACGTGCAATATGTGATGGCCGTTGGACACAAACATGAACATATGTTATGTAGATTACAGAAAGATTCAGTGCTTGGCTGAATCTCAGATTGCATGGTCCAGCTCTCTTATTATTGCAGGGGAACCTTAGAGTAAAGTTGTTTTCCTCAGACAGAACACTGGCTTTCCTGGATCTTTCCTGGATGATGTCCAAAGATGCCGACACTTTACTGCAGCTGGCTGATTGGATCTGTAAAAAGTTAATTATAGAATGCTAATATTGCACTCAATAAAATATTTTAGTGCCATAGGCAGCTGCATGCTTAGTAGTCTCTCTTCACACCATTAGAGCAAGCCAGGCTTACTTACAGTGATGGGAGAAATTGTAATGTATGCCAATCATATTTTCAAACGTGTAAAGATATAAAACAGCTGTTCTGGAAAATTCGGCATTGCAATGAATGGTCAGTTTCACACAAAAACATACAGAAATACATTGTGATCATGCAACAGTCTGATTAATCCAGCAACATCAATTGAACTTGAAGAAACAAACCTCAAATGGAAACAATTTTAACAATTTTATTATTTATAAAATTAATTCATTCATATTGTTATTATTAACAATATTCTATACTGTTAAAATGACTTCACTTGGCATTATTAGTAATTACAATTCTCTTGTTCTTCATTTAAAATATCATTTGTCTCTAGTATTTAAGGTTTCCATATCATTTCACAGAGCTCCCATTTCAATCACATTTTATTTTGTCCTGGTATAGCAATAAAATCTTGACCACATGTAAAAGTAAAATAGGAAAAGTAACCCTTGTGTGAACTGTTTGTGTCACCTAATTAAACAGTTTGTTGTTGGTGGTGTTTTTCAAAACAGTCTACTCTGTTTACAGCTCTGGGGAAGAAATGCAATCCTAGTCATAGCATGTCTGTGAGCAGGGTTCCTTGTATTCATTTCACCCTGATTGGCCTAGAATGTCAAACTGCTTCAGCGCTCAACACTTGCTTCCAGCTGTGTCTTACTCTATGGAAGGCATGCATCTAATTATCAACAAGAAGCAGACATCAGCATGTTTTTAAAGAGAAAATGCATGCAGGAATTCATGAGGTCACTGATGTCAAACAATACTATCACATTTTATAGCGGTTGTTCTTTTTCAAATGTACATATTTTTTTCCTGACAGACAAAAGAATATTTCTAAATTGTCTTTCTCAAACTGAAAAAATACACACTCACAGACAGACAGACATACAGAGACAGATCTTGCTTTATGAATTCATTCCCATAATTATGTGTAAACAATACTACACCTCTGTTCACTTTTAGATTTTTAAATAAAATTTGGAACTTTTCAGTAACATTTTCATCTTTTTTGGACCAGTCCACACATACAAAAAATGTACCTAAAAAGTCACAGAATTAATCTTTTAGGGCACAATCAGGTCCTCACAATCACTAAAAATCTGCCCACACACACAATCAGTGTGTCAACTCAATAGCTTGGGACTGCTTAGAGACTTCATAGAAGTGCAAGGTTAAATTCCCTGCTGCCCACATGCACTTGAACCTGGAGAGTGATCAAACTGGGTTGGATGAGAGTCATGCTCTTGATACCTTTTTATTGAAAGTAATACTCTTCAGTTGATCGTGAGCTTTGATAACAGGCTACAGAAAAGAACAACAACCATGAGCAACATGATATATGTTGTTATGTCTTCCTCAATTTGTGACCTTTACCAGCTGTATATATGGCTGCACATTGGACCAGCCGGGACTGGTACGCTGTGCTGGTTCTTGAGGATTTTCTCTCCAAGGATATATAATCCCTACTGTTTTAAGCCTGTCTCTACATTCTCTATCTGTTGAATGCAATAATCGTCCCCTTCAACATCAAACACAGAGAATCTTTGGTTAAGCCACTCTCTGCCACTCAACTGGCTTTCATCTCAGCATCTAAAACTATAAGGAGAAACATGTGATAGCTGTTGGACACAAGAATGCTCAAATATGAATACTCACACACACATACACACTAGAAACTATTGTTCTGTTAAACTTAAAATATATAGGCTTCTAAGACAATTCATTTTCTTCTAATATTTTTTTTTTAGCAAATAGTCACAGCTTCTGCTCTTTCTCTCTTTATATAAGTCAAAACTCAGCACAGAAGTTCAGAGGTGGCACATAGAAAATGTCCTTCATGTAAGTTTAAAACTCTGCTATTTCAGAGAGCTACTACGAGTAATTGTCACGGTCCCGCCCAACTTAGACGGGACCGTAACCCAGAACCCAGATAAGTGTCTGTTTGTTGTTTCCTGTCTTCTGGGTTCACTTCTGGTGTGGTGTGTCTGTGGTGTGTGTGTGTGGTGTTTGCTCCTCTTGTTTCCTCGGATTAGCCTTAGCTTTCTGTGTTAGCTTGCTCCTCACTTCTGGGTTCTGAGTCTACACTTCGTGTGCCCTTCCGAGTAGTTCACTCTTTGTTTAGAGCGCACCCTACTTCCTGGTATGTTGTTTGCACTGCGTGTTCCCTACCTAGTAGATTAGTATCTGTGTAGAACATTTCCGCACTTATTATTGGGATTATTGGGATTGTTGAGAGCACTCGTTTGTTGAGTTCTGCGGTCTTATTTAAGTCAGTTTAACCCATGTGTTCTTGAGTCTGTCTCCCTCATATCTTGTGTGGTTGTTCGTGTTGTGTCAAGCCCTTTTGGATATCCCGGACCCTTCCTGCTCTGCCCCTCCATTTTGGACCTTGGACCCTTCCTGCTTTTCCCCTGTTTGGACATTGGACCCTTTTTGATCTGGTTTGGTTTTTGTTCTCTTTTGGATTACCCTTTTGTCTCCTCACCCTCTCTACTATGTTTTCTCCCCAGGCTCGTGACTCCCAGTGTGTTTTCTCCGGCTGGCCAGACGGCCTTGGAGGCTGAAGAGTCTGGGCCATTGTTAGTTCACCTCCCGAGTCTTCAAGCGTGAGGACTTCGCTTGTTCCGGGTTACTCGGGGAGGTTCTCCTCCAGTCACCCAACGGCTACGACTGGGAGCAGGGGCCTCACCTTTCTTTTGTTACTTTGTTCTTGGCTTTTGTGTGCTTTTGGACTTGTTCTTCCCCTTTTGTGTTTCACCTGCCCTTCAATAAACCCTGTCACTTTGCCTGCAACAGTGTCCTCATTCCCTTCCCTCATCCTCACCGCAACCACACCCATGACAGTAATACAAATACTACATTAGTCTTCACTGTCGTGATACCTGCTGATTCTCTGTATGACTCAATAAGAATCAATACAGTGTGTCTCCAATTGCAACCTGTGCTCTCTCTGCACATCTCTGCCAAAAAGTGCCAGATTCAATATTTTTTCCAAACACAAATTCAGTGTGTATTGTGGCGAACATAATGTTTATAAATACGTGTTAGGCATTCTTATCCAGTGGGACATTTTCTGTGTCCCTGGAGCAATTTGGAGTTAAGTTCTGGCAGTAGTTCTGCAAATGAATCCATAAACTTTTGGATTTGGATCATAAGCACAAATGTTCTACCACTACCTTGTTACCTTGTTAAGCATGTAACTAAATGCCACAGTCTCCCTCTAATTCTCTATATACTATATACCACTACATATAACTGTGATGAGGATCACTATATATATATAAACAGTCAAGTAAACATGAGAATCATGGAGGGATGAAGGACGCTGGATGCACACACAAGAGTGAACTCAAAAATGTTAACAAAAAGAATACAAAATTATCAGGTTTTGCACTGAACCAAAACCATGAAACGTAACCAGGTCAAATAAACAGACAAGGTAACTTACACTGACAGTCAAACAGAGAGAACCTCTACAATAGACAACACAGTCAGACAAAGACCAAGGAGGGAAGTGACTTAAATAAGGAGAACTGAAAAGGACAACTTAAGTTAATAACAGTCAAGGAATAGACTAATCCAATAAACAATCCAACCAATAAACAAACAAAACAAGCAATCAAACTAGACGAGGAAATCAGGGACAGGTGAAACAACTAAAGATAATCAGCCAAACAAGCACAGGAAAGAAGAGACACTTCTTGTGGCTTACAAGGTAATTGCATGGGTGATTGTAAAAAGTCATGTTTACATGGCCCTTTCTGAACAGCCTGGGGTCAGTATATAGACCCCAGTATAGATCAACTTTAGATTTTACGTAAACAGAAATTAATTTGCCTTGTCAAGGTTTTACCATTATAATTAAACATCATATGGCATTGAAACTGCTAACTGATTTATAGTAAGTGTTTTGATATAACAACAAATGACCAGTGCAAAAAACAAAAACAGCACGAGATAAGTATAAGGTTTATATGACATCTGTTCACATTTTAACTTGGAGTACAGTGTATATACCTCCTTTATAAGCATACGTTATAAACAGTGTTAGGAAGCTTACTTTTAAAATGTATTCCACTACAGAATACAGAATACACGCTCTAAAATGTAATTTGTAACACATTCCAATAGATTGCTGAACATGAGTAACAGATTCTGAACACATTGGATTACTTCCACATTGTTTTGCATTTTACAACAGTATGAATGTGGCAGTCACACACACTGCACGGTTGTATTCTGCATACTTTCTTCTTTTAATGTGAAGTATTGTTGAATTTCCAAGACAGAAATGTGTTTATGTCCTGGCTCTGTCATGCTGGCTCCAACTCTGACTTCTCTATTGTGTGTCTGCAGCAACTTAAAAAGGACATTTACATTAGAATCTTTGGTTTCGTGTTCTGAAGTGCTTCCGGTAATGACTGGAATTGCTGTAATTCATTAGAGAGAGGATAAACATGTGAAACAGAAAAATACTGTGATGTAATCCATTATTTTTAACAATGCAACTGTATTCCGATTACCATCTATTTAAACTCTAACTGTAAAGGAATACTGTTGCCCATAATTTGTAATCTGAATATGTAATGTCGATACATATATTACGTTACTCCCCAACACTGGTTATAAATATGATAAACAAGACGGTTGTGTCAGCCGACCCCTTGGCGACTCTTATCATCTTAAGTGACTTGGGGGCAGAGGGTAAAGATTCCCTATAGCCACCATAAGAGATGCTCAACTTGGAGTTTGATTGAACAGGGACACATGAGAGCTCTGTACATCATACCTCTTCCATGAGAGGAAAATAACATTCTTCAGATAGCTTTGGACACAGCTCATTGCCACTTTAATATGACAGACAGAGACACACTCTCCTCTGTTTAAAGCATGTGTATCTAAGGGTAGGGTTGTGTCATTTTTATGGACAAATTTTCAGTAATTTAAATTGGAGTAATATGGAATAACGTGTTGCAGAGCCATAATACTTAATACACAACTTGTGACCAAAGAAATGGAAAGCTTAAAGCACTAAGTGGCAGTATAATGTGCAAGTGCTGTCATAAGGATTCTGTGTAAAAGTTTAACAGTTTTTTATTTAAAGTATTGCATGACAAAAATAGCAAATATTCTAAGAGAGATGATTAAAGAATATATTTACCATTACATGTCCATTCCTTACATAAGACCAACAGGCATGATTCCTGCACGTATTATGTGGTAATATAAACTGCTTACAATTGCATTAATCTAATGCATTATCCCATGTGTCTGCTATCTAGAAAAATGAGAGGAACATTTAAAGTTCATTTTGGACCATATAATTTTTTAATGCTGTCAGAAATACATCAAGTTACAGTCATAGTTCATTTACTTGTTTATTATTCCTAATTCAAAGATAACTCTTTGACATGGTGGTGGTTTTCTTGATATATTGCTTGAGTGGTTAGGCCTGGAATGACCAATTTCTCAGCTGTCTTCTGTTGCTGTCTTAAATGTCAGCAAAGAGTTCAGCTTTTGATGATTATGTATAGCCATATAATTAACTTGCCATTGATCTTCATATTAAACATGTGCTTGCTACAAGTATTATTAATCTAGTGTTAATGGATCTGATCTGCTTTATTAAAATGTCTGTTCAGAACATTAGGGTGTGTACCTTACTTATTGTTTTTGCAAGGATACCAGCATTGTGCAATCAATTGAAAATAAAGTAAAAACAGAAACATCTGTGTATCTAAATTGATCATATCAGTTTGTTTCACAGCAGGCATTCAATAAACACCAAGTACCAAACTAAGCCACAGCAAGAGCTATGTTGGTACTGAAAATTTAAAGCATCCATAGCTAGGCCCAAATGTATTTTTATCATAGCCAGCTGATCTCAGAGTGCTTGGTTAAGGCATTTTGGTTCATGTGTGTGTCAGTGTGATGAATTGCTCAGGCTGATGCTGTCTGCTCCATATTATAATTAAACAGATTTAAATCAGCATTATATAATTTTAGATATTTAAGATTCTGCTCCAGTAACTGTAATTATACAGGCAGCTGACCATCCCACTGATTGTCACACTCTCTCGTAAATATTTTTAACCTTTACATCCAATTAACTAATATAATTAACAAATAATAAGACCCATTACCAACACATTTAACTAATACATTAACTGTAATCCACACACTATTGCTTTTTTTTTTTTTATATATTTTAATAGTCAGAGAAAGAGGATGTCTAGGAAAATAGGTGTACAGGTGGAAACTTAAGGCTTTTTAATAATTCAGGCAGCACTGTGGGTGTTACTCTTTACAGAACCATCATATATTTGGATCTGTATATGGATTAACTAAAGATAGAAAACCAGTCTATGTCTGATATCCTTTACACTTATATAGACTGAATTCCACTACATAACAGAGAGAAAAAAAACATTTGTTCTCACACTTAATTATGTATCAAATTAAGCAAATAATGTTTTTTCATTTAAACATAGAGGGAAATGTAAAATGCATGCATCAGATTGTGAAGTAAAATTTTTAACCTGTAACTTTGTTTTTGTTTCACTCTACTGGGTCCATATTTGAGAATTTCCGTTTTGTTTAGTTTTTCTCAGGCTTGAATGCATAACACATTTTCTGTTACAGGTAATTTTATATGTTACATATTTAATTGATTTGAATAATGAATGAACAGTTTAATAACATCTCAAAAATGATAACACCATTGTTACAGGATTGTGCAAAAGGGTTTTTCTGAAAAAGGTATATCTGGACTGATGTGTGAAGAGGGCCTCATGCCCCTTTTCACACATCAATGCAGACATACTTTCTGTTCAGCTTTTCCAGAAAACCCTTTCACATAATCCTTCTCTGCTGTAACATTGCCAGGGAAGGCTAGTTCATTTATATATTAGAAAATCCCTAAAGAAGGAATACAAAAGGATGAAAGCAAATAGGAAATGTGTGCCAGGTTAAATAGAAGCATGCCTTCATCTTGTTTGTTACTGCTACCTGGAAGTATATAACTTCTCTGTCATCAGAAGTTACTGTGTTAATGCTAATTGTCCAGCTCTGTTCACACAGGAACGTTCCAGGAACACAGCTAGGAACTTACTAGGTCTCTGCTTAGGATCAATTTGTTGGCATTTGGAATCACTTGTTGGCCATTTGTTCAGACAACATGAATATGAACATTGAAGGATTTTGGAGATTCAGAACTCAAATCTGCCATATTTCCAGTATTTTATAAATGATATTTTTGAAAAGCAAAGGCAGAAAAGGTCACTGCCCCATGAAGGTCCCTTTTGTTGAATGCCTTGGGAATTGCTGATCCATAAACACTTCAACTGCAGCCACTGACTTCTGTAACTCAAAGTCACACACGGTTGGATTCACAAAAGCTTCCCAAAGAATTGTTGTTCTTGATCTCCAATAAAGTTTAGGGTCACAAAGGGTTAGGGTCACCTGATTGATGGACTGTGTTGAATTTTGAAGGCAGTTGAAGCTTTTAAGAGTTTTATACCCTTCATCCAACCAGAGTCCTTTTACAGTCAGATCTATACAGTAACTTCCAAAAAGCTTTTTGATGTTTGGGACCAAGTTAAATTTCAATTTATCATGTATTATTGGTGTCCAATAAATACAACTTTTTCATCATGATGATAAAACAAGCTTGAATGTTTTTGATCAGGTATAATTGAAAGGAACTTACTCAGTTGCGGGTCAAGCAAGGGGAAAATTCTGTTCATTTTATGCAATTTTTTCACATACTTACACAGACTTGAACAGACAATTAGAGTATACCGGACTCGAAGGGCAAAACTATTCAGAATACAATATAGATTCTGTCTATTCTACCAAGAAACTTTGTGTATTCAAATTGTCTTTTAAAGTTGCATTCATGATGAATTGGTAAAAATAACAGCAGTTTATCTCTGATAGTCAACACCTTGTTGTTGTGTTGTGGTTAGTGATGCATAACAGCCCATCAAGACTGGCTTCTCTCCTAAATATGAAACTACTAAGTTTAACATTTTCATATTGCATTGTCACACCCACTTGCTTCATCTGTCTGTGTGAAGAAATACACAAGTTCAAGTATGTAGCCTTCCTAATGCACCCACATCTACCTTGCCTTATATTCAAACACACTTTCTCACTGATGTGATTTGATTTAAAGCCATCAGCCATAGAGAAAAGTGGAGTCTGCCGTGGATGAATGTAGTGATTTTACCAGGGTTGTAAATGAGAGGCAGTTTGCTGTACTTTGGAAGGTCTCTGGGGTGGGCCTAATGGAGCTTCATGCTGGAACACATTTACCCTGTTGAGCAGTGAGAGTCAAGGACTTCATAGTCTGTGGTACAGAGGCTCTTGACTTTCAAATTGACCAAGGATTATTTTTGACCCTATATGTGAATGACAAGGCTGATTTCTACTAATGGCCCACTGTACTGGTAGGGATCTAATCAAAATATGTGTTTGTGTGTGTATGTGAATGAGAGAGAAATAAAGTGGTCTGGTTGTTGCTGGTGTTGCTGCTGTTGCATGACTATTTAACATATAACATTTACTGTAAGTCAATGACAATGTGTGCTAAACAAATGCTCACACCTTACAATAATTATGCTGTACTGACTGATGGTCCTGCATTATTTTTCATGTCTTTTTTCTGAGCATGCATCAGTCCTAAAAGTGTGTTGTTTGACCTTCTAAAGTATTTTGTATGTTTTTCTGCTTGAATGTTTTCCATCATAGAAATGAATAATGTTCTGATGAGAAATTATGTTGAAAACCAAGTACTATAAGTTGTACTTTTTATTTGAAATTATCTAAGAATAAATAACCTCATGGGCAACACAGTGGTGCAGTGGTTAGTGCTGCCGCTTCACAGCAAGAAGGTCCTGGGTTCAAACCCCGGGGATGGCCGTAGGATCTTTCTGTGTGTAATTTGCATGCTCTCACCGTGTTTGCGTGGGTTTTCTCAGAGTGCTCCGGTTTCCTCCCACAGTCCAAAGGAATGCACTATAGCTTAATTGGCCACTCTAAATTGGCCCCGTGATGTGTGTGTGACTGTGTGACTGTGTGTGCTCTGTGGCGTGGTAGTGGGTTTGAATCCTACCCGCAGCACCACCATGATTGGGTCCCTGAGCAAGAAACTATTGCTGAAATTAGGAAATCGAGGTTGCTCTGGATAAGAGTGCCTGCTGTAAATTTCATCATAGTACAGGGAAACAGGTTATTGCTAAACATTTTTTGTCATATTTTTCATTAACGAAATTAACACTGAACTAAACAGAAAGTGGTCAATAAGTCTCCTACAGAGTGAAAAACGTCTAGGGTTAGGGTAACATGTATAATCCCATGCTGGAAACGCCTCTGCTGCTCACAACTCTGAATGATTTAACTGAAAGGCCAAGTTTGACTACACAAGATCTTGTAGCTTAGGTTGCATATTACAGAGTGATTTCAGCATGTTTGCCTGCTCTATGTACATAATGCATATTATGCAGCGTATGCTGAAAACCAGCAGAGAGCCCAAATGCACTTGAAATAAATGGACCACTTCGTTTTCTTTCGAGCAGTTCCTCTCTTTGTACTTTGCTGTGTAAGCACTTCTGTGACAGCGCATATCTAGTGCTCGCCTGGGGATGTGACGAATGTTTGTCTGTGCCTCCAGGGCCTGTAGCCTTTCAGCTTTTCAGAGGGTCAGTACAGTTCACCACAGCATTCAGACTTACAGTGTTAGCATTGCTCTGCTCATAGCAATACATCAAAACATGGTCAAATAGAATTTTGTCTCCATTAATCCTTTCAAATGTTTAGGTTTGGACTACTCATACTCATAGCCATACCATTCAAGGTTTAATGTATTTTTACCATCTGTTTTTACCATCTCTGAGGATTGTTCACATTTCCAGGAAAGCTTTATGTGAAACAAAAGATGCCGTTTAATGACACAGTTTAATAGGTCTTAATGAAGAGTAATGCATTATACTAAATGCGCACTAAAAGATATTCATTAATGGCATGTGAAGGTTATTAAGCCTTGGTTATTGAATTAATTCTGATTGGGGATTGATGGGAAATTAAAATGAACTTTCTGAGATGGGTTCATCTTTTATGTATAAAAAAAATCAATTAGGGGGAATTCAGATGGAAAATTAAAGGGATTTCAGTGGATTTTCAGTGAAGCTCTTTTTATAAGGTAAAGAGTCTTTATACAGGCAGCTCAGGCAATGCCAATGGTCTTAAGTACTCTATTTAGTGTTTTCACTGTTCAAAATAAGTTCAGAATATTGTAACAGCATATCTTTAAATGTTATTCAAATCTTCAACCTTTGTTTGAAGTAAACATTTAAAAGTTATGAGGATCCTAATTAGCATTGTGCAGTGTGACCCAGGGAAAGTGCATAAAAAGACATGGTTCAGTGAAATTCAGAAAACACTCACTTTCTCATTTTCCATCTGAACTCTCCCTGATTGATTTTGTAATACTTCAGATGGTTAACCTTAGTGAGAATTTTCTAACCTCAAAGAAATTGGATTGTGTCATTATCTCATTTTGCACCAGAAATAAACAATGGCTCACATAATGCATGTGAGATGAGCATCTTCGGTTATTAAAAGGTGGCCGATATTGTCTAGTGGGAGTTGATGATGCTTTTTGAAAAACTTAAATAAATGGGTGACAAAAATATTAACATTAATAGCAGCTGAATTTGAAAAGTTTATATCCTTACTGTTAGCCTATGGTTAGTCTCCATATAAACAATAACACAAACATTTGAGTATCTCCAGACATTGCTTACTAAGTGATCAGCTTATCAGTGGTTTTGCACCCGATTCAGGCAGGATCGAAGCTACTTTGACTTAAACCCTTAGAACCTGATTTTGGTTAAAGTCCAGGCAGCAAAGCACATTGATCTAGAAGTGTATGTGGAGAGCTGTGCTATCGACTGCTGTGACCTGGAGTCAGTCCATTAGTTCCAAGAATGAACGTCTCGACTTGATTCACGCGACGGATCCATAATGTGCTCTTAATGGAACTCTTAACAGGATGAGACTTACTGTAAAATTGCTTTGAAAAACTTAGTTGCTGCAGCAAGTCTATGCAAATTTTTGCGGCGTTGTCTGCAGTTCATGCATCTCTGCTCTCACAGGCGTGGGTATAGCTGTGCAAGAGTGTGGAATATTCATGAGATACACGGGACAGTCAATGGAGCAACAGGACTCGGAGAAGTCGACAGGAAGCCTGGAGGCATTCGGGTACTCGCTGGTGCTCGGGAGAAAGTCATTACTGTTCTGCATGCCATCCACGCACTGCCTCGACTCAGGTTTGCTCTCTGAGCTCCATAAGAGCTTTACTCATCTGCCATTTCCAATATCATGCCTGGAGGCAGTCCTGATACTGTGAAATGTGCTGTGAAAGAGATGGAGAATCCCTCAGCCCCTTTATTCAATAGAGTTTCCCTTTTAGATGTCTCAACTGAGTCGGGGCAATTCAGAGGGAATGAATTCTGACAAACATTCAGCTGAATGACCGTAAACGCAGCATACAACAAAGATATTAGTCCTGACGTTTCCTTTTAATCTGTTTGTCAGTCATGCACTCTTGACTCTGTTTAATGAGATGCTATTATTCAGAGAAGATTTCTGCGTTCACTTCTCTCTCTCATCAGCATCGAGTGGAGGGCATGACCAATATCAAAACTCTGACACTCATAACACACCAAAGAACACAGGTGCTTAATATATTAACTAAAATTTTATGTTACATCTTTGCTTCATTTTATTCCAAGTTGCAACAACAGGTAAATGTAAAACTTCAGCTAAAGTTTTAAATAAGAAGGTAAAACTTGGAAATAACTGTTGTGTTTCATTGTTTCCCTTTGAAAGTGAGTAATTGTTACACTAAGGAAAGGAAGAACACAAAGGTAGATAGCTTGATAAATGTAACTATTCTGTAGGATTCAGATCAAAAGGTATTGTGGAATATTTTTAATACCAGTTGGTATACTGGTATTACGCAGATCAGCCTGTAAAATGATGCACTGCAAGGCTGTAAATACAGGACACAGATGTGTAAGGATGGTGTGGAACTCACATTAAAATCCATTCTCCCTCCCCAAGTGTCACAACCTAAATAACCATGAGGAAGGGTTTTCATTTAGTAATGAGTCAGACAAGCTCAGCTACTCTGAGAGAAGTATAATTATAGTTGTTTTCTCAATGTGTGTTGCTCTCTTAAAAAGAACTGGGGTGTGTTTTAGATATTGATTCATTATTCAGTTTTTCAAAAGACAAAGACATTGCTGAAAAATCCTCAATTATTTGTTTTATTCCATTATCTTTTTCTCTAATATCTCTGTCTGTTTGTCTAAAGCTGTATGGGCACAGACGGTAAATCGATTGTCAAAATTCATGTTTCAAAAATACATGCCAAATCCTCTCTGTGATAAAAACATGTCAGGACATGCTGTTGACAACATGATTAGACACATAGGTCCATATTTGCTATTTGCATTCCTTCATATACTTTGTAGTTTTCTCACGTCATTAATGACTTGAAAAGCATGCTTCATGAAAAACAATGCTTATGCACTAATGAATTCAGTATGGAAAACAGCTTCACCAGGTTCCCCTGGGCCAAAAACACCATACTGCACAGAAAACATAACACCATACAGCATACATTTAAACTAAGACACAGCACGTTTGGATACAGACATACAGATGATCAATGTAGAGCTGGATATGAGAATCAATTTATCTACATAAGCATTTAAAAATACCATCAGACTCCACTGGTTACAAGTGCAGAAATATAACTTGGTTATGTTACACCAGTGGCTACATTCAGTTGTCAAAACCAGTTTTGAGAACTACAATGAAACATTTAATAATGTCTACGAAATAAATTAGATTGGAAAATCCCTTGGGTCTGTCTTGTTAAATGTTCACGTCCCCTTCAACAAAACAGACAAAGAATTAGAGTAGCCTCCATTTAAAAGGAGGGAATGAAAGCTGGATTTATTTTGTAAGGACGGTAGTGGTTAACACGCACACACGCACAGACACAAACGCACTGCTTCACCTCGCTAGCATGATGTACCACCACTTCCAATGACAATTGACAATTTAGAGACAATTCAGTTGTTATTATTATTATTATTATTATTATTATTATTATTATTATTATTATTATTATTATTATTATAACAGTGCTATTATTAACATTATATCAGTATGTTTAGGTAAAAATTCAATTATACTGTATGTACATAAATGTGTTATGATATAGTATTTATACTTTTTTTTTGTCTTCTTTTTTGATTTATTTATTTTTTTGTTGGTTTTTGTTTTTTGTTTCCTATTTTTGCTTACTTGTTTACTTTCATCATCACCATTATTGTTGTTATTATTGTGGTTGTCAAACAAACAAACTGATGTTTCAGCACCCTCCTCTACCTTCCGCCCATACTATCACCCTTGTAGGTCAGAGAGACTCTCCAGAGAATCTCTCACATTTTAAACAGTCCAGTCATCTTATCATAATGAGCTTCACCTTTAGCATGTCTGCATGTTTCAGCAGAAATTGCTGAATTGTCATCTCTGATACAACACCCCAGCCACACATACATTTTGACAAGAACATTGTACAAATGCATCATGTTTATTATGTTTGTATGTAGCATAATGACAAAAAACAGTCATAACCCTAAAGTCTTCTGGTCCCCACAGAGCTAGGTATGCGTTTAAAACTCTCATACATACCAAAAGGTTTAGAGTATGAATGAATTAATCCAGTTTTTTGGATCTGAACCCAGATAAAGCAATTTGGTAGTGAATATGAGAGCAGCATTCCCACCAATTTCTGCTTGACTGGCTTCACTTTCATCCTTGAAGAAATCCTCTGGGATCCGGTCAACAATAACGTTCATGGATTACTCCTAGATTAATACTTTAACTTGAATTAACTGCTAACTATATGCAGATGTGTATCTGATCCAGCGATATAAGCGTGAAATAGAAATTGTTTTCTCAACAGGTTTTCTCAAGTGCATCTCCATGCATGTCACATCCCATGTTCCAGATCGCAGAACTACAGTGGGAATAGCAATAGCCTTCGGATGTACTTTTGACCAAAAATAGCTTGTTGTCCGTTCTCAACTATGGGGAAGTCTGTAGTATTTCCTTAAATGTATTCTGAACTCCCCCAAGGTACCACAATGACATCTTTAAGATGACAGCCATCATGCTCAAGGATTGGGGCTCAAAACATCAGTGAGATCAATGAATGACACATTCCTAAAAATATCAGTCATACAGAGATTATTATGTCATTTGTCAATCAAGTCCAACCAACATTTTTGGTCACGATTTGCTCGGTTGGGTAGTTTCAGTCTTTGCAGAAGCAAACAGGATAGTTTTGCAAAAGAGGGTGACTGTAAAGTGGCTGTTCCATGTTGTCACCTCTGTTTGAACATGCAGTGGTATAATCACTGTGCATATCCTGAGGGACACTGTGTTTGTTCCAACAAAGATGAATGAGGTCAAGGAGGTGAGGGAGCAGATGGTGTTTGCATTTTCTGGCATCTTAGCCACGGTTCCATTCTGTCCAGGTGTCTTATGGGTGTGTAAGATTTAATAGCACAGATGAAGGAATTGATTGCCCTCTAAACTGTACACACTGACATTTCTATTACATGTTGGCGATAATTGTTGTTATTTTGACAATGTTTTCTGAAAGTATGTTGCTGCATTTCTGCTTTCTAGTCAATTGTTAACATCTCTAAGCTAAAACTGTCTTATGGACCTGTGTTGGTTTCATGGCAACTGAGCATGAATTATTATCTCTCACATATCATTTCATCCTTTGTGATAACTTGAGAAATTCTAGGGTGATTAAAAGCATGGTGGGACAGAATTGTATTGTATTGAATTCAAATCATTCATTAGAAAAGCCCTGGAGCCTTTCAGTATGAAGCTTTGTCTCTTTCTATGGAACAACGTTGAGTGTAGAGTCATTAACCAAATAGCTTAGAGCAAAGAGTTGTCTGTATGCCATCTGTATTTCAGTCCCTGCCCATCTCTATTTTAGCCTCTGCATTCCCTGTTTCTATATCTGTTTCCCTTTTTCCTCTGAGAGGTACTATTTTTTTTTAATATGAATGCTTTTAGTCTTAGGTGTAGCAAATGGAACATCATGCACAAAGAGCTGAGTAGACACTTCAGAGATGAGGTCAGCATCAGATGTGACCATGAAATAAGTGAGCCCTCCATTATAGATCTCAAGAATTCAGTTCTAGAAAGGCAGCTAAATGTGATTGAACGCTGATTGACTGATCTAATTAATACTTATCCCAGACCTTAGTCCAATGTGACCCTGACAAGTTACACTGGTTATGCGGAAAAACTTGATATGTATTGTACTTAACAAATATAGAGAGCTGCCATACAACCTGAACACTATAAATTAATGATGGATATTCTACATTATTTGAAATTAGGGTATGTTTTATCGGAAGCAACATCTCTAAGTCTAAATTTAATTATGTATACCTGTCATATATTTGCACCTTTCTAACTTTCTAAAATGCATCAAATAAACTCACCTAATAAATTGTGAAAAACATAGAGCATATGATATGTTTGTATCTCAGCTGTTAGCTTTCTTCTGTCTTCTGATACCTTCTGCAAAAACCCAGATTTTAGACAATCGATGATTTTAAGAACCATGGTTAAAACTGCTTTAGGCACTTTTATTTTATAAGGGCTAATATTTGTGTTATGTAGTCAAAATATATTATATACTCAATTTTTGAAGTTTGATGTGCTTTAAAAAGCAATTTGTTAACTGAGATTTTATCTTCCTACATATTTGTGATTTTATGTAAGCCATGCTTGTATTCATTAATATTTTGCCTTGCGATCATAGGACCAGTTTTAAGTGGTTATTGGATGGCAGAACTTTCATACCACAGCTCTGCGTCTGTCTTGGAAGTGTTATTTGATTGTATCAGGGTTTTGTATAATTAAAATATCAATGCTAGGTTAAGAGTTTGCTGTCAATGGTGTCGTGCTGTTGTGACAGTGTGTGTGGTTTGGGTCAAGGCCAGCGGTCCTGGATGAGCTGACCTTTGAAAAAGCTGACATTTCAAAAGGTCTGTTGATTGGAGCGGAGCAACTCTCAGACAATATCTCAGGGTGACACAGAATTTCCTGCTAAAGCAAATATATTTATTTTATTCTGAATCATGATCCAGTGGTAAATTTAGTTGAGCAAACTGGAACCACTCCTCTGCCCTGCAGATTTTTGAGATCATGTATGGAAGAGTTCATCCATTTGCACTGTTGTTAAGAGTGTTATACGTATGAAGGTCTGTATATATGTAGACGGCAGAAAAAAAGGCCTGCCGTCTACGTTCTCAAGTAATTTTTGAATATGATACAACAATTTTTCAAGAAAACCAAAACATGTATTTTAATGGAAAGATGGTTCTCTATTTGCCAACTACTCAATCCATAATGAACAACCCATTATGAGTGTGTTCCCAATTAATCCATAAAAAACATATTTAATTAGAATTTCACAGAAAGTTTTATTAATTTTAAGATTTATCACTTATGAACTCAAACTTAAACTTAAAGGTCCCACATGTTCCACAAGTTTAAATATGTCTATGAGCTACACTAAACATGTCTCTGAAGCAGTTTTCTGAAAATACCTCTCAGATAAGGCATTTTTGCCTGCTTTTTTATCCCTCTTTTACAGTTCCTCTCAGAACAGGCTGTTTTTCATTAGTATTCCTAAATGCAAATGACCTGCTGCTGCTCACGCCCCACTCTGGAACTGGGGTGTAGGCAGCATGGCGGGATTTTACCTCATGTGAAAATAATTGATATGGCTACTGTTAACAGACGTTCCATACAGCCATACATGTTCAACACAACACTCTGACAGTAGACTTCTTCATTGCGATTCCAATGCTGGCACTTGTGAGAAAAATAGCAGATCAGGAAGCACTAGCAGTTGTACCTGGTGGGCATGTTATTATATCCCAATGTACGATGTTAATTTATGCAAGTTTTCATCCACACAACTCACATTTCTATCTGAAATACAAACTCAAATTGGAATATATGAGAAATATAGCATATAATTGTTTTCTCACCCTATGAAGCATTTTGAGTTTGCTGACTTGGCTTACAGGCTTACAGGTTATTAGCCCATTTCATTTAGTGTTACTTTGATTTAGCTGTGTAATGTGCAGGAGACAAATGAACTTATGGTGACTGAAATGAGTCAAAGTAATCATTTCCCATAAATCTTTTGAGTAAATTTAATTACTGTTTTGCAGTGAGCCTTTTGGGGCTCTACAGCTCTTGGGACTTCTGCAAATTTCCATATTCAGTGGAAGCAGGATGTGTATAACTAACCTGCATTATGCAAGCTAGATGAAATCAATACTATATGAAATTATCTCTAAATAGTGTGTCATAGAGAATAACGCCTGCTGCTTCTTTGATATAAATGATAATGATGACAACATTTTAACATGAAAACATAGACATACTTGTAACTCACTAGAACAACACTACACTAGTATTTTATGTGTTCTTCGTGTGCTCCCGGAATTTATAATATTCATTAATTATTTGAAGCTGCACTTTGCACTTTGCTTACACTGCTGAGTCACTATAGTGACTAGTTAATAATGGAAGATCCTTCAAGACAGAGTGCAAATTGACGTTGACGGGAAGTTCAGGAGTTATTTTGAGGAAAAGAGGCTATATGCACAAACAAGTAACATGTGAGGGAGGAACAGGCCTAAGTGAAAGCCAGATAAGGAGCCTCAAGTTAGATCTGAAATAGAAAGATAAAATGGGCAGATAAACAGTGGGGCACAGAAGGTCAGATGTGTGTAAGAGAGGTCACAAACCAGTCAGGAAAAGTGTCTAAAAATGAACAAAAACAGGTAAACTACCAAGCATCTTTGACTATTCATTTACAGCCCTAATAGAAAATAAGTAAAAAATTTAAGGATCTATTAACCAAAAGAAAAAGCATTATTGAGCATTATAATAAATACAAACAGAACAGACATGCATTTCATCAAATTATAGGACCAGGTATACCAACGTAATGTGGAATGAATCGCATCTTTTGCAGGCATTACAATGAGTCACACTGAGACTGAGTTTCTGACTTAAAACAAATATGAATTATTTAATATAAGATAGGCTTGGAGTCATAGGAAACGAAAACACAACATGCGTGAACTTTGTGTAGTTGGAACACTTCAGCGAGTTCACTGACCGTAAATAACGGCAATTTCACAGCGTGAGTCAACTTAAAGACTTGTTCACGAGACAAGGATAAATTAACCATAGCTAGCTTTATGGATCAAGGATCAGAAGTGATCTAACAAGAACCAAGTTAACCTAAAGATTTGAAGGCACAAACACTTACCTAGTATAAGTCAGATGTTGTAGGCGCTAATTTAATACATACATACATACATACATACATACATACATACATACATACACACACAGTCTATGTATTACTATCTTTGTGAGGTCCTTCCATAGACTCCCATAATAACTAAAGTACATAATTTTACACCTACACCTAATCCTAACCTTAACCTCAGTAACCAAAAGCACATCTTTTACCTCTTTTAGTTTCTCAAATAAAACAAGCACATTTTCTATAAAGTCATTTTTTCCTCATGGGGACCTCTCAAATGTCCCCACAAAGCCAAAAAAAAAAAAACAGATAAAAGTGATTTTAGGGGACAAAAGGTCCCCACAATGCGATAAATACATGGACATGGACATGGACACAGACACACACACAAAAGAAAATGCAATCATACACCATAAGTGACGTTCAGTGACACACACCAGTTGATATGACACCGTTTACATCTGACAAGCTACGTAAAAAAAACGCGTGGGACGGACTGCGCTGTAACAAAAGATCGTAATTTTTTGGAACCGGGGTTCATCGCATTGCTGATATAACACTCTATGTGACCACCAGATTGGGCCTAGAACTTTATAAAACGTTTCAAAAGATCAACTATTTTCGAATCATTTGATTAGGAAACGGTCCTGCAGTCTGTGAATTCAAGAAAGCGTCAGACATATACATTTGTAAGTCATATGGAAGCGAAAGGGCGTGGCTAAATTAGTTGTTACAACTAAGAAAACATGGCGGATAGACAAACGTCTTTCTAGTGTGAAGTGTATACATAAACATCATCGAAATAATTTCTTTTGGGATTAAACGTGAAAATGTGTGTTCACTTTGTATTCATCTTCTAAGGTAAGCCAACGAACTTTATCAATGTGTATGTAAACGCCTAATTCACAAAATGTGGATGTTGTTTATTGCACAAACTCAACGTAACTTAACGTGCATTCGCGTGAAACTTGAGAACATTTAAATGTCTGGGGCTGGGGCAGATGAAAATAAGGAGACTGAGCCAAAGAGCGTATTCACAGCTCAACGGAGTGTTAGGGCGAAATACAGTTTTTTGGCAGGGCCAAATCTAAGATAACGTACTTGCTGTTTGCTACGTACGTACAGCGTCCTGCGTTCTTTGCATCTTTTTTGGGCGCATCCTCACATTTTAACGCAGCGTATACAGAGTTGCAATACCAACGATTCATAGGAGGCAGTGCTGAAAGAAATTGAAGGCTGACAAGTAAGCACTACTGGGTTACTGTGTTATTCGAACACTTGAAGAGTAATCACTACAGATTTCGACACAGAACAGAAGCAAGTACATCACTACGAACGTTAACTACGTAGTTTACAGCAAGAATATTTCCCGTTCAGTAACGCTACATGATTTAAAAAGAAGAATTTTGGGTTTGATGTTTTTTGACATTTTATTCCGCCATTACCCCTTTTGTTTACTTGAGAATGAGACTCCCTTATTTTCATATCCGGGAAGTATAAGTATTAGGGAAAATAAAGAAAGAGATAATCTTGGGCAGGGCGGCACGGTGGCGCAGTGGCTAGCGCTGCTGTCTCACAGCGAGGTGGTCTTGGGCGCGAACCCCCGGGACGGCCGTAGGGCCCTTATGTGTGGGTGGGTTTTCTCGGGGTGCTCCGGTTTCTTCCCACAGTCCAAAGGCATGAACTATAAGTTAATTGGCCACTCTGAATTGGCCCCGTAATGTGTGAGTGTGGCGCCTGCCCAGCGTTGTTCCCCGCCTTGCGCCCGTAAATTCCCGGGATAGCCTCCGGTCCCCCGTAGACCCCATTTGGGATTAAACGGTTCGGATAATGAATGAATATTCTTGGGTCTGTAAATGACTCCCTCACCCCAAAAATGTTTTTTTTTTTTTTTTTTGCCATGTGCCTAGTGTTTTGGGGTTGAGTGGTACTTTCTTTGAGAGCCTGATAGGACTTTGATTTTCTGAAATCAGTCATTTCCTCCTCTGCTGCTCACCTCTGCAATCACTAGTGAAAAATATTTTTCGAGTTTGAAGCTCGGTAGATCATGCTTTTCACCACGAAGAAATGAAGACACAACAAAAACTTTACCAACTAATACAAGTGGCAAAGTTATGAAAATGGCTGTAAGGCAGTATTGCATAATTAAGTCTCTGTCTAAATTCTCTTGCTGTGTCTCAATCACAATCTACCTTGTAGGTAGAATTTACAAAAAATAAGACCATCTATTGGTCTTAATGCCTGTAGTGAAGCTCTTATTCTGTCAAATCAATATGATAATGAGGAGCTACACTTTTCTATTTAATTGTTATTTAATACCCACATATAAAATTTTCAGATGACAGACAGGAACACTGTATCTCTGTAGATTTGTATGTTACATCTGAATGTTTCCCTTTGCATTTCTCATAGTTACATCATTATCTAGACCTTTCAGTGATATCAAAAGATCTGAGTTACTTCAGATTAATACATTGTATTGCTGTCAGTCAGGAAAAAAAATTAAATATTTCATTCATTCATTCATTCATTTTCTGAACCGCTGAATCCCAACTGGAGTCGTGGGGGACCGGAGCCTATCTATATTACAAATTGTTCTTTTTTTGAATGTGTCTTTTAAGGGGTAGATGATTAATTATTTGTCATTGTAAACACAGCACAGCCCACAGTGCATGCCGATGAAAGGTGACCTCTGCATTTGACCCATCCGTGAAGGAGTAGTGGACAGCTAACAAGGGAAGCCCCCAGGGAGCAATTCTTGGGGACAGTACCTTGCTCATGAGTACTTCAGTGGTACCTTTACCGGTCCAGGGTTTGAACCGGCGACCTCCCGATCACGGGCCGAACGCCCTAACCATTACTCTAACGACTACCCCTTTAATAAAATGGTCAGTTAGTGTTACTGGTTTATAAAGAAATGTCTATAAGAGGTTTTATACATATGTTGTCTCCTGGAGAGTCAAGAGAATGATTGGAATTAAAAAGTCTAATTGAGACGCTGAGTCAGAGTTAATCCTAAGTCTGCCCTACTAACAACCTCAATTTGTGCCCTCCAAATTCCAATAAATACACTACAAACAAATGCAAATTAAATTGACAGCTTGACCTCTGGAGAATAAGCATGATTACTTCGTTTATTAGATCAAATGTTGGGCTTACGAAGTGTTATTATCTCTGCCTGTCAGGCACTTCAGTCCAACCCTTGTGGTGCTCCTGAAGTCATCCAGAGCCCTGTGTCAGCCTCGGAGGCAGCAGACCGATATTTGAATTGGCTGTTATTACACCCAGCTACCTCCGCAAACGTGGGAGAGTAGATGAGTTCGCCTCTTTGCAGAGAGAGACGGTGAAAGAAAGGCATTGCTTATCAGCCCGCTGCTTAATAATTGGCTGAGGGGAAAGGGGAGTTTTACTCAGACAAATGGGGTTGGGAATGTAAGCTGTGCTTTATGTATGTTTGGCTGCAAATGGATTTGTCTTTATTATGAGTTTAAAGGTAGTTGATGCTTTTATTGCTGTTGTGAAACATGGCTTATTCAAAAATGTCTGCAGGGTGCAGGAATTTACACAGCACATGGTGGTGTGGTAATTATACGGCCATTTGTTTCACCATGGCCCTGCATTAAGCTTCTCGAATAAACATTCAGACAGTGGAGTCATTTTGTTGTCTAGTGGTGTGTTGATTGTTAATTGCCTCAAATTTTGCCAAAAAAGAGGGAATTTTAAGTGATCTGCCAGCCTATTTTTATTGTCTGATGTCCTTTTGTCTATGACACATATAAAGTTCAGTATTCTCATAAGTGCTCAAAGAATGTTTACAATTATTTTTATGGTGCAAAAATTTTGATTGACACAAGTATCTGAGGAACATGTGGTGTTGGTCTGCTAGGGGATGGACATTACTGTATCTGTGCCCGGCAAGGGCTGATTTGCTACTGAGGCTGTTTATTTGTGTGCGTTTAATGATGCTGTTCTCATTTAAATCAGGATAAGCTCATAAAGTCCAGCTGTCCATAATATGTTCATGTGAATGTCACCTTAGTGGTTTATGCCTGCCTGTGGTATTAAAAAATGTCAGAGCGCGATACAAAATTTTATGAGAAGAAATTTCTCCCAGTGTTTTCGGTCATAAATGTCCCACCCCAAATGTTTATATTTTTTATTCCACTCATATATTTGCAATATAAATGTAGCAAGTCCCCTATCAGGAAGATGCTGGGAGACTTAAATGACAATTGTTAGACAGTACATTAAATATGCTTAAATGAATTTACTTTCTGTGGCCTTTTTTTGCACTTTATTTTTTTATGGTTGTTGTTAATAGAGACAGTAGCGTAATGGTAAGATACAGTGTTATAGAACAATAGGTCATGGGTTTGGTTCTGGCTCTAGTCTTCATCCAGCACTGCCACCTTTGAGCCTTTATCTCATTGCGAATAGATGGTCAAGTATTTGATAATTTTGAGAGTGGCTTTTTCTAAGTCAGTTTCTCTCAAAAGTATTCCAAAGGAAACCTTCATTCACTTAGTCACTTACTAACCAATGCATAACTTGGGTACAGTGAACATAAACAAAAATATATAACCCTCCAGACATCTAGAGATCTCTTAGTGCTCGCTCATAGATTATACTATATATAGCTTGAAAATTTCAATGGGAACTGAATTTTACCTTTCTTAGAATTTGAAATATGCCATCTACACAAAAAATAAGCATTAAAACTCCCTCAGACAACACTTTATATGAAAGTGGTATCATCTTTATATTTTCTACCATTATCTTCTTGTTTCGTTTTGCAGATTGCCAACAATTTTGGAATACTGCGTATTATAATACTGTAATTTGCGGCACATCTGATTTAAAATTCTGCAAAGCCTCTCAAGTCCTTGCTATTTAGCAGCGTGCTGTGGACAGCCGCCTGTGACCATAAGCCTGATTGTCTGACAGATAGAATCTCATTAGCACAGTTCCTGGTGACACCACTGAGTCTGCTTGGTGGAAGCCAGAAGAATCGTGCCAAAACAGATCATGACACATTTCAGAATTAACTGCAACAATGAACAATCCATTAATTCTTTACTCTTTTTAGCCTTCATATGTGAACTGTTATAAAGGACTTTGTTAGACCAGTTATTTTCTGCATTTTAAGAGATAACTGTAATGATATATAGACAGTAGGCTTCACAAATTGAGTATATTTTACCAGATATTTCCTAAACGATTTATATATTCCCACATTTGAGTCTTCCCCCCACCCACTGTGTACTTCTTGGTGGAAACAAATGATAAGAACACTAATTGTTGAAACTGTTAGTTTCAAGCATGCTGTTTGATCATGATGTATTTATGAAAGAGATATTTTGAAAAATGTTTGTGCCAGTAGGAAGTTTCTTTCTTTTATTCATTTTAATGTAGAAAGCACAAACTTTTATAATTGACTCTTGATTCTTTGTACAGTACACAACATGATGTTAGGAACCAGCAAGGAAACGGGCTTCTTAAAAATAACTCAGGAGGCATTGTTGCGTGTTAGGTCAACTGGTATCAACAAAAATTAAACAAATTATTGGTGCTCAAATTCAGTCTTTGGCTATATTTACAGTAACATTACAATTACGCCATTTAGCAGACAGTCTTTTCCAGAGTAACTTCCATTCCCTAATTTCAAGAACACTTTCTCCAGAAAAACTTGGAGTTGAGTGTCTTGCTCAGGAACCCAGTGTTGGTAGTGATGATGCTGGGATTGGAACCATGACCTCTTGGTCCAGAGGCGACCACTAGACCACCACCCCGATATTTTAAGTGCACTCTGTTTTGTATTTTTATATCTCAATAACTAAAGAATTATTGTGTGTCTTCGAGTCTTCTCATATCCGTACATGCATGTTAATCTACGTATCGGTACTTCAGTGTTTTCATGATGCTTGGCTACCTATGTACTTAAATGTATTAATGCATCCATTTTAAATATTAGACACTCATTATTAGCATGTCAAGACTTTAAGATAATTGACAAAAGTACTGACTACCTATACAGCACATAATTATCCATAATTACAGTGTAAGCACTTAAGGAAAATTCTAGTTAAATCTGGCCCAGTTAGCTGCAAAAAATCACAGATTATGTTTCAGATTAATGATGGTTACTATAGACTCTGGGGGTTGTGATCTCTATGGTGTCTTTGGGACTTTGACCCTTTAGCTACAGAACTGTTCTTCAGGCTCTGTGCCAACATGTACATACTCACTGAAGAATCTTCGGTTCAGTCCCAGTCCATTGTACAAACTAATGTGATACAAATAAGACCCCAATTAGCTTCTTGCTGTAACTCTTAGGTATTGCCAGAATTCAGTGCAGATCATTATGTTTAGCTTGCTAAAGGGCCAAGACTTGGCAGATGGACGTAGAATTTGCAATGGTGAACCTGGGTTCTGGATTCCTGCCATGTTACCTTGAAGGACACACATACAGGAACCAAACTTCTTATCTAAAGGTGGGATGAGGAATAGCTAATTGGGAAGAAGTGGAGCCATGTAATTAGTCATCTCTTTCATGTGCTAAACATGTCGTTTTCACTGGCAGGCATATGCCTAAAGCATTGAATGAACCATGACAGTGCCTTAGCAACATGCTAGATGTCTTAAGGCAGAGCTGCTAGTCTGCTACAGACACTAGACAATGAAAGCAAAAGAAACCAGCAGCAGTTTCTATTTTGCCTGTCAGTCAAGAGTAAAAACACGGGGTGTCCTTGCTACAGTCTTTGAGGTTCACCCCCAAGTTCTGTGAATTGAATGCCTGAGTATTTACACTGTTGCTGTAATCTCAGTAAAAGCACGTCTGAAGCAGGAACAATATATTCTTGTTCTAATTAACCTGTATTTTTTATACTGCTGTAATGATGAGCATGTACTGGGTTTACCCAGGATGTTCTCTGAATGACTGACACCTGAAAAGGATTTGATCATTTTACCATGTTCTCTTTTTTAATACGTGAAAACCACTGAAGTTCACCCCTGGGGATTAGACTGGAGACCCGAGGCTTTCTTACATGTGCATAGAAGGCTAATTGAAAGTCTTACATGCCTTTGTGGAGATGCGCTTGGCTTGACTGATGTCGGCTCACTGCAAGGCAGTCCGCTAATAGAGTGACGTTATTGCATCCCGTGAGCTAATTATGGAGAATCAGCGCAGGGAGCTCTCATTAGTGTCACAGAAAAGTCCAAAAAAAAATTTCCTGTGTCTGGAATATTCTAATATGGAACTGTTTGGATATAGATTAGGTAGTATGTGTTAACTTAACTTTCCTGCCTCTGTACTCAGAAAGTCTCTGGCTTATGTGTTTATAGTGGGGAATTTCTGCAACAGACTCTTTGATGATGTATTGTGATCATATATAAATGTATACTGTGTGTGTACGCAAGTATGTGTACACAACCTTTCATATGAATGGACACACACTTTTTATATACTGTGTATAAACTCTGAGCAAAAGTTTCTTTATCCCCCTAAAGCTACACTTCTTAAGGAGATGTCATAGTAGATACAATATGCTAGGTTCTTTCTGTGCTGAATAACTCTTTCATCTCTGTGGTTATATTTCTTTCTTCAGTGAACCGGCTTGTCACATGTCCAATAAAGGCTGTTTGATTGTTTCTGGCTTTGCTATAAGCCCTTCCTTTTGAGGCCTACGAAGTAAAGCCAGTGTTGAAAACATTGATTATTCACCTTAGCAAAATATAAAAGAAAAAAGAAGCAGGGTGACTATTTCGTAGAATGATGTCATAGCACTGAACTTTTAAAGAGGCTTTCTTAAAGAATTCTAGATTTGAAGCCAGTGGACCTCAAAATTTGAACATTTTTATAAAGCAGATTAGCAATAGTGCTTATGGAAGGAATGATGTGTGCCATGGTAAATTGCACTAATTATCTGTATTTTTAGGAATATGGTTTATTTTACTATTAGGTTAGAGTTAAAACTCTGGCCAGTATTTTTAAAAAGTCAACTACAGGTACAAGCAGTATAAATCCCAAATGATTTTCACCAGTAAGACTTACTTTGAGCATTCCCAACCCTTTAAGAGAACCTACAAAAGGATAGCAACTCTCTTCACAGTTCAATGGGGTTCTCATTTATGTGTGAAATGCATCTATTCTAAAGGCACCAGTCAGTCTCTCAGAAGAAGTGTAGGTAAGGGAACATCCATAAAATTCTTACAGATGTGGTCTAGGATGGTTACAAACAAAAGTAAGATAAGGTGAGTGAATAAACAGAGAAAGTTGATATGAAGTCCTGGAATAAATCCAGATTTCTATGGTTATAAGAGTTATCCAATATATTCGCCCCTCGGCAAAGAACTCTGAGTCACAGTAATTTAGGATTTTATCACATGGGAGATGTTGACGTGATTGCCGCAAGCTTTGTGTGGTTTTATGGAATGATATTTATTCAGATTTTGACTAATATATATGTTGCCTGTGTTGAGGAGGGAGAGTATAGGTCAGCATTATTTAAAACCTTCACCTTTTGTGCCTTTTGTTCTATTTTATCTCTTTAGGTCTAAAACAGTCAGCAAGTAATAATGTATCATAAAATGTACAATGGCAGCAAAGCTAAGTAGAAGATGTGGGATTATAGCTTATGGAATATATAGAAGAGGATGCAATCTAATGACACATTTAAAGGATTCATAACAGTCAACAAACCCAGTTTATCTGGGCAGTTGGTAGTGCAACGGTTACAGGTTTCGCTCTGTGATCGAAAGGTCGCCGGTTTGAATCCCTGACCAGGAAAGGTAGCACTAAGGTAGTATGGAGCAAGGTACCAGCCCCAAGCACTCCTCCTCCAAAGCATGGACAGGTGGGACATTCTGTACAAATAGCAGACATACAGTATACATATTGATTGACATATTGATGGTATCATAATGTGATTAATGAATCCATTAATGATGCATTTTATCTCTAAACTTTATGCTTATTTTCGGGTTTGATTTGTGTGGAAAGTTCTTACTCTTTTCAGAATGAAGAGATGATAAGCCTCTTCAATCACTGTAATCACTTCAAATTGGACTGTTATAATTATGTGAAAGGTTAATACATAGAACATTTGCGTTTGACTGGCTTTCTGTGCCTGAATGTAATCAGGGATGAAATTAAATTTGAAGTAAGATTTTTATAAGCCCAAAATTCATTTGGTTATAACTCTGTCAAAAGTAAGTATTTAGCTACTAGATCTCTGTTTGCAGATATGATATTGGGAAAATGAATAAATAAACCACATTGCCGTGGTTGAATATGAGAGCAGGCGAAATATTGTTCTTCACAACTGATGAAAAATATATTGAGGAGGACAAGCCACTAATCAATATAAAAATGCATTCTATAATTCAGAGGAACAAAAACTTCACTAAGAGACTCTAAATGTACCACAAATCTTTTGATGCTATGAACTAATTTCATCATTTGGTTACTAGTGTCAGTCTTTACTGGTTTTTACTTGAAGACATCACCTTTTAATTAACAAGTGTTGATATTGATTGTTTTCTGGAATAAGATCCCACATCTACCTTCCCTCATAGAGAAAATGGAAATTGGAGATATTCCCTTTTCCCTTTAATTCCTTATGAAAATCCCTTTTGCAAATTACATATGACACACACTACAATGTTTTAAAGGATGTCTGTGCTAAACCTCTACTAAGTTCTGTACATGATTTATAGAATAAAGTTTCCAGCTGTCTGTTTTAGTTATTCACTAATACTATACAATATGCAAAGTCTTGGAGTTTAGCAGCTAACAATCTCTCTTTTCCTCGAGACACTTCTTTTGTTTCCATGCATAGGGATGGTACAAATTGGGAGGTGTTCCTCTGCTTATATTTGTAAGCAATGACCCTGCATTGAGGAAAACAAAGAACTACTTGTATGTTGTAAAGGTTGACCATTTACCGGCCGGGCAGATTATCGGGGGTCGAAATTAGGCATTTTGCAGATTATCAGTATGGGTGATCACCAATATTGAAGGTCCCATATTATAAACAATTTTGGTAAAAAATGGTCAGTTGTGTTTGTTAAAAATCGTGTGCTTAAATGAGCCATTTAGATTTCTCCACTTCTTCTACGTTACAGTAGGGGATATTTGAATAACTCCACTCTCCTATCTGAGAACCTCTGCCCACCAAGTAGAACTGCTAGCGCTTCCTGATCCGCCATGTTTTCTTGCAAAATCTAGCGTAGGAATCGCAATGAAGAAGTCTATCCGCAGAGTGTTGTGTTGAACATGTATGACTGTATGGAATGTCTGTTAGCAGCAGCCATGTCGATTATTTTCACGTGAGGTAAAATCTTGCCGTGCTGCCTATGCCTTTGTTCCGGAGTGGGGCATGAGCAGCAGCAGGTCATTTGCGGAATACTAATGAGAAACAGCCTGTTCTGAATGGGACTGAAACAGAGGAGTAAAAAGTAGACGAAAATGCCTAATTTGAGAGGCATTTTCAGAAAACTACTTTCTAGACATGTTTAGTGGAGCTCATAGACCTATTGTAACTTGTTGAAAAAATTTATAATATTGGACCTTTAAGTAATTACAAGGTGTGCTACTGTGGCTCCACTGCCATCTCTTCTCTCTGTGCCGTTTGCTCTCGACTCGCTGCTTCATTGACTGACCTGCCCACAACTGTCTCGGATTGGCTTTATGTCACACAAGTAGTAGCCAGTCAACGCTGGAGCCTTGTTGTCAGTCATACCACACTCACACACGAGCGCAGCGTGAAGCTCCGAAAGGAGGAGAGTTCCAGCTGAGCTTGGTGTTTGTAAAATTGATTTTCCTTTTTTTGTTATCGACCCTGTTAACTAGCAATAATCTGTATCAATATCGGCCCAGAAAAACCAATATCAGTCGACCTCTAGTATGTTGTATGTATGTTCATGCAATTTAGACCAATTTGTACTCAAAATATCTAAACTAACATAACAAACAAAAGATGGTGATATAAGAAGAGAACCAATTTAGTTTATACTCTCAGTAACTACATTTGTTCTCTTCTTATATCCCACTCTTCGGAGACCTGAGAGTAGGAAGATGAAGGACAGTCTGTAGAGCTCTCAGGAGCCTTGGTCCATACAAAACATAAAAATGCATTCTGAGGAAAATGTGGATCTACTTTGTACAACTCTGACCATCCAGTAGTGTGTGTGCATGCATGCATGAATGCTTTCCAAACAGAAAGGCAACAGAGTGGGCAGTGACAGGATTAATTTGAAAGACTGTGTTCATGTTGAATTTGTACATCATTGTGTGGGCCAGCAGTTGACTTTTAAAAAAATAGATGAAAAAAGTGATTTGAACATTTTCTCACATCCTGAAGGTCCCACTTTCTATTGGAGCTTTTCCCAGCATGCACCCACAAAGGAGCCCGCTGCCATGGCTCAGAAAACCCTGCTACATGATCTAAAACCAATTTCACTGTTTGAATAAGCTAACACACAATTTCCTTATCTTCGTTTTGCAGTCCAAAAACCCAAGCCTAACTGGGGGAATTTCGGCATGGTTAAAAGAAGGATTTAATTTTAAGGTAAGCATTATCAGACAAGAAACGCTTTATGTTTGTTCGTGAACAGGGATAAGCAAGTGTTTGGCCTTCCTTAAAAAGGCGATTTCACTTCAGTTCTTGAATTTAATTGGGTCTCAAAGCACTGACCTCCTGTTGCTTTGTGTGCTAACAGTCTAGTACTAGCCCTCCAATGCTCTGAGACCTGATCCAAAGGCTGCTGCATCTAAAATTTCTTCATGTGTCTCATATCCTGATTTTACTCATACATTCTGGTACTTATTTGCCTGACAGTCCATAAATGATCATTTTAACTGCCCATATAAAAGACTTGTCCTATTGGAGACACAAGAAAATAAATCACTATTATATGTCTCCCAAAAAACAATACCACCAAACAACAATAGTGTGAAATTCTGTTGTTGCTTTTGACAAAGAAAATGTGTTATTTATAACAAAATTCACATCTCCTCCAGAGATATTGCAGTTATATCAAATGACATCCTGTAGTGTTTTATTTACGGAGGCCAGGATGAGAGCAACAGTGAGAGACATTTCTGTGGACAGATTGAATTCTCTGCTGCTCTGTGAGACAGCACATAGAGTCTTAATACGATGAATGCGACCATTTTTAGCGAATGTATTCTGAAAGGTTGGATCACACCTGTAATGTGTGTTTATACAACTACCAGTATAATTATTATTTTTATAAACATGATTGTACTCACAGTTTGTATCTTGAATAACTGTAAGTTGAAACATAGCAGATACAGTGCTATGCAAAAGTTTGGGCACCCCTGATAAAAATGACTGTATTAATTCATAACTTGCTAAGCTTGAGAGGCAGCAACTTAATTTTAACATATTTGATAACTTATGGAAATAGCAACAATGCAGTAGTGAAATATTTTTTAATGGGCCAACAGAAACAATGTAATGCTCATTTAAACAAAAATAGGCAGGTGCATAAATTTGGACACCCCAAAGAAATAATGCCATTAATATTTCGTAGAGCCTCCTTTTGCTGAAATAACAGCCTGTAGACGCCTCCTATAACCACTCACAAGTCCCTGAATTCTGGCTGGTGGTATTTTGGACCATTCTTCCATACAAAATGCCTCCAGTTCAGTCAGGTTCGATGGCTTCCGGGCATGGACAACCTGCTTCAACTCAATCCCTACATTTTCAATGATGTTCAGTTCTAGGGACTGAGATGGCCATTCAAGAACATTGTACTTGTGCCTCTGCATAAATTCCTTAGTAGATTTTAAGCGGTGCTTTGGTCCATTGTCGTGCTGAAACATCCAACCCCGGCGTAACTTCAACTTTGTGACTGACTCTAGAACATTCTTTTCAAGAATCTGCTGATATTGGGTGGAGTCCATGCGGCCCTCAACTTTAACAAGGTTTCCAATACCTGTGCTAGCCACACAGCCCCATAACATGATGGACCCTCCACCAAATTTTACTGTTCGCAGCAAGTTCTTCTCCTGGAATGCTGTGTATTTTCTTCACCATGCATAGCGCCTCTGGTTATGACCAAATAACTCTATCTTAGTCTCATCTGTCCACAGTATTTTTTTCTAGAATATTTCTGGCTTGTCCAGATGCTCTTTTGCATACCTCACACGGCTCTTCTTTTTGTGCATCACCCTTCCACTGAGCTGTTCCTGGTGCAAAGTGCGCTGGACTGTGGAACGATGTACAATGGCACCATCAGCAGCCAGATGTTGTTGTAGCTCTCTGGAAGTTGTCTGTGGTTTGTCTGTGACAATTCTAACCAGTCTTCGCCTGTGCCTTTGAGATATTTTTCTTGGCCTACGACATCTTTTCTTCACAAGGACTGTTCCTGTGGCCTTCCATTTCCTAACTACATTTCTGACTGTTTAAAGAGACAGTCCAAACCTTTGTGATAATCTTTTTTACCCTTCTCCTAATTCATAAAAATGCATTATCTTAGTTTTTAAGTCAGTAGAGAGTTCTTTAAAGGTTACCATGTTGCCACTCTCTAAGAGGAAACCAAGGACAAGTACCACTAGCAATTTATATATGTTAAACCTTTTTTTTTATTGGTTGCAGCTGTCTTTGTAGTTCAAGGTCTAATGAGCTAATCAAAGCAAACTGTCAGTATTAAATGACTGCAGGTCTTCAAAGTAATGCAAGTGAGAGGGTGCCCAAACTTTTGCACATCCCATTTTTCAAACTTTATTTCATACAACTCAGTAATGCTACACTGAGAATTTTGGTCTGATAAACATCCCCTTGTCTATATATCTCTAGAAAAAAAACACATCTTGCTGTGATCTTCTCTTATGAAGACAGAGCTAATTATCATGCAACCTCGGGGGGGTGGTGTCCAAACTTTTGCATAGCACTGTATTACACATCCTGGCAGAACAGAATTAGGGATGGTACAGGTACAGGTACAAGTTCTGTCGAGCATGAGCAAGTATTTGTGGAGAGATTTCATACTTGGTATCAGGAACCAATAAAATTTTGTTTCCACCTAACTGCAAAACTTTAATTAAACTTCAAACTATATAAAATGGATTTACTATGTGGCAAGAACTGCACCTTTGCCGAATCACTCTATCACACTCTTTTAAGTTTTGTTACACTATGTGACTGCTTGCAATATAAAGAATTGTTTTTGCCAAGAGACCTATATTCTCCAGTGATTGTCAGTCTGCTATAATTCTCACTTAGACTAAAACAAAACACACAAATAAGGCAACTGCACACCTGGGTAATGAGGTTCATGAGTCAAGGACAGCCAGATGGTAAAGTTAAATCTTTAGTGCTATTACACTCTAATGGTCCTTTACTGACCCTCTGCACCAAATGGAGCAGCTAATATGTTCGCTGGGTTTTAGTGAATTGCTAAGCCATTGAAAATGATGAGCAACATTACCCTGAACAGCACACACAAACAGTCAGGCTTGGTCAAGGATTAAATGTAATGCAAATTTTGGAAATAGAAAATGTTATCCAGACATCACTAAAAGTCAAAAGTCTTTCAGAGGATGTAATGCTAAAACATATTTGTATGCAGTTCAACTCATTTATCTCATTTAGTATGTGATGAAGCAGTTTGTTAATAACATACTGTAAGTTATAAAATATATAATATTTTCTGGGTTGACATTTGGCTTAATACATTCAGTCAAGCTCGGGAAAATGGAACAGTTATCTTGGGTCAGTGATTTTAGTAATAACTGATTTAAAGTCATTTAAAAAAATTGAAAGTAAAGATGATCATAAATATGTTAAAAGTTCACAGTTCAAAGTCACACCACTTGTTTCTGTTCTTTTGACAAGGAAACAGCTTATTCAGAGATGAAGATAAATCAACTGTGATCAAATAAGAGAAAGTATGTAAAAGCAGAGAGAAATGTGTTCTTTATGAGTAACATGCTGAAGATGTCTGTTCTTGTCGAAAGTAGTGTTGTACTTTTGTCGCTGATGCTATCACTGTGACAGTGAGGTGCTCCATGGAGATCACGTGAGACAGATTGGAGACTGATTCAAACTGGCAGCACTTTATCATTTATGAACACCTCTGAATTTTGCATCTCATTCGGCATGTAAGGCCAAGAGATGAGAGGAGGAAAAAATGGATTTACAGCGACCATTGTGCTCTTTTTATGAATGGTGGGTTAAATAATGGCTGATTTGTCTGTGAATTGTGGCCTGTTCAAAGATATTTCGTCTAAACCCCATTAAAGACAGATTACACCAACGTACCATGTAGAAAGCGGGACCGTGGGGGTGCTGAGACCACTTTAAATCTTTTTAAGTAACAGTGTGGTTTAGCACTGTGTCTTCTGGTTGCCACAGGAGATGGGTGATCTTTTCTACTATATTGCTATAAAACATTTGAGTGAATAGCTCTTTTTAAAACCATTGGTAACTGAAATGTTAAAATTACCTCAGATGATCACATCAACATAACTTTCCATCTGTGTGTGGTTTTTGCTGTTTGATATAGGCCTGTGTTATGTCTGAAGTTTGATGAAGCTTTAGGAATGAGTTTTCATGTAGGGTGAAAAAGGGTAGTGGGCTGTAATAGTAGCAAGTTTATTAGGGTTGATTAAATAGTAACAGGATATGGTAACCAACCATGTGGCAAGCTCGTATGTTTGTCAAGATGTTCAAAATTGTTTTGCAACATTATCAGGGATTATTGTTTTTATTTATCCTTAACATGGTCAGTTAGGCCATATGTACCGGCTATTTTTCCTTCTGAAAGAAATTCACCCAGGCGCATGAGGGATAAGTCATCAGCTGGTCATATCTAGAGACAGGTGATTCATGACTCACCTGGGTGAATCACCGGATCCATTAAATAACTCACCAGTCATGAATCTGAGGTCTCCATTAACCCAAAACCATTGAGTACTGTCGTGGGTGCCGTGTGGTAAAAAATAAAAATAAAATGGAGGACAACGCAGTGGCGGATTGATGGTGGTTTTAATAACAAAAAACAAAGCAGGAAAAACTCAGATGCAGGCACTCAAAAATGAAGTCAGGGCTGGAGAAAAAATAAGCAAAAAGGCCTCATGCTCCCGCTGTATCAAATCCGGGGAACCGTGCACTCAAACGTCTCTGTTCAGAATAACCCGGAAGAATCCCCTGTCCCAGCTACTGGGAAACCAAAAAGATCCAAACATTCCAACTCTCAAGGCGAGCCGTCGCCGCGATAAGTCTCTCAGCGGGTAGCACAAGCCTGAATCTGAAAGAGAAAAAACAAAGAACGTGAAGCCAGAAAAAACAAAGAAAAACCAGGACCGTAAACTCAACCAAATACTCGAACTGAAACCACACGACACCAGGTATAAGGGAGAAGAACACAAAGTAAAGCCGGATCGGACTGGGTTAAAATAACAGAACGAAACAAGCTAATTAACTAATAAACCAATCAGAACGCGGAAAGTAATCAACACCAGGTGCTCGAAATAAAGATTGAAAGTAAACGCGCGATCAAACACACCCCTGATCTTCTAGGAAGGGGGAACACGAAGTGTACGCATTTCCGGAAGTAGGAGCGATCTAATCGGGAGCGAGCTAGCGGGGAAGTGCAAAACTACGTGAAAACCTGCTGTGAGCTAATACACATGAAAGGAGGATAACGAAACGTGAACCCAAGAGACAGATTTTAGTTCCCAGACTCAATACTCGTGAACGTGGCACGGCCGCCAAAGGGGGCGCGGCCGTGACAAGTCCTAACTACACCATGACTAAAATATAAACCCCATCACGTACATACCTCTTATAATCATTACAAGATCAATACAGACATAGTAGTAAAAATATCTGCTAACAGATCATAACTTACAGTTCGTTTGCACCACAACACTCAAAAGAGGGATCTGAAGAACTTCTTTCGTTGAATACTCTTTGTAGACTACGGAACACGAAGCACACATTCATGAGTCAGTCTGTCAGTTAATTTCCTCTAGAGCAGGAAACATACAGTCGAATCTGAATCGCTCACACAAGCGGATTAACACTCCGCAAAACACATACAGAGTGAATCTGCATTTATTCTCATCACAAGCCATGTATGCTTTCTTTTGAAAAACAAAGGATTCAGCTGGCGATTTGGCAATACTGACTCAAGTGACTCAGAGGGAGCCGAAACCTTAAAAGGAACCAAATATTACAGCTCTATTCATGTCAGATTTAGCAATTACACAGAAATAGGACTCACTGACTGAAAGGTATTAGAAGCTTATCATTTCAGCTATGTCTCGCTTCATGTTTACTCAGGACAGTGCACAATTAATCATTCAAGTTCATTTTAAGTTCTGCAGTGCAATCTCTTGAGAGATGCTTTAAAACTCTGATAAAAGTCTTATGAGTCCTAACAGGGTCTAGCCTAACTTCAGCCTTAATGCCAGTTCACTTTTAGTTAAAAGCCATTTTGACCTTTTGTTTTTTTTTTTCATCTGCTAAATCCCACTGCACAGGTGACAGACATTAAAGTTACCAGATTTACTTTAATGTTCAAGGTTGAAGAACACCCTTCTCAACACACACAGACACACACTTGGACAGAAAACAGAGACTGGCTGCAGCTAGAACCATAAACCGTACACTTGTCTTCTGAATTATCAGTTTTAAAAAATCTAACTATGATAACACTGATTTCCAACATTCCAGTATAAACCAAGGATATTCAGTTACTTTGGGAGTTAAATGTCATACATTTGCCTTCCTGTACAGCAGATAGTGGTGTTGATACTGAAGAAAGCATTTAGGAGTGAGTGAACTATTCAGAGTGGTGGGATTTTGCTGTACTGTTGAAAATGTTTAGTTGGCGTACTCAAATCTGAATTGCTTTTTTCCTTATCAAGCAGGAAGTGGCTAATGTTTTTTGTGCTGTCTTTTTTCTTTGCAACAACCAACTGGCTAATAAAATGTCATTAATAGACCCTGTTACACTATTTCAATATCTATTATAGCGTCAAAAGCGTAATTAGCTTTGACTCACCCAAAAATTACAGTAATATTCTAAGCTTTCTTCATGAATTAGGCTATCGAAAATAAAATGAATGGTTCCATCTGGAAGAAAAAAATATCCATAAATGTCTTCAGAGACCATTCCAAGTACAAATTTAGGACTGTACACACTCATCCACACACACAATCAAACAAAGAAACTGCTCATGTCATATTGTTGTTTTGTTGTAATTATACAATGATGATAAGAATGTGAGGGAGGGAGGATAAAGAGCTATGGATATAGAAGTGATGATTATGATGATGGTGATAATCGTGATGTTGGCAGAAGGACATCGTAAGACTCTACCACAAGGAATAATGATGTGCTGTCAGAAAGTCTCCAGCAACCGCACTGCAAAGACCTACATTCCTCTCATTATGTCCTATCATGTCATCCACACACACACACACACACTCTCTCTCTCACCCACACGCCCATTATGAGCTCATTTTCTACTGTCTGTTGTAAAACTGTGAGAGAGCAGCTGCTGAGAAGACGTCACCGCCTAAGCTGTGGTGCCTTAAACATTAATCATCAGTGCTGGCTTCTGCTATCACATTGCAGGAGGTAATGATATTTGCCTTTAGGTACTTCATGTCTTGGTCAGTGGAGACACAGTAAATGAGCATATTCCAAACAACATGTTTTATACTTAGGAGACCAGCTTAGCTGAACGGTTTCCTTGGAGATCAATTTAACACTATTAATATGTATTTGTTCACTGCTGCTCATTTTCTCATAGAGCCACTTTCACTAACTGAGAGATTTGCGATTATAGAGAATGTCATAGGTTTACTGTGTGTGTATGTGTGTGTGTGTGGCCATGTATTTATCGCATTGTGGGGACCTTTTGTCCCCTAAAATCACTTTTATCTGGTTTTTGGGCTTTGTGGGGACATTTGAGAGGTCCCCATGAGGAGAAATGACTTGTTTTTGTTTTATTTGAGAAACTAAAAGAGGTAAAAGATGTGCTTTTGGTTACTGAGGTTAAGGTTAGGGTTATTGTTAGGTGCAGGTGTAAAATTATACACATCTAGTCATTATGGGAGTCTATGGAAAGACCTCACAAAGATAGTAATACAAGACCATGCGTGCGTGCGTGCGTGTGTGTTTGTCCTTTACTGTGTTCCCGTTCTACTTTCTGTCCTCGGGCAGCAGGGGATTTAAAATGGGTTCATCACTCATTTCACATTATGCACCAATAATACATCAATGAATATTAATGAAGTCAGAAAATTTTTATTTCTGTCTGACAAACTATCTTAAAATCGCTAGAAGCCGGTGTAACAGCGGTGCAATAAAATAGACAAAATGTATACTGTAATTATTAATTAACTAGAGCAGTGGGAGCGATTTGATGAGTATAACCTGTGCAGTGAATAAACTGAATGTTCCCATCATTCTTGATGCACATGTATAGATATATACACATATACATTTAATGCTCATTTTTCATACTTCATTCAGCTCACTGTGTACCAGCAAGTGTAGATATTTGGTATTGAAATAATTGAATTTCCTGACCTCTAATCTTGCTCCTAACTTTTTTTTCTATCCTATGTCATTTCAGTTTCAAGGTTTTAATGTGAGTTGGTTCATGTTAATTATAATCCTCACACCTTTCATTTTTTTAATTTATGTATCTTATTAAGTCTTTTCTGCATCTTTTTAAAAACTCTTTATTTATGTAGCTTTTGACAAATATAAACAATGTAAACATCATTGGAAGTAAATAAAAAAGATTAATAAATGAATAAAAAATCAGGATGACCAAAAAAAAAAACCACTAAGGAGAGTTAGGTCATAGTGGGGGGCAGTAAAGTAAGGCAGAGTGGCCTTTTACTTAGGGATACATTGAGCATCATATGGTTAACGGTCATGAAGAAGTTATCTCCTTTGCTACATGAACACACCATTTGTTCCACTGTTTTTCTCCTATTTCCTTCTGGAGCTGTATCGAGTAAGTCATCTGTTCTAGAAGATGTAGATGATTTAATTTGTTCATAAAGTGTTTAATAGTAGGCCTGTTCTTTTGAAGCCAGTGTTTTGTGATTGTTTTCTTACTAGCTGCAAGAAAGCTCTTTAAAAGTTAGTTATCATTTACGCTTAACCCGTCAGGGATGTGGTCAAGTTTTCTGCGTCTCTGATATTAATATGTATGTGTCCTAAAGTGGCAAGTGTATGATAAATTAAAAACATTTAAGCAAAAAAAATATCACATTATATATTTAAAACACCAAAGGGCAATTGAATATTTTGTCTTTAAAATGAGATTGTGACAGTGTGGTTTCCACAGTGATATAGTGCTATAACAACGACAATTTAAACTATTTTCATACGTCAATTGTGTGAGCAAAAGAAATGTTGGAGAACGATGTTGGTAATGTTGTTTGCAGTACACTTCACATTAACTACTAAGAGACATTGTGTCAATGGTTGTATAAATTATTTCTCATGTGATGCAGGAGACAGTGTTTCAGAGAAAGTAGTGCTGTTAAGAGAGAGCCATGTTGCTTACCCAAACTGTGTATGTGTTTGAGTGTTTGAATAATTTTAGGAGAAAATGACTGAAGTTTAGGGATTTAACAATGACTTGGTTTTCAGGACTTTGTTTTAGAAATGTCAAATGAGTAGATTTACTGTTATAAAAACTGCAGGTCAAATAAAAAGAGTAGAAATAGCGATCTAAGATTGATTTTAGTTCTTTAGAGAAGCCAGTTCAACCCAGTTTTGGCAATTCTCCTGTGACAAATGTCTGATTACCTGATAACAGTCTCATTTCCATTCAAGCAGCTTGAGGCTCTACGAGTGCTGAGTGACAGAGGACTGGTCCTCACGACTGCATCAAGATCGCTCTGCATCCGTGCCGCCCTCCGGTCAGCGACTCTGAGCTAAGCTCATTATGTAAAACACTGCACAGCGTGCACATCACGTCCTGCTGTCTAAACTCACATTGACGATGCACTTCATGCTTTGAAAAGCCTATTTTAAGTCGACTGTGTCTGTGATTCTCCTCTGAGGACAGATGTCAGGTGCTGAAATCTCCACTGACATTGAATCCGTCCTCCAAAAAACTCCTGGTTGTCTAAGAATGGTTCAGAACAGGTAATACGGCTCACTAACTATCTCCCCCAGGACATGGAAACGTTACTTCAAACAGATTTTTTCAATAACTTACATGTACTGTATCTAGGTTCAACCCACGTGGTGATGCAAAAACATTATGATTTTACATTTATGGCATTTCCTAATTACAGGGAGAGTCTTCCTGGAGAAACTTCAGCTTAAGGGGACTCAGGGTCCCAACAGAGCTTTTTAGGATTTCATGGGATTCAAACCAACAATCATATCATTATCAACACCATGCTTCAGTTACCCAGACCACTCCCAGCACCTCCCCATTGTGTTCATCTTCAAATAAAATCTTATGAATATATCTAATAATGCAGTTTCGTTAGGTCTAATCACCGTTTTGGTTATTGATAGGACTTTAATACTGACAAATAGATTAGTTTGGTGTTTTTAGTCTGGTTAATAGTGGGATGGTACAGGTCATTTTCTGTTTCAAATAATATTTGCTTTTTCAGACGAAGAAGAACAGGGACATTTTGTAACCACTTGCATGGTTGGTGTGGTCCACAGCAGCATGTTTCCTTAAATCCTCAGTTTGTGATCCCAAGTAATGTAATGACTCATGGATCTCATTGCATAAATTCTTTTTCATATTGAAAACCTTGCAACACCAGAGGAGGGGGAGATTGGCTATCATTTTCCCATGAATCACTGGGAGATTTCCCTCTGGTCAAGCAGGCGTGCAGTTATTTCCTTTTCTCATGAATGCATTCACATTTAGTAAATTTTATCTCGGGGCAAAAGATGGCCTGGTGGTCTTCATGTTAATCTGTGTGTCCATTTAAGATAGTCTAAATGATGGACCCTCTTCATTTCAGTGATATTAGCTCACTAGATACCAGCCTGCACTTGCATCACCTCTTGCTGCCTTTTGTGGCTATCTTATGCAAACATATACATTATTTAAATAACAAATGTAAACATTAGACTACATGTAAAAAGAGAAACTTCAGTGACTATGTGATGCAAGAGTTAAGCAACCTATCTGCTGTGAATAAAAATCTGTTTCTTAGCTCTGTTACAACTAGCTGATGGAAGTGTTTCTTATGTTTGTGTTCTTGAAAACTGTGTGCATGATGCGCATGCCTGTGCATATTTACGCACGTTTATAACTTACAAAGTGTGCATGCACTGTGCTGCATGTAAATGCACAATTGCTATAGAAACCACATCTGCATGGAGCTCCATGTTTTCTTCCTATTGTTTATTTTTAATGGAAAGCATATTTTTTTTACTGTATGTGTGTTAAATTGACATTAAGAAAATTCTTGTCAGTACGTCTAAATTAATTTATTCACCTCTGGTGAAAAAAGTCAGAAATGGCCCTGTGGTATTTCTGCCACATACAAATTAAACATGAGTATTTTTCTTGGCAATAATTGGATCAATGTCATACATGGGAAGATGCAGGCAGAGAGTGAGCCGGATGATGAGGAACAGGGGCAGAACAGAAACAAACAGCAGAACTCAAAACACTAGGTAAAGCCAGGTGAGGGACATTAAATAGTAATAAGAAAAGGCAGGTCAGTACCATGGGCATTAGAACCCAGGAGGTGCACCACAGAGGGCATGATGACAGTTTTGGTATTACAGAAAACATCACTAGTCTAAATTTATCATGGGTGCAATGTATGAAAATATTAACTATATTGATAGGCAACTAAGCAGGCCTGTAGTCCTATTTTAATCCAGGAAAAGCAGAAGTGTGCACTGTCCCTGGAAGTCGCACTGGAGGAATGCAAGACAACTTCTGCAGTTGATCTTAATAATTCATAAAATAACCAGAAAAATATGCTTGAAAATATTAGAATTAAGTATACAGTTCTTTTCCCCTCAAATCTTCGTCTTGAAAGTGATTATGTGCCTTCTACATTTGACCCATCCATGAAGGAGCAGTGGGCAGCTGCATGGGCATTTGGGGAGCAATGTTTTGGGACGGTACCTTGCTCATGTGTACCTCAGTGGTACCTTTACTGATCCAGGATTCCTAACCGTCACTAAGTGCCTCAACTGCTTTAGCCCAGCTATAAGAATCTTTATTTTCAATTTCTGAAATGCTTATATTATTTTTTTAAGAACCATGTGCCTGATGATTTTTTAAACCTTAAATAAAATCTGCTGTAAATCACTTTAAAAGTTTTAAGAGGCCAAATATCCATGCATAGACCCTTTAATTATCAGTGATAAAACTGCTCCTGAAGTATATAAAACACAGTTGAAACATGCAAAAAAAAACACTAAATTTTTCATCAGGGTTAAAACTGATGCTCTCTATTTAATTAAGTGAGGAGAATAACTGCATTGCAACTCATGCAGGGCCTCTGAATACAATTCAATGAACAAACACTATATGATGCATTTACAAATGTATAACATACTGTATTACTCAAGAAGAATTCATGTTTAACTGACAGCTAAATGTAATTTATTTTGGCTCCATTTAATTTTCTTTCAGTCTTCCAGAAAATCAAAACAGATAAAAAGCTACTTCATGAATGTAGACATAAATGTCTGTAAGTCATATATTAACGTAATGCATGTGATATCAGGACTCTTTATTGTAACCTCTTGACTGGAAACAGTATTACTGTTAAATTAGCATATTCTTTGATATTACAGGCAGTTTTCTCTAGAGCGGTATCTGAGGATCAGCATGTGTGCTAGTCATCAAATCTGTCTCTTCCTTTCTCTCTAAACACACAGGCATAGCACATTACTAAATACGGTTTGCCATGACTCTTAACTGAATGTATCACTCTGTCAGCTGTGATTACAATCTACACTTGCAAAATAGCTATTGGCATTGTTGTAATTAATTAGTGAAGGACTGAAATGTTTCATCATGACTGAACTCACATGAGATCTTCATTTCCCAAAAGAAGTTGTCTAATAGTTTGTACCTAAAATGCTTGAATGTTACCACTATGCTAAAAGTGTCTTGTTATGGAACAGCAGAGGTATGTTTAATGGTAAAATTCCACTCTAGATGAAAATGTGACTTGAATAACACATATTACTGGCTTGTCAGGGATTCTGTTTTGGAAAATACATTGATAATTGAAGCAAAAGCTAAGGAGGGAGTTGTTTTATCTTTTGCTAGTAATTGCCCTGAACAAAAAATAGCCAGGTAATGTCCAAAAAGGGAGGTGCATCTGTCCTTCATTTTGTGCAATATCAGGATCATAGAAAATGATTAAATTGATTCTCCTATGTTTTATACTTGCAAAATTGGAAACTATAATCACTACATACTTAATTTTAAATTATGCTTATTTTTTGAGAATGATAGAAATACAGGCACAATAAATTTTTCTAGATGTTAACTTTATCTATATACAATGTAGCACAACTTTATTATAAAAAGCACAAAGGTATACCAAGTATATGCATATTATTAAATTATTGTCAGAAAAGGGTTGCTCAGTGTCAATTCTATAATAAATCTAATGATCTGCTGTTACACTTTTTTACCTTAATGTTGCATTATGTTTGAATTTTCTATTCTATCTCATCGTACATTAACCCATCAACCTCCAAGACTAACTTCATCTGTATCATGCTACTAATATGTGTCAAGTCATTTGGTTAAAGCTGCTCCAGCAGATGAACCAGGAGACAAGAGTGATCCCATTACAGTAAAGTAATTACCAACCTTTTGATCCTTTATCTTCTTATTATATCTTCATTTTTGTAATATAGCGTCTTCCTGCTTTATGATGTTGTAATTGCAGTGCATGGTTGTCCTTTAAAAAAAGAATTTGACAGTGATGTCTGCATTGAATGATCAGTGTTAACTGAGGACATTCAAATCATATTGAAAAAATATTCAGTGTGATGAAAGGCCTGTCTGCATTTTTCAGGTCCTTGAGCAAAGTACTAAAACACGGCTGCAGTGCCACCATTGCATGCTGTCATCACATTTTACACCTTCCAGCATATGCCATTTTTCGACCTGTGTGAAGTGCCATGCAGTTCAATCACAGAGGATGATATTCCATAAATCTATAACTTCTGTTAGTTTCATTGGCCCAAAGCTGTTCTTGGTTTATCCACTGATTCTTGTTTTTCCTTTTCAACCTTGGTTCAAGAAAACATGTATGTTTAATGGTCATTTCAGTCATGGTGAATTTGCACCTAAAACTTAATCCTAAAAACCTGTCCCTGTCTCACACTTAACAAACCTAAAAAATGGAAAATGCAGTGTTTATTTCTTCTTAATGTTGCATGCCATCGTTGATTTCTTCTGTCAGGGGATATAAGCACAAGTAATTGCCCATACCAAAAATTCATGGCAAAGGAAATCAGCTCTTAACAGCTTTCTAAGCCAACATTTACATGTTAAACAGTGGACTACATGCAACAACACAGCAGGAGAATCTAATATTTTATGAACTTCAGCTATGTGTTTATATTGTGTAGTGATGAACCACTTCAACTTTCATGTTCTAATGATGTTGTAATGAAACCATTCCCTTGTTTGAAGAATGACTCTTGTGTGTACCAACATTACAATTCGATGCTTTGTCTCGCCAAATGACGAATGTGGGCCTGCTCACTGTCAGTTCCTCGTTTTACCCTCAATTACCTGGGAAATAAATTCCAACACCTATAATGAGAAGGATGAGACCATCTGCTAAGTCTGTCCCTCTCCAGCCCCTACTCATGTGCTTGGCATTTATGCCTCAGCCCCTACTGTTACGTTAATTGCAAGGTGTTCATTTGGGCTGGCACCTTTATGCTGTAGAGGAGAAAAGAGAATGCAGCTCAAACTAGAACATGATGCATTTCTGCAGGGAGATCTGTTGAAAGCAGACTTCAGGACATTAGGTGGTTTCATCATTATTAGTTTTTCCCCCCAGACATTACAGGCTTCTTAAAACAAATGTACCATCTTAGCTATGATTCATGTAAATCCTTTTGCTTACAAAAAGCTAATATTGGATAAGTCTTTATCACTTGATCACACCTCGACACCACTGCAAAACTACTTCAGTTCGGATTTCATACACAGGGTAGATTGATGTATTGATTCCTAGTGCTTATTACTGCAGATACTGCAGTTGCACCCCACTGGGAGACAAAATAGTGAGAGGTCTGATTTCACAAAAGAAAATGGTAAAACTGCACTTTTGAATTACAGCATTTCTATGATTATTGCCTTTGTAGCTGAATTTTAAGGGTCTTTATTCCCTGCACCAATACACCCATGCTGGCAGAGTGACATCACTTTCTATGATGCCATCCTGACGCCCTGATTAAAAAAAAACATGGCTGAAGTAACACAATAGTAAAAACAGTAGTTCCAAAGATTAAGTATGAAGTCAACATCATATAAATTATTTGCATTGTGCATGCTATTATACAACAAAACCCTTAAAAAATCAGGAAAAATGGAAATCAATCATTATTGCTGTGCTCAGTGTTCAGAATTCTTTCAGCCAAACCATTATTTCCCTTGAATAGCTTCAGGTAACCTAATCAAGCCTGCATTCATATGCCATGCTTGAATGAGCCCAAATGAGGATCATTTTGAGGAAAGCCAAGGCGTGCCTGAGCAGTTTTGATGTGGTATGAAGCCAGCTACCAGCCCTGATGTATGTACTATATAGGACAAGCTCTGAAAAATGATAGGTCAGAACATTCCACAGCCACGAGGGGAAAATGTACAGGCACAGTGATCAGTTATCACATTGTCAGACATGACACAATTACTGGGCTCCTTAATTATGTAAGTGAATTAGCTATTGATCAGAGGTGAATCAGCAAAGCAGCCAGCAGCCAGGCCACCTTGCAGCACGAATTGCTAGAACTGTCCTGATGAGTTCATTTTGACGTAAAAGACGTGCGTCTTACAGTTGTGATTGACTTATAAAAAGCTGGATCAGCAAGCATTTCATATAAAACTACATTTTTGTTTAGCATAAGAACTTATAGTTCCAGTAAGGCCAAAATTGAAAACAGCATTGTGTGACACTGTTCCAAACATATAAGAATTTAACTCAACAAAAGACTATAGGGCAGTACAAAAAGAACTTGCTGTCACTGCATTGCCAACTATCAAAAGACATATAATAGAGAGAGAGATAATTATAGGATGCTTTCATCTCTACAATTTACAGTAATGACCTTTTGAAGCCTTCATTTCTCTGTCAAGCATCACCATTCTGCCTTCAAATATAGGTCACAGTGAGGGATGTGTCACCTGTCAGGTAATAAGGTGCAGTGCACTGTGGAAAACATTAATAGAAAGAGTTGCTTTCACAAAGATAATTCCAGTACAAAGTTCTTTCTGATAACCCCAGAAAATATGAAAAGGAAACTGACGGTAGGGATTCCAAGTAATGGTTGCTGTAGCATACTTTGCTTTATGGTTCTAACGGTTAAAAAATTTAAAAATAATATATATCTCATGATATATTTGAATGAAAAATGAAACAAAAATTGATCATCCTCCTCATCATCATCATGTAGTGTAGGACTTGATACTGTGCAACTGAGTACAACAGGCAAATGTCTATGATAAGGGATAGATCAAAACATTGTACATCACAGCTTTATAACCACTTCATTTTGGGCTTCATGTTTGTACAATATGCACCATTACTAGGTTTGTGACTGGACAACATTAATTAAAGCATGTTATTTGACCACATTTTCTCAAAATTGACCAATCTCCAGACATTCCAAACTGTAGTGATTTTCCTACTGTAACATATATTTTACTGTAGCTCTTATAAAATGTGTGAGTGAAACCATGAAATGTGAAGTTTAGGGATGACCAGGATTGAGAAAGCTCTGCTGATTGACCTAGCAGATATATCTCCAGCCTAGGTTGAGGAAATCCTCTGATAAATCCCGCCGAAGTAATAAGTCTTCCAGGCACTATAGAGCTCTCTCTAAACCATTCCCCAAAACAGAACTCATATCACAGGGGTGACTGAGCCCAATAAAAATCTCTGTTAATCGTGATTGTGTTTAAATCCTGTTTCTAGATTACTTTTCCTGTAAGTGTAAAATAAATAAATAAATAGATAAATAGGCAAAGATAAAATTAAAAAGTAAAAAATAATGCCTTAGGAGATTAAGTATTGGCTTCAAGAACATAGTCAGTACCCCTGACCAGTCAGAAGGAAAAAGCAATCAGGTTCATTGTGGCACAGCAGATGTGCTCTGTCCGACCTTACTCTGTCTCGTCATTTTAAAGATCGTTTTTTTCCTTGGAGACAACGCTTTTCACTTCTCTAAACTAGACCAACTCCAAAACTAGAGTAGAAAGTTCAAAATCATGCTATTGAGCAATCTGCCACATTGCACAATATATCAAGCAACCATCATTAAACACTTTCACTAATCAAGCAGCTCATGTCTTGAATGCTCGGCCGTACACTGTTGCAGTGTGGCACATTAAAAAAATTTTCTCATTCTGATTTCCCACAACCCTTAATTTATTTCGGTTTTAATATAATGCGTGCAAAGGAACACTTGACATTTGCACGGATAATTATGCATGGATTTTTTGGTATTAATTTGTTGTGGTGTTTGTAGTTGTAGTTTGAGGGTTGCATCACTTTCGGCATCTTCACTGCTAATGCAAATGAAGAATTTAAGTTAAAGCTCAGCTACAAAACATGATTAACTTGCTGGAAAATAACTGCATCTATTAGAGGAGCTGCGTGACCGGAATCTGCAATTTAATGTGTGAGACCATAGCATGAATGCAAACTGGAGAAAATCAGCTAGTACTGGTCAGGCCCTGTGGCTGTAAAAGTAATTATCAGTGGAAAAATACAAACAACAGATGGAATAGAATGACACATTATTTTTTGTGTGCATTTAGTGCATTATGCATATTATATATCATATCATTTTGGAGATTTAGAGTAACCAAATTGCAATTTGAAAAACAATTTCAGATATGTTAAAACCTGCAAAACATCCCTAAAAATGATCATGTGAATGGACATGAACAATTGCATGCCCAAAAAACTTGACCCTAGAGTGATCCAGCTCTGGTAATTCTTCGTCTAGACCGCAGGAATTTAATGGCCTTCCAGAGGCATGCTGGACAGTGCCATGTTGATGCCAATTGTAACCAATGGCATCCTCACTTGATTCATTGTTATGAACTTTTAATCAGTCTGCCACATGATATTTTTGATGGAGTACTTCTCTACAACGTCAACACTGTTCACTAAACAGCCCAAACAGGATGCCAGCATGCTAGAAAGCTGTTCGCTTACAGCTAAACCATGAAGTTGAAGCCATTTGTGATTTCTTTTGTACACTAATTGAGACGCTTGTTTCTGCTTGGGTGAGCAAGCTGTGACAGGCCTTCCATCCATTCTCAGAATGGATCACCATGTCTTGATGACCCTGTGCTCCTCCTGAGGCAGTGGACACAAGCCCATGCACCTCCTCAAGTCGGTAGACTGACTGCAACACTACAGTTCCTGCAATTTACCTTGGGCAATGACAGTCATGCGGATTTCCTGTCTGTGCCTTTCCCTCTGCCCTGCCTGGCAGGCTCTAGATCAATAAAACAAAGCTCATACACATGATATACTTCCCCTTAAAAGATGTGTCACTGGAGAAACTGGAGGAGGCATCATCTGCAGAGCCTTACTTCACTTTCCTTGTTGCATATATATCATGATTGGCAGGTTGTCCCATGTCTTACCACAGTTCCCAGTTTGATCTGCCCTTCCAGGGACACATGTTTTTTGACTTAGTTGCACCCCTAATATTAGTCATACCCCTATATCAAGGAGGCGACAGCAATGCTGTAATGGTCACACACCAAATGTACTACCCCTTGGAGGACAGGGATCTGCTGATTCCTCTGATCACTCATTCCTTTTAAGTGCCACCTGAAACCAGCTGTCCAAAAGCTACTCAAGCCATCTCCTGAAGGTGCCTTTATCTCCAAAGCTCCAAGCCTAGATAAATTGATGGCATATGAATATAAAAACACTGTGATGCATTAAAACATAGATAGATGCCTGTATGGCTTGCCTACTGCCTTGTAATTAGCCCCTTGATTGTGTGTTTTTGGCTTAATATTCCTAAAGCAAATTTGAGAGGTTGCTTGAAATAATGTGAAAAATTCTATAACCATTGTCATTAAAACTTGTTTGGCTTTATGTTTTGGATTGTTAGTGTTAGGGGAAACGGTTTTAAATTCACGCTTGCATATTGTGTTCCTTTCCCAACTGGCATAAAATATTCTCACCAAGAGGTACAGTGGAAAAATTATACTGGGTAAAAAACATTTGAGTATGAATTAATTTATGTTTTGGGAACAAAGGGACTGAATCAAGCCACTAGAATGTTGCCACTGAGGTACTCCTGGCCAGATAACTGGGTCCTCTTAAATTGGAATGGAGGCCAAACTAAAGGGTGGAGGGTGGAGTGTTCAGCCTTATTGATTTTCTGATGCAGTGTCATGCTCCCTTCACCTGTCAGTTGAACACTCGAGTGCTGTTTGTGTCCTGACCAAGGCCTTAGCTGTCAGTCAGATGTAGGAACTCTTCAGATCACAGTTATAATCATGAACACTTTTGATTATCTCAAGACAGGTGAATTTCTTGACGTCTCTGGAACATCTTCATTTCTTTCAACCCTAGCGCTACTGACCATCATTACAAAATGTATTTTCTGCAGGCAGTAAACAGAACTTATTAGCATGAATGGTACAAAAAATACAGCGTCTGTCATCCCTTACTTAAGGCATGGCTTTCCTATGTTTTTTTTTTTTTTGTGATTAATGAGTCTCCACTATGAGGGATGCTGTCACACTGCTGCTGGCTTGAAGTGAAATTTTCATTCCAATTCTCCAGCTGCTCGATATTCCAATTGTGAAAGCTGCTGTGTTTTGCCGTATTGGAATGCAGTTTGTGACCCTTCTTAATCTACAATGGGATTAAGTGCTCGCTTTGCATAGCTAAATAGCAGCATGTCTTGAAATTGACACTCGTTAAAGACTGCTGGCTTGACAAATCAATAACAACATTAAAAGCTATCCATTCAGCAAGTCAAAAAAGAACCCATGCCACACCTTACTTATTGTGGCAGGGTTTATAAGGAGGTATTGACTGCTATCTTATGCTCTGCCAAACTTAAGACACTACTTTGGACCCCATCTGCAAAACTGAATGTAAAAGAAGGGAGGCAGGGGAGACTGCAATATAATAATCGAAAATAAGGGTGTAAATAAATATATGACCGGAAGAGATGTGGTTGAGCTTGTGAAGTCTGATCGATTAAGATATGATATCAATATATTTATTATTTCACAGCCCTGGAGTTGATGTCACTAACCAACATGTTGGTTAGCAGTCTATTCTGGCTTTTATCATTCTTTACTGATCCCTAACAAGATAAAAAACTCCCCGAAAGTATGTGTACACTGCAAAAAATGCCTTTTTAAAAATTTACTATTTTTGATTAAAAAAAAAAAATTCTTATTTCAAGCAAAATTATCTGCCAGTGCAGCAAGAAAATTGCACTTGCTAAGATTTCATTAAAACAAGAAAAAAATACTCAAAGACTAAGCATACACAACTTAAATTAAGCAGAATATACTAGTTTTTTTCCTCCAATTCTCTTGAAACAAGTAAAAATATACTTACAGTCTACCTGTTAACACAACTCCTTTACCAATGTAGGTTGTTTTAAGAACAAAAACTGCTCAAAATTAGTTGTATTACCTAGGTAGGATAACTCAAGATAAATTTTCTTGAAACAAGTCAAATAATCTAAACAATATTCAGTCTTACCAAGAAAATAAATCCAAAAAATGGTGTAACAAGATTAAAATGCTGAATTCAAGTCAATTACACTTGTACAGATTTTTATTTTTTGCAGTGTAGTCTTTCTCAGAGAACCCACATTGCTTGCTCTTCTTGGTATAGCATAAAATATGTTCCATTTTATGCGAATTCTGCGGGTCTGAGTTATTGGCAACTGAAAGAGGAGTGTGGTGTGGGTCGTACGGCGTCTGTGCTGTTGAGCTGCCACTGAATTCTGATTTCCTGTTCACTGGGCCTTTCACTGAAAAAAGGGAGCCACTTCATTTCTCTGCACAGGTGTTATACAATATGACAGTGCAGTTTATGAGAGTAGAGAGGTGGGTATGGGGTACTTTCACAACAGAGATCTTTGTTTCCTTCATTTTCACCCAACAGTGAGGTAGATGGGGTGAGCATGCTGAGAGTCCTTTTCCGAAGTGGAGAAACAAACGTTTCAAACTGCTTTTTGATTATCCTTCCAAACTGCCTTTCTTCTAGCTGTCAGGATTTATACTGCTCTTTAGAGCTCTAGCACTCTATTGCACTAATGAGAGGAGGTGGAAGGCAGAAAAGTAAATATGTTTAAAGGGAGTCATTGTACTTTGCTTTTAGTTTTAGGCTTTTTGTAATGTGCAATTAGGGGCATTTTTTGGAGGCAGAATACTGCACATGTGGGGGAAGTGGTAACAACGGTAAGGGAGTTGGCCCCGGTTCAGTTCTCAGAGCGATAAAGGTACCTCTGAGGTGTCTGTGAGTGAGGTGTCATCTCCAAGCATATCAGCTGCACATTGCCCATGCCTGATGGGTCAAATTCAGAGGTAACATTTTGTTATGGTGTCATGTGCTGTGGTGTGTTTACAATAACAAATAATCACAAATTGTAATGAATTGAATTTACTCTGCATTTATCATGATGGTTGTAGTGTAGTGGGTTGGTAGCACGGTTCTGTTTCCACTTAATATGCTATGATCCATGACCATATTTCCAGCTACACTATGAAATTAACACTATAATATCATGCAGAGCCAAAATTACAGTACAGAGCAATAATTGAAAATTCCTTGTATTTTTGCAAGTGCAAAATGCTGTTTTATTGCAATTAACACCAGAAATGAAAAAAAAAAAAATCATCTAATTACATTATCACTCGCCATCACCGGTTTAGGTCAGGGTAAATTCTAAATGATGCAATGAAAATGATGCAGCAGACAGCGTTTCAATGTGGCTTGACTCATGTTCCTGATGACAATGCGGTCGGGCCTGACTCTCTTTCATGGTACCTTGTTGCTCAATTAGCAATTTAAAGACATGCACCCTGGCTTTAAAAGATAAGACGTGTATTGTTCCAGCAGTATTTCAGCTCATTTCACACTCCTCCATTAAAAATGAATCTCTTCAAGAGAGTAAAAATGTTTTGGATGAGACTGAATTTGCTTTTCCGTCCTGACACTGAAATGGAAATCCACCGGAGTTCTGTGTAAACTCAGTGAGACTGTAAAAGGAACAGTATCAGTTTCACTAGGGTACTGCAAGCATTATGCCTTTATATGTAATTACAGCTTATAGTGTTTAAACCTTTTCAAGGAATACTGACATCACCTGATCTGTCGAGAATGTTTTATTAAATTTCCCAAGATAATGTGCTTAGCAATGTAATATCTTGACATAAATGACTACCTTCAATTTCAAGCAAAATTTTTACTGGCATACATTAGTGGCTGATGCTGACATGGCATGTACCGGCCCGCATTACCGTGGCATATTTCTTAATGAAATATTGGTCTTCTGTAGTGCAAATAGCCTAACAAGCTATTTTAAGTGATAGCAATCATAAATCATGAGTCCTGGAGCCTGTATTTGTTACTTGTGGATAAACTACATGTCTCATTTTTGACGCAAAAGGCTCCAGATTTTTTACTTTCTGTGCAAACACCACTCAGGTAAGAATGCTGATAGGTGCTTTTTTGTGTGTATGATAATTTTTTGTCCCACTATTTTTGTCAATCCATCCTCCCTTAATTTGTCCGTGCTTCATCCATTTTTCCGGGGCCAATTAATGTCAGCTACTGTTTTAAAGGAAAACTGAACCTATTGAGGCTTATAGCATAACTATCTTATAACTGTCTGTTTACAGTTTTACTTTAAGATGGCAGTTGCCATGGCAACGTGCCAACAGGTGAGGAGGGCGCCATCACCATCTTTTTGCTGCATGGCTCATAGCACTCTTCATTAGGGAAGGTGTTTATCCTGATGCATATGGCTTCCAGTGCCATTCTCTGAAACGCACTGATTGTGCACACACGAGGTATTTGCAATGCTGTTTGTTATGTTTGCCACCGCTGAGGGATTATTATTATTGCAGTGACTGTCTGTAATTTTGCTTTAACAGTTGTACTCGCTTGTGTTGACAGGTTTGTTGGGTCTCCACTGTTGTTTTGTCTGAGAGTATCTAATATGTTGATCCAAAAAAATAGTACATAGGAGGTCGGGTCAACATACATATTATTGAACATTTTCACTTATTCTAAAATCTAATTTAATCTAACTGTAAGATTACTATGGCTCACTAATAAAGATGCTTTGCACACCAGTGTCTACATATCAGCTGCATATATAATAAAAAAGTCACACATGTATAATATGTCATTAGGATGCCAGTATCGGCATCGGCCTTGATAAATTACAGCAATCACTTAAAAAAAGTGAAATAGAGACAGAACTATACAGAATATGACAGTAGTCTACTTAATGGTGCTAGAACATGCTTAAGTATATTTAATCTAGTCAAACATTCATTACCCATTGGTTTAGGCAACATTTATGATAACACTCGTTTATGGTGTTAACATATGGAGTAAATATCACTAGATATCTTGTAGAAGCAATAGAGTCAAAAATGAATGAAGAAAACAATACTGTAAGATTTAAGCTCCTATGTTTTATCTACATATGGTAATGCAATGATCTGCCAGACTTGTATCTCATATTTAGTGCTAAACTTAGTCAATATATGTACATTATCGGATTACTTTGCTAAAGATACTGGAAAACACATATTATTGTACTCAACACAGTGAAATCAAATATGTAATTTAGAATTTTATAAGTATATAAAAGTGTCATAATAACTTTTGATATGACGCTTAAAATGCAACCTTGCCTTGAGCATTCCACTAGTCAGGGCACCCTCATGTTATTTTGAGGAGCATCCTTCTCCAGCCTTGGTAGAAAGTGATGGGACTGACTTTAATTTAAACGAGAAAAAAAGTATTCTTTGGCACTGTTCAGCCTTGAGCGAAAATGTCATATTAAAACACATCAGTCTCTGCAGGAACCTTCCTTCCACATTTCGTATTCTTTTTCATATTCATCCTTATTCAAAGAAGCCCTTCAAATCCAATGTCATTGTCATGTATGTGCATGGTGGGAGTTTTCTCACATGTTGAATAGATGGAGATAGATGCCTGTGTCACTGTAACTGCACCATCAAAAGCTGCAGTTGTTGTTCTGAATAGAAACCTTCAAAAGCTTCTTCAGCATTAGGCAGAATTAGGGATCATTACAAAAAATTCAGTATTAAACAGAGTTCTTCACGTCAGAGGTGGGACATTATCAAGCTTATGTAATTTGCTGTATGTAATTTAGTCAGTTAATTTTATAGAATGGTGCCTATTTTACACATCAAAATGAATGCATCATAAAAAAGCATTGTATAGTATGAATTACATTTAAATCCACAATATAAAATTATTATTTTGAGAATTTTATGAAGTGCTTCGCTTAGCTAATTAGCCCCCTTTAAGTTGTATTTCTAGCAGCTGTCAGCATGTTCCAGGAGCCGGCACACTTCTCACATTATATACAGTATGCAATTAACAGTGGGCAGTTTTACCTCAGTGCAAATCTGATCTCAAGCCATCAGCATCACCATCATAATTAACAAGGAGGTTGACTTTCTTCTTTTCACTGGTGATTATTAAGCAGGATAAATTAGATACAATTCAAGCAGTGCTTTAGTGATATTATTATCCCAGCTTCTAAGATTATGTAGACAGGAAATCCTCTTAAAACAGAAGACAGGAGCAATACACCAGGTAATTAGGGTCTGTCTAGTGCTTTTGCTATTGGCAAACAACAAAACATCATTATTTTGTAATGATCTCTCTTTGATGATTGCTAAATATATATATATATATATATATATATATATATATATATATATATGTTATATATATATATATATATATATATAAATCAGTTAATGGGCATTACATTTTTTGTTTTGGTCATACAGTGTAACTGGGTTGTTTGTGGATTTACTATTTTCAAACTTCTAATGCATGATGTTTTTTTGGGACATTATGTCCCTGACAGCTGAAAGAACCAACGTGCATATAAATCTTGCTCCCATTCCTTCAGTCAGTGCAAGTCTTTGTTAAGACTATATTTTATTAACAGATGATCGTTTCTGTTATGTGCGGGCTGCACGTATTAAGTGACATCTGTCGGAAAAGCGAATGAGTTCTAAGCACTTAAAGACATTTACAGTATATTTATAACCCTGTGCATTACTGAATTTATTTGATTCCTTATTTGAGCATTTGAGATTGTATTTTAAACTTTTAAGGATAAAACATGAAAGCTGTTTTTTCCAAAAGAGTCTTGGCCAAGTTCCTATTTTAATCCTAGTTATTGCAGCTAAATAATTGTATCATGGCTTTATTTCCACAAAGCAAGTGGTCAAATATCAATTGGTTAGTGAGACGGTTTCAAGTTTTAGCTTTCTATCTAGAGTTATCTTAAATTTTTATAAAGGCATGCAAGTTGTAATAAAAAGATCACATGACAAAACTCAAAATTGTTCATTACTAAACCTGTATAAATGGGTTCTAAACAAATGTTTTGGCAGCTAATAAATATTGCAAAGCCAAAAAGAAAGGGACTTGTGTCCTAGCCTGTTTCCTCTGCTGAAAGCCACAGGAACATGATCTGCTTTCTCTTTCTCTTGAGAAAAAATCACTAATTAGCCTTAAAAGCTTTAGACATACATGGGGCTCATATTCTCCCTAAATATAGACACTGAAAGCTCACTTGTAGATGAAAATGACTCAATTAGGGAGCATGCTGTAGTGGGTGCATTCTGATGCGAGTTTCAGTTAACAGATGAGAACAACTGTGAAAGAGGCACTTCACTACAAAGACAATTTTTACATTAATTATCTTTAATAAAAGACGTAACATCGGCGCTGGGGTGAAGAACAACAGAGGACACCTGCACAAGCGCAGCACACCTGCGCCAAACTAATCACCTCACGGCTCTCTTGGGCTCTGCTGACAAGCTCCAGGGCTGGATTAGAAGAGCAAATGCATACTCATTACTCATGAGGAATTAGACCCAGGTGTGTCTTTCATTCTTTCTTTCTGTCTTATTTCTTTCTTTCATTTTCTCTCTCTGATTACTTATACAGCTGTTTACATATTGCAGGTGTGTGTATGTGTACACACAATAAATAGTGCAATGACATCATTTTTTTACTTTTCAGACGTAACCTACACTATCAACATCTGCAGTGGAATTAACCTCCTTGTCGTTGAAGCCACAAGGCAACTGATGGTTAATTGCTCCAAATTTTTAATCAGGAAAATGTATTAACAAATCCTTTCTAGATGTGCGGTTTCTACCTCTCAGCTTTCAGTGCTGTAGAAATGTGCAACTAAATACTTAGCATAGCTTTAGATGGAGCATATCACCTCTCTGTAGTAGGAAGAACATTTTAATACTAGGATGCCTTTGGGAAAGTCCGCCCAGGTCAGAGCTCTTATCATCAGATATTTAGAGACTCCAGGCCCTGATCTGCAAATGATGAGATAGATCATGGTTCAGAATTCAAACTGAAGTCAGGAGGGACAGAGGCCCAGAACCCCAGTGCAGAATAATGCTGCCTCGTTTAATTATGCAGTTTGAGGTTTCTCATCTGCATCCAGGCAAAGAAAGTCAATTAAATAGAAACTGGTAGATAACAAAAACCAATCATATGAGAACTAAAAATGCTTATAATGGAACGTATTCGCTTTTGCTGATGTGGGATCTAAGGGTATATGGGAATCTTTCCATACTGTGAAAGGCTAAGTGCTGAGAGACAGAATTTCAAGTGTATGAATAAAGTAATAGTCTAGCTGCAGCCTTTGTTTATTCATCTTAATATCACAGAAAAATTATAGAAGTTTAGTTGATTTTATGTGAACTCTGTGACCTCACTGATCTGCCTCTAACCCAGCTGTGTTGGTTTATCTTTATTTTCAGTTAATTGTTTTATGCTCACATTTCCCAAAAATATTTGTTTTGCTTCAGACTACAACTGATCACAGATGGATATTAGGCATCATTGAAACCCTGGTTATAGGCCATTTTACCAAGTTTCATCCCATATTAGTTTACTCAAATGTTAAGTTTAAGAGTTTCCTCATAGACTCAATCAAATTTTCATTACAAGAGTCAGTATTAACTCGTCAATACAACATTTAAATCTTTTTAATGTACATGAGAAATGTAAGGACAGGAAAGGGTTGCTGTAAGGAACTGCATTTTTCTAAAGTAATATGAGCAGTGTTCCACGCAGCGTCTGAAATACTCTTCAGGCTTGTTGATTAAAGGTGAAAGAGACAGTATAAACTCCATTAGTTGTGGCTGTTTCTCTATTTATGATAATTACACAATGGCCCTGGGCATCATGGCCACACTAGTGGCATTTTAATGAGTAGAAGAGTGCTTATGCAGTTTCTAATAACAGTAGGTTCATAATTGAGATTTTTTCAATGCTTTCACGTGAACTGCTTTGTCAAAATTGAAAACTTCAGATATTGATAACACTGGCAGAATCACACATTTGTGTCTGAATGGGCATTTAGAGAACAACAACAACAAAGGTTCTCGCAATGTGTCTATTGAGCCATGTTCCTGTTATGCCTTAGGCCTTATCTCTATTAGCAAGACCAACTTTCTGGCAAGGTTGACCTTCACATTTGGAGGACTGCACTTATTACAAATTCAAACAAGCTGCTATTTGTCTATGCCAGATGTATGTAATACAGTTTTTGATGAAACACACATAACTATTATAATTTAAATGAAAGGGAAAACACTCTTAAACTGTACAAACCACTGAATTATAGAAGTGAGACAATAAACTGACATTTTATTTACCCTAAGAAACAATAATACCACAATATTTTTTATAAGAAAGTCAAACATCAGTAGAACAACACAAGCTGACAATAATACATTTTTGATAGACTTAAGTGAATACACAATTCAATCTCTTTGTCTCCAACACCACTGTTGATATTAAATAACTACTTATAACAAAACAAAGTAATACATTGTTTTATACAACCCAAACCCTTGCCACATACAGATACTCACTTTATTTAATCATGCTCATGCAGACGTTCTCTTTTTAAAGCTCTCTGTGCTGGGTAAATATGCAAATGTGCATCATACCATGCCCTTTTCTGACAATATGCATAATGATTATTTTCAGGTTTGCTATTTTTTTTCTGGACATTGTTGTTTCTTTAAACATTTAAGAGGATTTCTCTGTTTTTTGCCAATTCTACACTTCTGAGGTCTATAGTGAGAGAGAGAGAGAGAGAGAGAGAGAGAGAGAGAGAGAGAGAGAGAAAAGGGACTCATTAGGATGAGTCTGGTATGATCACTGGGGAAATCAGCACCAGTGCGGCTTACATCCACATCAAGGTTTGGGGATCACCACGCCAAATAATATCCATTTGCATGATAACGTCTGGCTAATTGGTTTGGGGAAAATTGTGCGTAATCCGTCTTCTAAAAGACAAGGTCAGAGTGCGCCAAATCACCCCCTTGAGTTTGGAATGAGGCAATAAAATTACAGCATGGCTGTGCAAAAACCTCTCTATTTGATGTGCTGTATTTTGGGTAAAAGAATGACCATGGCTTTAAAATCAGCTGTATTCCCTTTCAATTTATAAACTCCATCTGTCAAATGACATTTAAATTTGACATTTCTACTTATCAAAAACATTTGTGCTGTCATGATGAACTTTTCTGCTGCAAACTGCTGTGAAAAGCCTCAACGTTCGGCAACACACAGCATTGATCTAGATGATACTTGTGGTAAATGTCAACGTATGAAATGAAAATTGGCATAAACTATATTATGATCTTATCATTTTACTGTCATTATAATCTAAAGCAGTACTTTTCTGGAGTTAGGAGAGTTTGGAGCGGCAAAGCAAGATTGTGACTTTGACCAATACCTGCATTTGGGGCCCCACATAAATCTGACTTGATCTTCGGAGGTCAGTGGGGCTCCCAGTGCTGTCATAACAGTTTATTAAAATCTCCCGTCACTCTGTGACAGAATTCGCTCCACTGTCCCAAAGCAGCGAGCAAGTCGCCTCATCGTCGTTCAGCTGCCTGCTTCCTGTGTAAATGAGTTGCCCTTGGCAGCTAACGAAACAGCCAGAGTTAATATTTCAACTCGTTGACAAACCTGGGCTATTACACTCTGGAGTGTGGGATCATTTCAGAGGATAATTATAAGTTCCATTTCACATGGGATGCTAAAAGTTTTTATTGGAAGCTTAAATATGTAGGTAAAGGTGGAGCGATTCCAACAGTAAAATTATTGTGAAGCTCTGGCTATTCCCCTGGAGTGCTGTCTGTTATGAAATGAACTGCAATCAAAAGGGGGAAAACATCATGCTACGCTCCAACATGTCTGAACAAACCCTGAGTGGTAACGTCTTCCCCCCAATTTGTCTCTTTGTAAACGACAATTTTATCTTTAAAGCAGGGTCCTCGACTTCGTAAATAACACTGATCAGCTGATTAATTTGCTCACGGAGTTCAGAGAAAGACAAAACAACTAGACACAGACAGATGATAATCACTCTCTCTTCCCCCTCCATCCCTTGCTCCCTCTTTCTCTCCCCACCTTTTTCTCTCCCTCATTCCCAGTCTCTGCCCCACTCTCGTTCATCCTTCCTTTCTTCCCACTTTATCTTTGTCGCTCATTCCCTCCCTTTTCTCTCTTTCTCCCTCTTTTCCTATCACTTTAGCTCTTCCTCTCTCTCACTCTCTTTTACTTACCCTCTCCTATTATTTCTTTCACCTTTCCTCCCTCCCACTTCCTCTTTCTCTTTTTCTCGTCTATTTCTCTCATAGTCCTTTTCTCACTCCTTCCCCTCCCACTTTATCTCTCTATCTTCCTTCCTCGTACCTTGTCCCTATTTCTCCCTTCCTCCCTCACTCTCAGTCTTCCTCCCTTCTTCCCTCCCTCCTCCTTTCTCTCTCTCTCTTACTCCATCACACCTTTCCCCGACTCTTCCTTCCTCCTGCCCTCTCACTTTCTCTTATTCTCTGTCCCTCCCACTTTTTCTCTTTCTCTCTCCCGTCTTCTCATACACTTTCTGTCTCTCCTTTTGTCTCTCCCACTCTCCCTCCCTCTGTCTTTCCCTCCTTCTGACATATGTACACATGCAGACACACTTGAAGTGTGTTCAAGCGAGTTGGATGGAGCTCTGCACATTGGAGATTGTCAAAACTGTGAATGACACCCTACAGCTCACTGCAAGAGTGATAGAGCAGAGATAGTCTGTAAACAGCTGTTGGTTGAAAACTCCATCTCCTTGGGATAAGAGTGGTGCTACAGTCCTTTTCAGAATTCACTTCCTTTCAAACTGTGCATAAAAGTGATCGGTTTGAATACAGCAGATTGTAAATGTGATTTCTCTTTCTTTGTGCAACCTGTGTTCGAATGACATGGTCTGAAGCGTGTTCACTGATGTGTTCCTTATTGTATATCTCTTTGGACAAAGTATGATAGGTTGACAACTTGGAGTAATGTGAATAAGGATGGACCTCTAGAGCTCCATTGACAATCAGTAATGCAAAAATAAAATGATCATTCCAACTACCTATACAAATAGATTTTGAATAGATTAAATGTTAATTTCTTAATCTGCTTTTGTGTCAAAGTGAGATTTTACTTAATGAGTTCTAAACTGGGGTGGCACTGTGGTGCAATGGTTCGTGCTGCCGCCTCACAGCGAGGAGGTCCTGGGTTTAATCCCTGGGTCGTCCTTTCTTTGTAGAGTCTGCATGCTCTCCTCATGTTTGCGTGGGTTTCACGGGGGGGCTCCAGTTTCCTCCCACAGTCAAAGATCATGCACTATAGGTTAATTGGCGACTCTAAGTTGGCCCGGTAAAGTGTGAATGTGAATGTGTTGGTGAGTGTGCGTGCCCTGTGGTGTGTTGCCCTTCCCAGGGTTCGGTCCCTGCCTTGCGCACGTAGTTCCCGGGATTAATCGTTTCAGATAATGAATGAATGAATGAATGAATGAATTCTAAACTGTTGGTAGCGTAACGGTTAGGACATTGACCCTGTGATCAGAGTGTCGCCAGTTCAAGTCCCGACCCTGTACAGGTACCACTGAGTTATTCATGAGCAAGCTACTGTCCTCAAGCACTGCTCCCTGGGGGCAGCATGTCAGCTGCCGTTTTTAGTTGAGTTTTCTTTGTGTCTGGATTATGCTCTGATTGTTTCTGTTTTGTTAATTATGTACTCAGTTGTTCAGACTTTCCACTTGCTCTCAGCTTTCTGTCTTTCTTGCCACCAACCGTGTGAGTTTTGATGAAGTTTTATAAAATGTCACTTTTTTCCAACAACAGTTTGGAAAGCTTGTTGCCTTCACAATTTAATCATTCATTTAAATTGTAAAAGACAATAATCACAATTTATCGTTTATTTGTTCCAATTCACTCCTTAATGAACGAGTAAAACACCATACACAGTATTTTGCCAACAAATTTACTTAGATTCTTCCACAAAGCTAAAAGCTAGCAAAGAGTATTAAAAGTACATGGAACTGGATTTTGGGAATAAAGACTGCAGTTTGATGATTCTTCATTCTCCACTAAGAGAGTATGTAAGTGATACATTAGTATCAATGTGAATGTGAGTGTTTATTTGTCATTGTGAACACACCACAGCACAGCACAGCACACAGTGTTCCACAATGAAATGTGACTTCTCCATTTGACCCATCTGTGAAGGAGCAGTGGGCAACTAAGATGGGCAGACCTGGACCAGAGTACCTTGCTCATGAGTACCTCAGTGGTAACTTCACCAGTCTGAGATTTGAACCGGTGACCTTCTGATCACGGGACAAACACCTAACCATTACGCCACCATCTGCCCCTAAAAGGCCATTAAAGGCCAAAATACTGTAAAAACAGCTAACACTGGTAAAAACTCTTCATGTGTGAACAGTTAATCCTCCTGACCACGTTTTCTGACCTTAATTTAAACCTCATGACCAAATTTGCAGTTCTACCATTTCGCAGTTTTATTTTGTGAGTATTATTACTCTCTTCACTGCAAGTGCTGATCGATGAGGAATATCACAGGGCGTTTTAGGCTGATCTTTTAATCGACTTCCTGACACTCTTTGGAGCGCTTGCATATATGCATTACACCCAGGGGGAAAAATATTTGCCTGAAGTGATTGAGGAGGTGGACACCCGTAATTCAATCTACAACATTACCGGTGAAGTCAGATCAGACTCCTGGGCCTTAAAGTCTACTAAACACTCCATGTTCCTCTTCATTTGGGTCAAAGTGTTATGGTGCATTGAACGCCATGTCCTCCAGTCATCAGCCTTTCCCTTGATCTATAAGCTTTGAACATTTAGGCGGAGGAAATGGCCTCCGTGTGCATCTCATGGCACAGCAGTCTGTAGGAGAGCCGTGGGCAAAGGGAAACTGGAAATTGAACATAGAAAGCATTGTTTTGATGAGTTGGAATACCAGAGTGAAGGAGATTCAAGTACTTTCAGAAATTGAATGTTTTGCAGTTGATTGTATAATTTCTTAATTGTTGTTATTTCTCATTTCTGCACATAGACAAGCCCTCTGTGTTGCCAAAAAATTCTGAAAACTTTTGCAACATTGCAACCTGCTTCAGGCATTCAAAAATAAGTATTAGAAATGCTGCTTAAACCAGCTTTAATCATATTAAAATAACTTGCTCTAAAGTGATCACTAAAAAGAACATACGATTTTTGGATAAATTGAGCATCAAATATAAAATAGAGCTTTAGGAACATGTTCGGTATCCTGCTTGTCTCATCATTTTTCTTGTCCCACCAGTGACTGTCAGGTGGCGAGTGTGCCTTTTGTGCATTGAAGCTGATTTGCACACTATTTACACTCACGTGTGTGCCAAGAGAGGCTAAGTAGTTTAGAAATACTTCATCCAGTGAGCCAGCTGGCACAGAACCTAGACAATCATTTCATGATGTATGGGTTCAGCAGTTTGAAGTCACTCAGTAGGGTGTATATGAGACGGTGATGTTTTAAAGAAAAAAGTTGAAAATTATATTTTGAATTGAAAGAACCTTTATGCATATAAACATGACTCCTGGCATTTTATATTTGTGTGGTGTTATTCAATTGATAGATGGCTGTCTCAGTACCAGATGCTAAAATGTATGTGTGAGGCTGCTTGATTGTGTATATATGTATACATACTCTGTATATTTGCTGACTTTTTTGAGGGGTGTGCAAAAATAATGAATAATGAATCGATTTTGAATCAAATCGTGAGCACAAGAATCTGAATTGAATCATATTGTGAGATTTTCTGAATCGTACACCCCTACTCTTTTGTGTAACATTTACCGACTTTCTGTCTTGTAAACTATGGGGTCAGATTTGAGGAATGGCTTCATAAAAATCTGAAGGTTCAAAATAAATGACAGCTTGGTAAACAGCTGCATGGACACACTGTAATCAGCTCTTTTTTGATAACCCATTCAGTTGAATTAATTAATGAACAAGTAGGTTAAAATGTAATGTTATCACATGTCACAGGCTACCTTATTTACTGATTTTTGAAAAATGACAAATAGTATTCATAACTAATAGCTATTACTGACTGAAATAGAATTGGGCTCAGGTTACTTTTAGACTATAGGCTGGATGTGTCATTAGAATTTGGGTGAAGGTAATCTTCTGAAAACTAAATCGTTGCATGATACGTTTTTTAATGGAATTGATTTCTTTTTAACCTGTTTATTAGTCACATGATCATTAACAATTTGCACACAGTTTAATTTTGTCCACATACTTGTAATTGTAAAGCTGTAGTCAAGACCACTTAAACAGAGTGCTGACCGAGGCAAAACCAAGTCTCTGAAGGGCTGAGACCGAGACCAGGGTGGGGCGAGACTGAGACTGGAGCAATGCATGTTTTACCCCACATAACAAATAAGTGGAACATGAAAGCCTAAGCTGCCATCAAAAAGATCTGAACAAAACAAACAACATAAACTAAGCAACATTAAACATGTTTTTGCAATATTTCTCTTTTACAAATCTATAATGAGGAAAGCAATTATCCATACTGATCACATCATATGTTAAGCACAACAAACCACAGTGGCAGAACACTCCTCAAGACCAAATTCACCCCAAAGATAAGGGGACAGTTGCTAAACACCACCCAACATGGCCTGAAATGCCAGATAGATGGAAAATCAGTTTAATGTACTCTTTGGTTACATTTTAGAAACATGAGAGATTGGATTTTTTTGTGCTATCGGTAGTCAAATTTGAAAATAGCCAATTTTCCTGACATCTTTCCTAGACACCCTCGACTTCACCTGTGTTCATGTGGACACGTGCATGTGTGAAGGATGGAGTGGGTAAACGCTGTTGGCAGTAGCATCACTGGTTGCACTTGAAGTGAGAAGTTCTCCAATCCGTCCAGTAACAGCTCATTAATAGTAATATTCTTAGTTGTGGTTTTGGCTGGTCTCGAAATTAAAACCAGAGTTCTCTGTCCGAGTCCATTACAAGACAAATACAGCCAATTCTGAGAGCTTCAAAAACCGGTCTTGGCTGTATTTGCACTGCAACTTGCATGTTAAAAAAAACTCCAGTTAGATGGTTACCAGAGCATGTGAGGCTATGTTCACCAAGAGACTGAAAAAAGAAAGGTTTGCACTTCTTTGTCCATGAGTGATACTTTCAACAAACTTATTCTGAGGATGAAGAAGAAAAAAACAACTCGGTGGGGTAGTAATTCTTCTAAGCAATGGAATGGCTGTGATTACACCGACTCCCTTCTGAATGGCTCTGATTATACACATTAAATCACAACATAAATAAAATACGGGAGGGATCACTTGTGGCTGGAATTGTTTCAGGAGACAATCTCCAAAGGCCTTTAGTGAAATGTGACTGCTGTGCTCTCAGTGCAGACAATTCTCAATGTTATAAGTTCCCTGTGTGGATTTAATTTATCAAATGGCAATTAAAGAATCAGTACAGCCTCTTTTTAGTGCATGGTTCCTTGGATATTATAGTTTAATGAAATGAGAGAATTCAGCAGGAAGGAAATTACATTAAACTAAGACTGTTAACAGCTGCTATTAACTCCAATTAATCATTCCATACCCTCGCGCCATCTTAAAACCTATATTTTCTTTCTACCTTAATCCCTGGTATAAACCTGTAATTCCACCAACTGACTAGAACAGCTTTTAGATCTAAATTAAAGACTATTATATCCTTTAAAACCTTTTTAAGCACACAGTTATTAGGTAGACTGTCTCAGCACTGGTAGACGGCTTTCCACTTAAAGCTTTACAAAAGTTTCATGGGCTTTAGCAAACTCACTCTGGGAATTTCCAAAGATATGCCTTACCCAGAAGCACTTCACACCTTTAAATACTTGGAGAAAAGTCATATGCTTTATTAAGATTAAAATATTACAGTATTTGAATAGTGGAAATACATTTTAACACTATACAAAGGTGTTCAAGAATGGCATTTCAGATTGGAAAGATTTTGGAATGGCATTTACAAGATCATACAAGTGTTCAAGACAATTCACTCAGCCTTGGGTCTGTTTGCAGAAACACAAAAATAAATGCGGATGATTTATTTACAAACATGCATACGCTTAAAACGTATATGTAATACTTTGAGTAAATTTCAATAGTAACTTATACATAACATTTTAGTACCATTTCTTTTATATTGTTTTTTTTTTTACATAGCTCTTTATTGCCACAGTACGAAAGCCTGCAGAGTAAAGCAAACATTAACACAGACATGTAAATGGTGACCAACACAGTTGTGGAGACTTTTGTGCAGTTTCTCTGAGCTAAAATTGTAATTGCCAAATTGATTCCACAGTCATCAAAGATCCATTTGGTGCTGCCCTGATCACAACTCCAAACTCAATAGCATAATTTTTATACTGTGATCAAGCCCCCGTCAACTATTTTTGGTCACACAATACATGCCTATCTCTGACTGAAATGTGTGATTATCTCCTTGATTGCAAATGTGTGCTCAAGCCTGAATGCCATCTCTTCTAGCAATTAAAGGAGCTTTATTTTAAGGACAGAACATTTCACAATAATATGCATTTAGAAGAGGTTTTTGAGTAAACACAATCACACACATCATTAAGTGAAGGGTACTGTTCAGGACCAGCACTGCAATTCTTAATTTAAGAGTCTCCAATTAACAGTAGAATGTTTTACCATAGAGCATTATTATTTAGTTTTTACAACAGGTTATTTTATTAGGAAGGTGCAGTTGTTGGGGTAACGGGAAAAAATCCCCAATATTGCTCAAAGTGCATAGTTTAATGAATGGTTCAAGATGTTGGATTAATAAAAAATGTAAATTGTAAATTCACTTGTTTATTTTAAAGTTGGACCTTTTATGTAACTAACTGCTTCGCCTCAGACATAGTAAAATGTATGGATGAAGGACAGAATTTTCGGAAAAAATAACCTATGTATAGTTAACTTGGCATGCAGTAGTGCATCAAAAAATCTTTTGAAAATATTGTGTACTACACAAAACATGACCATTTAAATTAAATAATAATTAATTAAATTATAACAAATGATTAAAATAATAATAAAAGATGCTTTGATATCAATGTAACTGATCAATGCTATGGAGAGTTATCAAAGTTTTAAGGACTCCCACTCAAAATCATCCCCAGTAGTCTACCCTGCACAAATAATGAATATACCATGGCGGGATATGCAAGCACACAAAAACCTTAATTTCTTAAAGCAGTCTTTCTAATCTTGACTAATGACATCACTCTATCCGTTGTTGTTACTGTTTTTATGTATCCTGGCTCTTCTTACATTGTACGCCTTCTCCTGTCAGTGCAGGGAGAGATAGATGTCCGAAGGGTTAAATGTGATATACAGCCTTGCTCTCAGAGACTCATTTTCTAATCATTATTTAGTTATCAGTGACTAGGCCAGCCTTAATTAAAAGTCCTCCGGCAATAAACCTGAGATGAGAGTGGGCCGAGGTGCTGCCCATCATTGCCAAAGACTTGCCATTATGTTCTCCCTAAAGCTTCATTTAGTATAACAGTTCATGTTATTATAGGCAAATAAATAAATACTTTATTGAAAAAGTGTAATTCATCACAGACAGTGATCTCTAGTCATGGTCAGTTATAGTGCAGCTGTAGTACATTGTATCGCTACACTACATTGCAATATTGTTGGTAAAATAAATTTTAGCTTTGCCATGTCGATTCTATTACTTGCTTATCCCTTTCATTTCTTAAAAAACATATTTAGATGAACAATAGACATATTGCAATGCTTCCTCTTGCAATTTTGTTATTCATTGGCCTGATCAAAAAAAATCTGATATGGAAATATAGGAGAGCATGTGTAACCAGACCCCTGCCTTTCAGAGTGCGAAGCTGAATAGGAGGTAGAGGGCCTTTAGAGTGTTGTTGAATGGAGCAGGCAGTCAGACTAATTATAAAAGATCTCCATGTAACACTTGGCTCTGCCATAAGAAAACAAGATTGGCCAATCTGTACCTTTTCGACGATAAACAGAATATTTTTCGTTGTGGTTTCTGAACATCTCATTTAAGAAAGACGTAAAGTTAAAAAGTATATAGGTGCCACAAGCACTCTCATTTCCAAAACACTTCTGATCGTAATTAGGATTTAAGACATTAAATCCTAAAGCATATTTTTGCTCCAATTGATATGGGTTAGGACTGGGTGATATGACCTCAAATCAAAATCATGATTAACTGAACACTCTACCTATCATATACCAATGAACATGATACCTACACTCTATACCGATTACGATAAATAAATAATTATTTTGTTTGTTTTTGGCCATCACAACTGACAAGGTTTATTTTGTTAATATACTCAAATTTTATATATTTTGAGAGGTCATTATATCAATGCATGAAAAATATTAACAGAATTATTTTTTATTAGCTGATTTTAAAAAAATCTAAATAACTGACATGGGCTAGATCAGAGGTCTACGTCAGTTATAAGTTCTGAATGTAATTTTTGATTCAGTTTCTGGTTTGTTGGCCAGCCCTATATATATATATATATATATATATATATATATATATATATATATATATATATATATATATATATATATATATATATATATATATATATATATATATTAATATATATATATATATATATATGTGTGTAATATATATATATATATATATATATATATGTATGTATGTATACATACATACATATGTATGTAGGTACCTAGTTACAAAGTTCCAACATTAATATACACTACTGATACTTAACTTGTATTGGTCTGCATTTGTTTAAATAACATGGTGTTTATTGATCATATATACTTTTATATGTTTAACCTAAACATTGAACTTCAGTATTCTTTCTTGAAAGTGACCAGATATCTCAAAATAAACAAGTTATTAAGGCATGGGGTGGTTCAAAATATAATTTCAGATTACGCAATTTAATCTAAAGTGCTTGTAAAAGACACTACCCACCCAAGTCCATTGAAGCCAAAATGAAATACTCAAAACTTCAGCCTTATAAACTTTACACATCGTTTTTAGCTATCAGTACCATTAGCAATAGCAATTTATCAATGTTCAAATACTCAGCAGAGTCCTGGCCATTTAAAATCGCTCAGAACCATCACTTCCTTTTGAGAGGAAAAAAGCACTCAGGCTTCCCAAATACAGACGTGTAGAACCCTTCTTTAACAGCCATATCAGAGTTAGTTTAAAAATCAATTGGTGGCCATCCAGCTGCAAAATGAAGGCAGTGGCCCTTCCATTATGTGTAGCTAACCTGATATAGCCCATGTGTCAGCACCAGTCAAGAAGTGTCTTTTCAAAGACAAAGTTCACGGCTCTGAATAGTTTCATTGGCACGTTTGACTCTGACCTAATGCAGGCTCTGGAGTAGAACTTTAGGGATTAAATGAAGACAGTGGCCTTCATTAGGCATTAATGTGATGCAAGAAGTAAAGCTGAGATTCATCATTGTGCACGTGATACAGTACTGTCAGAGTTCTATTCCCTTCTTTCTCATGCCTTAGGGACAATATTTTTTGTCAGCACAAGTTCTGAGGTACTTCTTGTTTCAGAGTAATACAGAGAGAACTTTGGTAACTTTTTTGCAGTGCTACACCAGTGTATCTCATTTTATGTCAGAGCAAGAGCACCTTCCTGTTACTGCAGTGCAAGAGTACAAAAACATCCAGTAGAATATTTTTCTTGAACAAGCAGTGTACTGGGACAACATTTGTAATAAACTAAGATCTTTAATGAAGATGTTTTAATCAGGCAAAATTTTTCTTTAAATCACATATAATGTGCCGTCAGTTCCTCAAATTACCACATCTGGAATTGTATGAAATGCCATTGTTATAGCTGAAGTGGGAATATTCTGTATGAGAGCTGTTCAAATCTTTTCAGACTGCAGAGCATGTTTGATATGTACAATACCAGCTCCTTTTACAGCAAGCACTGGTGACTAAAATAAAACTGACAACAGGAACGAGTGGGTTTACATTCTGATTGGATAAGCACAAACATCTTATAAACGTGGAGAATGCTGATCACTCCACTGAAATCAAAGAATGTCCACCTAGGCAGTGAGATACCTACACTTGGAGCTCCAAACCTGGAACCTGAATGAGTCAAGGGGAAAGTCATTACATTTTGTCAAACACTCACTGTTTTAGGCTCAGATTTGCTCTCTGTGCTCCATAAGAGCTTTACTTGTCTGTCATTTTCAATATCATGCCCCGAGGCAGTCCTGATACTGTGAAATGTGCAGTGAAAGCAATGGAGAATCCCTCAGCCCCTTTATTCAATAGAGCTCCCCTGTAGATGTGGAGACCAAGCTGAGCCCGTGGAGAGAGAATGTGCTCCGACAAATAGAAGCAAATAATTATAAAAATGTTGTGGATACATTAGAGATGGCATTTTTAATTAATCCTTCATCCTCTCCTGCACACTACATGCTGATGTACATGATATTGATGGAAAATGTCACTCTTAAAAATGTCCTTTTCCCAAAATGTATTATGAGAGTCAAGGAAGGGTTGTGCTTCAGTGACTGGTGTGTGTCTTAGACTGTGCAGTTGGTGGGTTGAGAGAGATTATGTAAAGCATGATTAATTTGAGTTTAGCAGTCTTACATAATGTTCAAATTAAATACATCAGTTGGACAGTATTGAAAATTGCTGCAAGCTAAACAGCCCAATTCTAATTGTTGATGTTGCACAACACCTTAATCAAAGCCCAATCAGTTCAAATGAGCTTATTCTGCCACAAGTGGGCCCAGATGAACTCTGTGGGAGGTGATTCAGCACTGCAGGGGTTGGGTTAAACATGGGAGACTTAATACACATTCAATCACTTGTCCTAAATTTCAGCTAGACCAGAATAATTGAACATTACAGTTATTATATTTCAGATTTTGTTTTTATGTGTTGAGTGTTGATTACACAAGAGAGAGGCACATAAATCTTAAAATAAATGTATATTGTTTTCTTCTTTCAGTAGTGTCAGTAAGCTAAATCGCTGTTACAAATGATAGAAAATTGAATATTTCAATGAACTGCCTTACAGTTATACAAAACATATGCTTTAGCCTCAGATGTTGACACAGACTGAATTGAATTTTAGAACAGTATTTGTCTTTAGAACAACATCGAAATGAAATGCCATCACTGCTTTTGTTTCAGGCTGGACATGCTTGTTGAACTTGCATTTAAAACGGCATTGATTAGAAAGCCACATACAATTGTCCTTTGCTATTGGCTGTAGCATCTGTGCTTCAGTACAGTACTTGGATAAGATACGCCTGGAGAGGGATTGGGTTGCAGCTGGAGGTGTTCAACAGATGTTTAACAGGAGCATCCACCTGGGGGTCTGTGTGGACCCAAACGTCCCAGTGCTGCAAGGGGGATATGCAATAAAGTCCCTTCATCCTTCTGCTAAAAGCAGTAGTATACTCCTGATTGCCTCTCTGGAAAGATATACATTTGGCTTATGCAGTTGTTTATGGGGTATTTATGAGAAAAATGTAAATTAAAATCAAAGTATGTCCAATCAGTAGGGGTCAGTGTTGATCTAAATCACAGCCAGTTTGATTCCAGTCTTCTGATCACCACCTTTAATGACTGCAATTAAGCCTCTGTCTTGTTTTCACCACCTAATAAGCTGTACATACTGTACTGTACTGTACATGTCTACATATTTTTTCAAAGTGTGAGAAACTGCAGTTGATAGTTAAGTTTCATTTAAAATGTGCTTCAGCTTCAGATAGTCACTTGAATGTAATGGACCTTTACAAGTAATGCTGGAAAAAAGGTAGTAGGCCCTGAGTAACTTTTGTAGTAGAGCGAACTCATTGTTTTGCTTGATGCTCATTGCCAGTCTGTACTGTAGCCATAAGCTATTGGCACCAAATATGAGATAGGGAAAATAAATTCTGTCCAGTGTTCACTATTGCCTTCGCAAAAAACGATTTTTAGAGGACATTTTAAGGGGGGAATTTTTGCTCAGAGTTATGCCAAGTTTAATCAGTGCTTAAGCTTGTGTTGCGAATTTAAATGTTTCTCCTTCACCACCTCAGAGGTTATGGATGAAAAACGAACACTGCCTTTACTACATCCTACAGTATTTACATATGTAGGTGGGACAGGAATCACTGAGCAGTCAAGACTGTTTGTACTACATGGATATTTGTATAACATTTATTGTCCCCTAATTAATTAATTGATGTTTGCAAAACACATATAATACATAAAAGACACTGTAAGTAACACTATGTAAGTAACATAGTCAAAATTAATTCATCTCAACACATCTTACAGTACATCCATCAGATCCAACTACAACAAGCACTCCCTGCAAAGCCTGGGAGCAAACTAAAACCATGTTCACAATGGAAGTCCCAAACTGACTTAGAACAACTATTCCCCTGTTGCCGTCTACATAAGAAGGGGAAGGAGAATCATCATTAATTCATGAGAGGGGCCAGTTCTAAGGATCAACAGCAGCCCTTTGAGGACTGTAATTAAATGGATGGAGTTGTATTTCCCCCTGCAGAAATGTCTGGGAAAGAGTGTTTGTGGCCGTTCAGTGAGGTGGAGGCCTAATGCACCTAGCAAGCTGGGGGCTAAGCTGGTGTTATCAGTATGACTTTCAGGGAAACACTCTCTGTAGGTCAGAGTACCGAGCGCTGCCCACAGAGACCGAAGCACAAACAGAGCCATTCCACACAGTTGTGCCGCCCTGGGCGAAATACAATTTCACCGCCCCCGACCCTCGTAAAACTGTTTTGTTTTTGCGCCCACCAGTGTCTGTGGAAAATGGGGTAAAATGCTTGCTAACTTGGACATGATCAGGTTCTTTTTTTATTTATTTGTTAAATAGCTGTTGTTGTTTCTGTAGTGGATGGTAATGTTGCCTCTGGGTGAGTAACAGCTTGCTCCGTAGACTGCTAAATGAAAATATACATATAGGGACTGGCTTTTGGAAACAGAAGGGGGAGCCTGAAAATGTTAAAATGTGACATTTTACATGAAATACAATAAAAACGGTTTCTAAACATATGATGTGACTCAGTGTGCATCACTTTTCAAAAAAAGTCTTTTCAAAATGCATTCAGCATGGGCACTATGCAGATTTTATTCCCCATTGTTTCATTACCAAGACGTTGCATACACTTTTCTTAGATGATGAATCACCAAAAGTAATGATTTCTATTTGTCATTATTTTAAAGACTGTTAAGGGGATGGAATATACCATGTACATGCGTAAGCCATTTTTTTTTTAAAAAGAACATCTATACAATTAACTAACTTTGATGGTCTTTAGATAACTATTATAGCCAAACATTCCATGCAGAGTTAGTGTCATGCCTTGATTAAACATACTGGTTTAATCATCAACATTTGCCTCTTGCTCTCTGTCTTGACAGTTCGCCACTCATCAGTTTCCAGCACTGGGACTTTAGACTGCTCTTATAAAAAGCCCAAAACACAGTTAAGTCTTATGCAGTAATACAGTACAACACACTCTATGCAACTACTATATGAGTGGTCCTTTTGAGCAGAGTATGACTCACTGCATACATAATGCTAGGTCTGATGGGTTTCTGTGGTCTGAAACTGATCATTAGTTTGTAGAGATGGGCAGTAGTTTTCTAATCTGATCATAGAGTACTACTGTTCCGCTAATTTTGGTGTTTTTTGTGCTTCAGTATACATTAACCAGTTCAAAGAGGCTTTTAAGTTGGTTGATTTGTTGAGTGTTTTGTTTTATGCTCTAAGCTAAAATGCTACAGAGTGAGCCAGTGCTACTGTATCGCAGTACTGAAAGTCACTGGAGTGAAGGATGTTCTGGCTGATGACAATTCACAGTCTGTGATTTTTACACCTAAAGAGAGCACCTATAAGGTCAGTTTTCTTTATTAAGTGTCCAGTGAGTGTAGGTCTGAGGTAGGTGTTCCTAATAAAGTGGCTGGTGAGTGTGTGACATTTAGGCTGCTGAGAGCCTTGAAACTAAAGGTAAGTGCAGGCCGCAGGTGTTGGAGTGCTGTCCCATTTCTAAGGCTGATCACGAACTCGGTACTGTGAGCACACTGGGCTAAGTGTGACAGAGGCAGGAAGGAGACGTTCGATATCACTGCACTTTTCACAGCAGGAGAGCAAGAAACAGGGAATCATGTCAGATTTGATGAACAGATTCTGGTTTTGCTCACTGCTAATAATGGGTCTCAAATTACCGGAGAAGTGGATTTTGGCCAACATTCACAGCCTCTATTTATGTGCCACCCTAATCACCTATGGTGGCCTAATGGTCAAGTCGACCTGGAGTGCAAACCTCACCTCAGGGTGGAGTTGTGCTCACTGTCTGTGCTGTGTGGACAGCTATACAGCGCTAAGCTGGGAGAGTTGTCACGCAGCAATATCTCAGTAATTACAGACAAATAACCAACCCACAGGAAGTACAGACAGCCTACCGTTTAATGAGATTGCTGAGAAGTGAACTGATAGATGACTGTGCTAACTTTGACTTAATGTCCCTTTTAATGGTTGTCATTATTCTCTTTTGACTGAACTGCATGTGCTTTTTGTCCTCCTTAAGGCGAATGATAATGACACGCTCAAGGTTGTCGTTTTCTAAGACTGTGTCCCTAGCGGGAGCCCAACTAGAGCCTTCTGTAAATAAAAAAAAGTCTGGAAAATGATCATGGGTTTGTAGTTCCACATTAGAATTTAAATGAAGCTTTCTATCCTAGATTTGTTTTGTCTTATGTTAGGATATTCATGACAATTCACAAGCCAACTCATATGAAAAATGATTGATTTGGTTCAGGCCCCTTAAGGTGTGAATGTGATTGTGATTGTGTGAGTGTGTTGGTGCCTGACCAGGGTTATTCCCCGCCTTGCGCCCGTAAGTTCCCGGGATAGGCTGCGTCCCCGCCGCGATCCTGATTGGGATTTAGAGGTACGGAAAATGAATGAATGAATAATATGTGATTGAGTTGATCAAAACAATCATCAAATCATGAATATTTCCTTACTCAAAAAGTAACCACTGGTGAAGGTCTAGTGGTGGGCTGTCACAGAAATATTCACACAAACAAGAACTTTGAGCATTCTAGATTGAGAGGACACTGGAACATGAAAAGAACATTCTCCACCTTGCAGAAATGAAGATGGAGTTTCATAAAAACTTGCCTATGTGCCATTTTTCTATATATTTTTAGACACAAATGAAAGCAGTTCATTAAAAAGCTTTCAGCATGGTGCCTGTACCTTCTTCATATTGTACAGATGGATGGCCACTCTTTAAAGCCCCATCTTCAAAGTCATTTTAAAAGAGGGCTATTAATTAAATAAAGCTTTGAAGGCGTGAACAACTTTTTGTGAGTTTAGCTCTTTTCTCTTGTCTGGCCTAATCTTTTTTGAGAGGTTAGTGCAGGATGCTCGGGAGCAAGAAGGCGGCAGCATTAAATGGGCATTAGCAGGCTTTTAATCTAAGTCCCTGCTGATGGGCCGTCAAATATAAAGGGCTGAAAGGATTTCACCCGAGAGCTGAGTCAAGACCCACATCAGGCGTGACCATGAAAAATAACTGTAAATTTGTGTGGTCTTGTGATCAGTGATGTGATTTTTGTTGCTGTGGTCAATAAGCACATGTTGACTGTTTATTCCCAGTGAATTCAAAAACATGGGTTGAATCCTTGCATTCTAGCTTGTGGTATAAAACCAGAGATCTGTTTACTAAGTCCTGTGCCACTCAGTCTGGTAATTACATGACAAAACGTTGAGCATGTACTATTCTCTACAGGAGAGACACATCAGCTTCCTGACATACCCATATGCCCATCAGTTTCAATGGCAAAGTATTTTCTTTTGGTAGATCCTGCTGTGGGACGTTACACTGACATTTTGACAATTAATCTTTTCCGGACTTTTCAAATGACAAAACACTCAAATATCATTCTTATAAGCTGAGGTGTCAGTGGTACCATTTCTGAGTGGGATTAAAATAAGAAACAGGCCCTCAGTCACGGACAGTTGTGGCATTGTCTTGGTTTGAGTGCAGGCATGAGCAAGCCTTCTTAAGCAGTTGTTTCACTGCTCATTTAATTTTTTGACTAGCACTAAACCTGGATATGTAGTGTGATGTCAGACTTGCTTTTGCTCCGCCTAGCCAGATACTGCAGCTCTAAAAGTAGTGGACCTCATTACACATGGGCAAGAAAGGACAATGACTTATTCTGGACCCTAACACAACACAAGAGAAGTACAGAAGAAGAGACAGACAAAGGGCACCAAGTTGGCAAAGAGCATGTTTAATGATGTCCCAGACATGAATACATTCAGAAAGAGCTTCATTCATAAGAGGGGGACGCCCAGTATCCTTCCAGAACTTCCTGAAGAACATCTCAAAGTTTCTTGAATCATGAAACCACTGACTCTTTTTAGGAGTTTTATCAAGTTTTAAATTTCACACTTAATTAAGTTCCCTTTGCTAGCAGATCCAGTTTAAATATGACTATATGCAGACATATGGACCAATGTGTATATTTTAAAGTATATATTTTATATTCTATTTAAATATTGTTTATTCTATGTGCCTTATTTGTTCTTTGTTCCTTGTTCTTTGTTGTTTGCACTGTGAAAGCTGGAGCCACGTCGTCTTGTCTCTCTGTATACCTGTACAGTATATAGCAGAGATGACAATAAAGTTTACTTTGACTTTGATGTGAAAATACACTACTCCCCCATTTAAAAAAACATAAAATGCGAATGTAAAATCTTGATTAGTTAGTTAGATGACTATCTAATCTGAATATTTATGTTGAATAAATAATTTCTTAAAAGAATTCAGTTTGAGCTGGTAGTTGAGTAATAATAACTGCTGCATGGTATTGATTAATATATTTTCCAAAAGGATTTGATTGCTTAATTTATAGCATCAGGGCTGATTCTGAGTTCATATCAAATTCTAAGGAGAAAGACAGTATATTTTAATAACATTCCCAGAAATCTTATCACCACAAAATATGCTATACAGTATAGTATGCTTTATGTATTTTTTGATAGAGGTTTCATAGAATACTTGAAGTTGCCAAAGCAAGTAGTCAAAATCTGTCTGGACGTCCAAACCCTGCATTCAGTACTTACTATAAATCTAAAATGGCACAGCTGTTCCAGATGCTGTTCGTAAATAAAATTCTTGAAACAGTAACTAGCAGCATCGAAAAAAAAACCCTCTCTTATATACTCATGTTCACACATTTTGTGCACCCATTTGACCAGTCACATTTGCCCCTGCATTGGTCATCTGCGTTGTGAAAAAGACCAAGCAAACACTGTGCTTGGTGTGAAACCTCTGCAATCAGTTGATTGCAACAAGCTTCATTTACTTAAGCTTCGTTTATTTGCATTTCGTGGTGGAAAGAGCAACTCTCGTCTAATCAGCCTTCTAATTAGGCTCAGAAATCATTATTGTGTGTGCTTTGACTGAACTGACCAGTCACCTGTGCTTTAATGCTTATCAAAATCTGAATATGATCCAGTACTGCTTAAGAAACATGGTGTTTGCAATGCTCCATTGTCTCTTGATGATTTTGGATATCATTCTACACTTTCTCCTATTACCTGCTTCATCTTTAAAACTGAATAAAAGTAGAATTTATAGGAAATAAGTTTATGAAAAGAAATAGTACAATATTTTAAAAGTGGCAGTGGGTTTTTACATCATGTAGAGAGATTCATTTATTTATTTATTCATTATCCAAACCGCTTAATCCCTATCAGGATTGCGGGGACCAGAGCCTATCCCGGGAACTACGTGTCCAGTGCAGGGGCCAACACAATCACACTCTCATTCACACCTTACTGGGCCAATTAGATTTGCCATTTAACCAATATTGCATGTTTTTGTCCTGTGGGAGAAAACTGGAGCACCCAGAGAAAACCCACACGAACACACAAAGAGCATGCAAATTCCACACAGAAAGGCCCTACGGCCGACCGGGGATTCGAACTCCGGATTCTTGCTGTGAGGCGAAAGCGCTAACGGCTGTGCCACCAAGCCAACCACGTAGAGACGTTATGCATTTTATTAATGGAAGATTTTTCATTTCTGTATGCTCTGGACTATTCAAAATAAGAGATTAACTATTCTTATTGCATGATCAAGTCAGAAATATATACTGTGATTTGATTTTTCATTCTATGAGCTGAGCTAATCCTGAGACGATGTAGATGAGATAACAGCTTACGGCTGGTGAAGATATATTGTCAGAAACACAAGGGTTTAATTGTAGTGCTTTCGACTAGATCTTTAATGCATGGGCCAGTAACATATTCAATAGAGTTAGAGTCTCCAAAGAAAAGATTCAAAGAGGCCGTTTGGCTTGAAAAAAGGAACAAACTCCCTCTTTGCCTAATTTAGTCTTCTTAGTATGGAGAGGCTCTATGCTGTTCTGTAAGTCACCGCCCGTACTAACAAGATCACTGTCATGCTCTGAGAAATTGCTTTCCATAAGCCACTTTCACACTAACAGAGGGGACTAAGAGGGGACTTTAGTGGTGGTGGTGTTTTTGCCCCCTATAAAGTGTATAAAAATTAATGAAGTCACTGGCTAGCATTCTCTCATGGACTAACCTTTAAAGCAGACAGAAAGCAATCAATTTTTAATACATCACTGTTGTTTGTGACAACAAATATGAAATGACCTGCAGCTAAAAAAAAACATTGGCCCAGGTTTTATCCTGCAGTGCCTAATGACATCCACCCTCTTTGCACTGCAATGTCTGTTGTGTTACACTGTGCCATCTTTGACATTTCTGAAATGGTGATCTTGAATTTAGTGTTAGCTAAACCCCTGCTGCTTTCCACAGAAAGTGTGGCACTATGGCCTCTCTTATTTGAAGAGCAGTCTGCACTATGACTGTCCTCTGGCTGAATAACAAGCTTTACACATTTTTACTTGTAATTCCTGGCTGAAGTCTCATAATGAAACACCACGTTATAGACATTACAAACACATAAAGTGATCACAAGCTAAAAAAGGCATTGTATAATTTATTTACTTTGTATTAAACTTTATTTAATGAACTTTGAAATCACTAAGATTTGAAAATAGATTGCAATTTTCAAGTTTATTAAAGATTAACATGTTTTTATATTGTGTATAATATTAAATATTAAACATAATATAAAACCACAGCTTTCTCTCATTCCTCTTTGACAGTTAACTACAGTTATTAAGTGAGAATAATTCAGTGAAAATAATTTGTAACACTCTTTCTCATCAATCCCAAAACTCCTCCAGAATTTCCCAAGTCTGCTTTGGCATTAATGATTAAAGGTCAGAGCCTTTCACCATGTTCTGAACAACAGCATTATATTTAACAGTGACCCATAATTAGTGCTCAGCCTAGCCATTCCTTAAATGTAACTATTGCTTAGACTAAACATTTAGTTTAAATAACATGAATAATGCTTGTTGATGTCCTCTGTTCACTTAATTTTTTTTTTTTTTGAAATATCATTAAAATCTATGCAAAGGTCAGTTGAATCTCTACATGTAAAAGATTTATTGTACATCCCAGAATTGGAAAACCCATTCAGTTCAGATCCTTCTGTACGTTGTCTCATCGTGAAGTTCTTGAAGGAGGTTCCAGAAAATGTTATCTGCCTTAAACCCTGTGTACACCCAATAAACTAAAATACATAAACGTATGCATGCTTGATAAGTCTGACACCAAGTATCACCTGATCATAGGCAAACTAGGAATTCAGAATAACACTAAATATCTACTTAGAGCAATGTGACTGCAATAATATATTAGACTCTCTGAGAGCATTACTGTGAATAAGATCTATTGTTGTGAGTTTATTAAAAGCAATAATCATAATATTAAGGCTTATTATTCTTAATATTTATTCTTAATGTTAATATTTTTTTCCTCTCATTATTATTAGAATTAAATAGTTTTTGATGATATTCATATTATGTGGACCAAAATATATTATGCATCTTTAATGCAGCACTAGCTTTCAAAAACTTCCAAAGTTCCAAAGTCACTTGACTTATGCTTATTTGTTCAATTTTATCTAGAAAGTTTTGGTCTTGTAGGTCTTGTCCAGTTAATTCGCTTGCATGGGCCTTGTGGCAGAAAATATTTTCTTCCCTGGAGTGTTTGCACAGTGTTTGCCCTCATTATTGGAGTGTTTTTCTCAGTAATAGTTCTGTATTTGAGAATGTGCTCTGAATTTTAAATGCTCCATGGCAGCAGGCTTTCCTTAGTGGCATCCAGCACTGTGAGGCCTGAAATGGACAATAAAGTACCGCAGTGACGCTGTTTTCTGAAGATGTAATTAAACATAAAAACACAGCTCTTTTAAAGAGATAAATGTAAAAGAAATAAAAAGAAATATTTTTACTCTTCAAGATCCAGCTTTACTTTTAATGAACAAAATACATGCAATTTAAATATCATCTTTTATGTCTTCTTATACTGAACTAGAGTTTTTGTGTTGAGGTGCTTTTGTGAAGGTAGGGTGGTAATCAGCTTTACTTTTGGTTGACCATCAAAACATGTTTCATTCATCAGCCTTTCCAAAATCCTGCATAAGTAATTTACCGTTTGAATTACGCTTTTTGAGCATGTCTTTTATTTTTTTGTAAATCATTTTTCAAGAGCAGCTGATTGGAGGACAGGTGTGAATGTGGTTGAAAAGCTCATGAATTTTATGCAGTGAGGCTCCTGTGACCATCTCCATGTTGTTATCACTGTAGGATGATTCGTGGCATAGAGAGATCCAACAAATAGGTGACAAGTCACATATATGCCGTTACATTTATGTCATTTTGCAGTTGGAAATGGTGCTTGAAAAGCCGAAAACACTATAAACTGGAGTGCATATATTTTCCTGAAGGCTCTGAATTGACAGGAAAATGAAATAAAAAACGGTCGCATCATTGCCTTCAGCCACCTGCCATCAACCTGTGAAAGAGTATTTTTAGACACAATACTCATCATCAAACTTCCAGTATGAACCAAGGACCATAAAGACGTCACAGTTGCATCATGATCCATTGACTACTCACAGCTCAGGCCCACTTCTGTCTTCACCTTCTAGCCACTGTATTCTTGTGGGGGGGGCAAATATAGAGAACGAAGCACACTCTCGCCTTCCTGCCAAACGTAAAACGGAGGAAATGATGCAATCACACCGACAGAGAGCATGGAGAGTTGTAAAAGTCTGGAGGGCACTCTCTTTTTTTTCGTGCCTTACAGCATCTCCTCTCTTAGCGTGGTGGATTCTGACTCTGGCTTTGAAGGCTGCTTTGAATGAGAATGAATATGAAACGGAATCTAAGATGAGACACTGTGCGCAAAGTTTCATGTAGAAGTGGGAGAGCAGAAAAGCCCAGGCTTTTGCAATAGAAATCCAATTAAGGTAGACGCTTGTGTACAAACCTGCTCGTCCGAGGATAGCCAGTGACCCAGAGGTCAGCGGACAGCTAGAGAGCCGGAACGATCTGGTATGAATCTCCATGAAGGTCAAGGCCATTTTATATTTCACTGCAATCAGGTGAGTGGCCCTGATACATACCTGCCAAATCAAAATAGAAATCTGCAGTGGGAGAGAGAGAGGGAAGGTAGAAGAAGAGCTCCACAGTGATATGCTGTGGTCGATATTTTCACTCTGTATTTTACCTATTCTTATTTTGTAAGATTGTTTAAAGAGGTCCTTATTCTGACATTTGAAGGCATTGTTTTCAAATATTGCTGGACATGGCAAAGTGAAAATTTACCAAATGTTAATGCTTTTCGAAGAGTTTTTTTCACCCAAAATGGAACTTGTTAAAATTCTGTAAATGTGGCCATGCTGCTTTTTGCAAACGGCAAGAATACTGCAGTATGTGAGAAACGGTGACCGCAGACAGCCAAGAATTCTCACATAAGCAGTTAAGCTTGCATTGTTAATGGCAGCAAAATCTTAGAGGCAATCTTAATTAGCACACCTTTAATTGCATATTAATTACCTTAAATGCCATAATCATCCCTGGGTACTGTGATATTTTGACCCACAGAGATGTAGTGGAATATCAAACATAGGATCCACCTTGCGATTATCCACGGCGTATCCCATCGGAAATAAATGTGCTCTATTTCTCAAGAAGTACCAGAGTGATTATAGAGTATTATAAAGTAATTGCTTAACCGTTTCATGCATGGTGCTCACAAATGGACAACCATCTCTAGTGGGGATGGACGATTCTGATCCTGGAGGGCTGGTTACATGAAGGCCTTCCATCCTACCTGGTCAGTCTGTGGTGGACCCAAAGATGATTAACCCTAATTAACAAAAATAAACGTGTAACAAATTATGAATAAGTTTTGATCTCTATCATCGTTTGTTTTTTTGTCAGTTGGACGAGTTAACCATTTTGTCTTACTATTATGTCTGGTTACTTCTGACTGTCCCATACACTGATGAAAAGCAATTCCAGGCTGATTCTAGCCTGTGTAATTAAGTCTGAGATTCACAAAGCATCATGTTTACTTCTGCACCGGATGAGCACAATAGAGTAAGCAGCTGAAAATGTAAACCTGTCATCACAGACAGCGGTGCGTTTCAGTCCTTACAGCAAGGACAGGATTTATCGAGTGAAGGTTGTGCACGTCGTGTGAGCTCTTGTTTCCATGGAGATGAGAGAAGTTCGGCGTGAGTGCTTGACTTTTAAAGTTAGTTCAAGATGTCAAACGTTGTGGAGGAAGTCAGATTTACAGGTAATTGAAGATTACCGCAAGATGACCTTATCATTTTTCAACAATATTTCATGACCTTGTCCCATTTTTTCCTACCTTGTGGAACACTGAGCACAGCATCACAGCTCGGGATTATTATTTTTTGCATCATGCCTGAAGTCGCGTCATCCCCTTGCTCCAACCTTGCTGCTACAACCTTCTTTTTTTTAATGAATTCTTGATGTGTCTATTGAGCAAGACACAAAATGCATCAGTGCATTAGAGATTGGGTGTATAAAAAATTAATTCCTCATTTTTATCTCAATGTCACTTTGGTAAATGGCAAAAAAGAAGAACAGCTTGTAGCAGCCAAGGACTGAAAGTTTTTCCTTGAGGTCTTTCACCCGTGAACAAGCTTTATTGGAGAGATGGTGTTTGTTGAAGCCGGAACATGTGACAACCTTTTCCTTTGCAAGCACAAAGCTCTTACACAGCGCAAACGCAACACAATATATGCCTCCCCTTACTCTTCAGAATGAGTTCTCTCTTCTCCCGCTGCTTCTGACCCTTTGGGAAGTGTGTCACAATCAGCAGGACTCACACAACACATGGAGTACACAATCAATAAAGTCAAATACACACACACATACGCACCAATATGCCGGCCATCCACCTAGAACACAGCATAAAGATAAGGCACTAGTGATGTAATCTGTTGCAATATCTCTCTCTTAGAAAACCTCTTGGGGCCTGAAACAGTGTGAAATGTATATGGGATACAGTAACAACAAGGAAAAGCCAACAAAAATGGTGGTTCCATCAGCTGGAGCAAAATGGTGTGTTGGAGTATGTGTAATGATCCAGTGTCCTCCTTGTAGTTAGCTTGCTGTGCCTCTGGCTACCTATCCTGTTTCCTGCAACTAGTGTTGAAGCCAAACTCAAATATCCACCATCAAATATCAAAGGGATGTCATAAAATCTATGGAAGAAATGTCCCTGGCTAAAATGGATTTCAATTCATTCATTCATTATCCGAACTGCTTAATTCCAAGCGGGGGTCGCGGTGGGGACAGGAGCCCGGGCAGGCGCCAACACAACACAGGGCACACACACTCACATTCACACCTCACAGGGGCAAATTAAGGGGAGCCAATTAAGCTATTGTGCAAACCAGAGCCTCCGGAGAAAACCCACGCAAACACAGGGAGCATGCAAACTTCACACAGAAAAGCCCCACTGCCGACCCAGGGTTTGAACCCAGGATCTTCTCGCTGTGAGGTGGCAGCGCTAACCACTGCGCCACTGCGCCGCCACAGCTTTCAATTCCTTATTTGAAATCATGTTTTCAGTTATTTCTTAAAATCAGAAAATTATTTGCTAATACACTATTTTATTAAATTTAATAATAAATAGAACTGTAGAATCTATCGTTACTGCCTGGTTCACTCATCCTTAGTTTTCCCTTCAATAGTAAATATCTGTGCCCTTCACTTACCTTCAATTTTTACCCATTAATTACACTACCGAACCATTGTCCTTTGAATGCTTTCCACTTTGACAAATTATTCAGATTCAGATTTTTAAAATACAGATTTTTTTCTACTTCTATACAGTCTAATTTAATAAATTTTAAGTGAATATTTTCTTAATCATGATCTGATGTTTTGCTTTCGAATTTGTATTTTCAGAATATCTATTTCAGAAATATCTATTTTTGACTCTTTTTGTGACTTGTGACTATCAATATCAATCATTACTCTTTTAAGAATCCATTATCTTATCTATTAAAGCAGGATCATAGTGTAAAATCATAAAACCAGTTTAAATCGTATTTGTGACTCAACTACATCTAAATATACTGTACTTATTAATGAATAATACTCATAATATTGTTGTTTTCCAGTGATTCTGTTGTTCTGTTGTAAACCCAATGCAAACAAATCTGCTTTGAATAAGTGTTCACACAGCACTCCTGTTTTATTCAGACAGCCTTAATGTCTTGAGGCAATGTAAGAAAGAGCCGTGAAAATCCAAGTTTCTCCATATGCCCTGCCCCCACTGGATTCTATGATTCCCCAGATGACTTCACTGACATGAACTTTACTTCAATCATTATCATGAATATGACTGTAAGTAAAAAAAGATGAGGGTGAAAGCGAGCTCTCTTCCTGCCCCTCTCTTGGTCTCATTATAATGGAAGGCAATCCCCAAGTTCCTGACGCTGTAGAAAAGGCTGGGGAATATAGCCATGAGGATCATGTATGGAAGAAGCTCTTGGCGTTCTAAACTCGTAACTGTGCATCATCCATCTCTCCTCTGCCACTCAGGTCAAATAGGCTTCAAAATAAGAACCAAATTCCTTACTGAAGACAGGCGCTTTTTACTGCTCTTTTTTAAGTGTCTTAAACAAGAAACACTGAAATGCAATTATTATAACGCTGTAGCCATGTAAATAAGATGTTTAGCTTAAGGGAATAGCTTCACTCTTAATTAAAATCAGAGCTTATTAAATCTAGCCTAAGGATACTATAAAAGCTGCAAAACTTACAACTCCAACAATAAAAGGTTCTGATATAAAACGGCAGTGGAGCTGGATGTGAGTGATGAATTAGACCTGAATAATTGTATATGTCTCAGTTTTTTTCACTTAAAGATACAGGCTAAACAACACAGATATTATCAAATACAATTTACACCAGAAATTTACTAAATGCAAAGCAGAGTGAATATCTGCTTCATTCTGAAGGATGTTGGGTCAGTATTTGCTCACTCCCAAGACGAAGGTTGTCCCTTATTCAGCAGCATAAGGCAGCTCTCTCTTAAGGGCCTTTATTTTGGCTCAATTTGAAAGCAGCACCTAATGTATCCTTACTGGTAAGGGCAATCCCATAATTTTGTTCACCGGACACAAGTACTGTGATAGTTTATTCAGCATGGTGGACAGAGCAGTCACTACCCCCGACAACTACCATAATTCTTTTTTGAGAAGCATAAACATGCCAGTATGCAATCCTGCGTTTTACCAGAATCCTTCTGACGCACACCTGAGCCGAGGGAGGTGAGAATAATCAATTGATATGGAAAGTGCTACTGCTGCCTTTTAAAAGAAAAAAACACACCACAGGAAGTCTATTAAAGTACATCCCAGACCACCAAAATCAATTTTATAAATAAGAAACTTCAATAAACTATTTTGAGTGTTATTTGTAAAGCACTTACTGGTCTTTTGAAGTGTCTTTCATTTTTTGTCATTCTTATAGGAAATATTTATTGATCAGTAAGATTTTTTCTCCATTTTTCAGTCAAAAGTGTTTATTTTATGAAAAAAAGATAAGCATAACACAAGACGTCCACATTTAACACTTGATTTATACAGGTACAAATTCTTATTCCTTGTCATTCTTTTAATGTTTGTTGGTTAGTGGGTACAAATCAAGTCAATGTTCTATACCTTCTTGGGGAAAAAACACATACCTAATAATGAAAAAACATAAAATTATTGTCATCATTTGTCTTGTAGATTTTATGTTCCCCTTAATCCTCAAATAAGGTTTTGGGACAAGGTCAAAGGCAGTAATAATTATAGTTATAGAAATCAGAATTTATTATCAATGCCTGAGGTGATGAATCTCATTTATCTTTATAATAACAAAATTTATTCATGGACATATGGTCAGAATTGTTTAGAAATGAAGCAAGCTTTAATGCTGTCTTATTTCATGTGGAACCATTCCCAAATACTCATTCTGGAACTTTAATTTTCATACTTCTTAAAAAGAAAAATATTATTGGATCATTTATCTTTTATATTCACTTTTATTCACAATATACAGCCCATTCCAAACTATGCAGTCACTCTACCCGTACTCCAGAATGATGTCTCCACTCCTCCGTAACCAAATGAAAATATACATTATCTACATACAAAGAGACAGGAAGGTCATTTTCCCCCATCTCCATTCATATGGCTTCTCATTAGACGGAACAGTGAAATTTCATACAGCTTTGTCCCAAGTGCTTAAAACTGAATCAACCCAGCTGGTGATAACAGCCACCAGCAGTACCAATAATCTTTTTCTGAGAATGGCTTCTCACCATGGCCTTTATCACAAGGTTCAGGTCCAGAGAGAAGTTTTTTTCCTCAGTTCAGTGAAAGTCAGTCATATTAATTAGTCATACATTCTAGGAAGTTGTTCAGTAAGGACCAGAACTGCTGATGGTGTCGGGACTGCAGAGGTAGAAGTGGGTGATGAAGAGCAGAACTGCAGTCACCACTCCCTCTTCACACAACTCCCCCGCCCCACCCTCCCCACACCTTCCTCCCCCAAAAAACCCCACTGGGAGAAAGGTTTAGCATTGCACTTAATCGGAAGTAGAAAATTGCATTTAATGGATAGCTGTCAGCTCTGAAGTCCCTAGTGATTTATAAAGACGCCCGACTGTCAGCTTCAAAGGAGCTTGGAGTTTAGCAATGCAGCATGCACTCAGCGTTAATCCTCAGCCTGTTTCCCACCCTGATCACTTTGGCGTTCTGCATGGCTGAATGTAGTTTTCCTGAAAAGTGAGAAGTGTTTGAATGCTATTAAGAGCAGTTAACATTTAGTCCCTGTAGAGAATGACCTGGCACCGATTCTGGTCCCTGAAAAATGCATCCCGGTGACACTCTCTATGGATTCGGGATCCTTAATGTACATGCACTCGTATGTATTAAAGCCATTTATAATGCCTCATAATGGTTGTTAGAACTCTCCCTAGCGGCACATAAATATTGATAATTACATTGAGCTGTAGTATTGGGCCATATATTTTCATAATTTACCTTTTTGGAACATAACTGATTACATTTGGCAGCACATGATCTGTAATCTTTGGATATATAGTTTAGTTCCATGCTACAATTGCAACCCTGTACAGTCTTTCATAGAAATGAGAGAGAGATGCTTAGATAAATACAGATATAAAGATGCAGAGAGACATGTATATATAAAAATATTTATGCTATTTAATTACATATTTTCCACATTATCATTACTGTAATATTTTCCAAAAAAAAAGAGATACTATTTAATTAGACTTGACTTTATTAGCTTATTTTTTAGCGTCTTGTCTGTTGAGTGCTGGTGCTGAATATTACATTTGTTTGTTGCTTAGTGGCGACAATGCTAATAACTAAAAAATGTATGCCCACATGAGAAAAATGTATTATACAGTACTGTGCAAAAGTTTTAGGCAGGTGTGAAAAAATGCTGTAAACAAAGAATGCTTTCAGAAATATAAATAATGATTGTTTATTTTTATCAATTTACAAAATGCAAAGTGAGCGAACAAAAGAAAAATCTAAATCAAATCAATATTTGGTGTTACTACCTTTTGCCTTCAAACCAGCATCAATTCTTATAGGTACACTTGCACAAAGTCAGGGATTTTGTCGGATTATAGTCATTATATTATTTTGTAGTCATTATATTATTTTGTAGGATTATAGGATTATAGATCTGTGGTTAGTTCTCCAAGATGTTTGGAACAACCTACCAGCCGAGTTCCTTCAAAAACTGTGTGCAAGTGTACCTAGAAGAATTGATGCTGTTTTGAAGGCAAAGGGTCACACCAAATATTGATTTGATTTAGATTCCTCTTTTGTTCATTCACTGCATTTTGTTGATTGATGAAAATAAATGATTAACACTTCCATTTTTGAAAGCATTCTTTGTTTACAGCATTTTTTCGGACCTACCTAAAACTTTTGCACAGTACTGTATATGTATTTTGAATAAGTTGCTCTCTCGAACCGTAGAGTGAGTGTGGTAAGAGGGAGTATGGTTAAGTGAGATAAGGAGGTAAATAGACGTATCTGGTAGCGCTGGTTAATGAGCAGGCAGTGGTGTGTTAAAGTGGGGGGAGGGAGGGAGGCTAATTAGCCTGAGTGTTTAATTAGCTGGCTGGCTCAGATTGTGCTGAGTGCTATTCAGATGGATTACGCTGTTGACCTTTAGTACTGTCGGAGCTTACCGAACTGACTCGAGCCACGACGTGCCGAAAGCTCTGATCACTACGCTAGGATGATGAATGGTTGTTGTGTAATGTTGGAGTAAAGATTTAACTAGTGAAGACTAAACACGCAAGTTGCTGGTCTTTACATGGTTTATCTACCATTTATGTTAACTACACCAACTGTCAGACTTAGAGGTAAAATACCAATACTGTAGCATTAGAATTTTTACATCCCTCGATAAGGTGGAGGACGATGTCTGAGTAACTACATTTTTATTCACTTTGTGGGAGAGAATGAGATATTTTATTGCTCACAGCTGTTGCCCGTGAAATCTGTCCCTGCTGTGGCATTAAGCCTGGCTCATGCCACTCTTACTGTGTTGTGTGCGTGTGCGTGTGTGTGTGTGTGTGTGTGTGTTCAAGTGAGGGTTCAGTTGTTGTGTGTGTGAATATGTGTGTGTCTGTTTGATAGCAATATGGCAATAGGGCGAGTCTGGACTAGCATTGGCAATGACAAAAAAAAAGCTGAAGATCCAAAACCTGGAGGCAGTAAAACGTTGCCATGCGGTTGCAAAGGGACTGGACCATTTCATTAACAGCAGTGCAGACTGGCGTTTGTCCTTTTTCCTCCTCTCCCGTTTACTGAGATACCATCATTGAATGACAATGAGCTGGAGAGAGAGATGAGATGAGACAGAGAAAGATGAGATGAGATTATAGGAGGAATTGAGGTGTGGCAGTGCACTGCACAGGAAGGTCCCAGTAATGGGCCCCTGTTTGTGAGGTTTCACCTTGCCTTTTACATGGCTTTTCAACAAGGTTAAATGTGGGTTTAGGTTGAGCAAAAGATTGCCTTGTTATATTTTTCATCCTGAAATCTGTGAAAGGGCCAGGTGAAACTCCAGCATCCAAGCTAAAATGTACAGTGTACCCTATGACCAAAAATTCTTTTCATCTTGAATTCTGTGTGTATGTGTGTGTGTGTATGTGTTATGTGGTCAGTGTACAGTTTGTGGATACTGCTGGCATGACATCTGTTAACAGCTGGTTCTAAGGTCTCATCATCTCGATGTCTGTGATGATAGTCGTAGGTGGTCTTGAAAAAACACCCCCTCCTCTTTCAGCACAAGCCGGGATTGAAAAATACAGCAAAACTAGTGGACTGTTTTCTAGTTTTGTGATACACACAGCTTTAATGTCTGACATCAGATACTTTTTTTCCTTTTATCACCCAAATTTCCCTCATCATAGAATATATAGAGGCTTAAACTTACATACAGTTGCTGTAGTCATCGAGACCTGATTAGCTCTATTAACATTTTATTTTCTCCTCTTTCTCTAGCCCCCTCTTCATCCTTCCATGGACAAGATATGATGCAAGTACAAGTACACCAGCTGAACAGCAGGAGAGGTTGTTTTTTTTCAAGATCCTGCACAGCTCTAGGTTTTTGCACTGTTAATGCAGACTGTCTGAGTCACTAGCATTGGCTTTTAGTCGTTATCAACAGAGTTAAACCAGATTCTGCATGCTGTCTACAACAGACTTGAGAAATTACTTGAATGCAAAGTTAATTCCTTGTTTCATGTGCGAGGATGCACGACTGAAATGTTTGGCTTTATAAAGTTAGCAACACATAAGCCTCGCAGGCTAAATTAAACCATGCATACTGCTGCATCTGCGTAAGGATGTTTTTTTAAGAGTCTGACATTAATAACTTTTTGATCGCACCTCATATTTATTCATGAGATTTCCGGGAAAGTGGGAGTTGGAGTTAAGGTTAGTGCTTATTTTTGGAAGATGCGGGGAGGCAAAGAGGCTTCAGGTAAATTGACTTTTCCTGAACTGCAGAATGACTTTGTCTCCAGCAGCCGGAGCTCCATGAACTGCGATGGCAGAGGGTTATTAGGTGTGGGAGCAGTACATCAGAGAGGCCGCTGATGGCAATTCACTCCACATAACCTTTAATGCAGCTATTTATCAGGGATTTCTCAAGAAAATGTACCCTGCCTTATCATGTTATTTTTTTCTCGTTTATAGTGGAATAGCAGAGGAGGCGCTAGGTGCAAACAATCTGCAATTATGAAGTTTTGGTTAGATGCTCACACGTCAGAACACTTTCATAGTCTAACGGCTCTTCACGCAGGCTGCTTTAGCTATTGACTGAGAAAAAGATTTAGAAGGATTTTTTTTCCATTAGCACTACTCCTGCATTCCCTCCTCAACATAAATGCCAAGCAAGAGCACAGTGCTGCAGAACTGTGAATGTGAAATTTTAGAACAACTCCTCATTATTTCCAGCCGCATTTCCAAAGTCTCATTAAAGTGTCCTCAACAATAGCTACGCCAGCATTCTTTTAAAGAAAACTTCACCAACGCTGCACAACAGACGCTGATTATTGATGAAAGTATTCTTCTTTGAGCTTCACCCGCTAATGTTCATCACAGATCTGACTCATGTGCATAATGAAATGGCAACATTTCTCCGAAGGCATTAATGAACATGAAGGTAGACGGAACAGACGTCTGCGTATGTACGAGGACAGTGACGAGGATTCATTGTTTTATTTTCTCAACAAATAACCATTTATTCTTCACACATTTAGCGAAAATCACGGTTTATTGAAAGGACACAGGAAGGTAGAGAAACTGAAGAAGTAGATCAAGTACTCAGTGCATGGCACATCATTCTCAGGGAGACGACTCACTGTGAGTCTGGCTTTTTTTTTTCTAATTAACTCTGGCACTGAAGGCTTCTAAACACTCAATGGTGAAAGTTGGCCAGCCAACTTGACTTACTAATACGTCAGAATGTGGAATAGAGAGAGATAATCCGTCTTTGCGATACCGCCATCCAGACTTTTACTTGTTGGCTGTTCCGAAACCGCTCTTGCCCAATTTGAAAAGTAGTTTTAGCGTTTAGCGTTCAGTTTTGGGCTCGTATTCCTGAAGCATTGTCAAACAGGAAGTGCTGACGTGGCATCAGTCCTCCTGCTTCCTTTGCCGACCTTCATCGCTATGAGGCAAACTGCAGAAGCGACAAGAGTGTGAAGCTGCTCTCCTGTACATAAGAGGCCATGGCAAAAAAATGCCTCTGGCTTACAGTGCCAGTCCAGAAAGTGTTCTCAACTACAAACATCACAAATCAAATAACGTTGTGTCCTCACTTTAAGAGAAAAAACAGAGAACTGAAACAGATAACAAAGAAATGAACAGTTATTAGAAAAGAAATGACCAGTACCATTTAAACCGTTAAAATGAAAACCTAATGGTCTATAGTGCATGCCGTTGTACTATGCTTTTGGACTCATCGAGAAAAGTTCAAAATCGTAGGTTGGGGATTCCTTTTCTACAATAGCTGTGTTACATAAAGAGTGTGTGTGTGTGTGTGTGAGAGTGCACATGGAGTGTGATTTGACAGTGAGTAAGTGAGTGAGTGTGTGTGTGTGTGTGTGTGTGTACACCCCACTGGACACTGGAGTGCATGTATACGTGTGTGTGTGTTGCCTGTGTGCCCCTGGAGAGAGTGTGTTGGTGTATGTGTGTGTGTGCATGTGTCTGCATGTATATACTGTATGTGTTCATTTTGTGAGCCTTTGGAGTGTGTGTGGGGGGTGGTGTAGTGTGTGTGTGTGTGTGTGTGTGTGTGTAAGGGTGCGTGCACATGCATATCTGTGTGTTTCTAATGTGTGTCCCTGGGGTGTGTTTGTGTGTGTGAAAGCGTGTTTTGCCTTTGTGTGCCTTAGAAGATATATGTGTATCCCTGGAGTGTGTGTTTGGACTATGTATGCCCCTAAAGTACTAGTAACCGGGTTTGTATGTTGCCTGTGACTGCCCTAGAGTGTGTGTGTGTGTGTGTTCATGGACTGTATGTATACAACTGTGTGTGTGTGTGTGTGTGTGTGTGTCAATGTGCTTAGATGCTCGGACAGTGAAAGAAGGGGATCTTAAACTGATCTGACTCCATTTCGACCATGCACAAAATCTGCAGAGTCATTGTCATTTCAGTTGTGTTTGTCCATCTCTGTCTTTTCCTTTGTCTTCCCTCCCTCCGCCACCGTTGCCGTCGTCCGCGTTGTTCCATGTCCGCTGTGCTCGGGGCTCCGCTGCTGTGAGGTGGAAACAAGACACCAATATGAGCCATGATAGAAGGAGACGACACACAAACAGACGCTTTTTCAAAATATTCGCCTTTGGAAACCTCACCCGGGTCACGTTACACAAATTTGAAAGGAAGGGGGAAAGTGTTATTCCTCCCTGTGCGGCTGGCATGTCTGTTCTTTTTACAGTTAGTTTTTGCCCCCTTGGTTCGGTGTGGGTTCATCTCCCGCCATGTTCAGCACTGTCACTGCAGGGGTCAGATATTGATCTGTGCAAATTAGGCCTGACAGACGCGGCTCTGAGCTCCACGAGGAACGATACCGAATTGGGTTACACGGCAGAAGAGAGGGATATCAAGTTCTGTTCATGTATAGACATCTCCTGACAGTTTTATAATTGCGATCTAGCAGATAAAACAAGATTGAACGGTTAGAGAGAGACACTCCCTGTGTCTGACCTCCTGCTGGTTAGATTATTAGATGAAGAGGATCAGCCTGATGCTCACCTGGTGGTGGCCAGTCGTCTTCATTTTATCAACAGATGTGCTCTCGGTCTGATTTTGAAAACAGTCTGCACCCACCTGAGAAACGGGAAAAAAATTAGCCGTGTTTAGAGAGGGGAACACAGTAAGGGGTATTTACCCAGGAGGATGCATACAGAGCTTTATGCACACACAGACACACATACACACACATATACATATATACATATACACACACACACACACACATATATATACACATATATATGATAGGAAAATCTGTTAACTGTGTGTTCCCTTGCAGTACTTTATTTTTGTGTAAGTTTGGACTATGAGAATCATTTTGAACCAGCGACCTTCTGATCACGGAGCAAGTACCTTAAACAACTGCCCCACACCCAGTGAACTGCTTTACACACACAGGTTTAAGATTAGAGATTTCTGAAATATGTCCTTTTGTTTTTTTTTTACTTTGGTTAACATTTGGGTTTGGGATATTTACAATTATTTACATCTAGCGATTACGGGAGTCAAATTATAGAAGAGTTATGGAAAAACACAACTGTGTGTGTCTAATTATTAACAATAAAACACCCTCAACAGGGCGGCATGGTGGCGCAGTGGTTAGCGCTGCCACCTCACAGTGTGAACATCCTGAGTTTGATTCCCGGGTGGGCCGTGGGGGCTTTCTGTGTGGAGTTTGCATGCTCTCCCTGTGCTCGCGTGGGTTTCCGCTGAGTGCTCCAGTTTCCTCCCACAGTCCAAAAAGCATGCAGTATAGGTTGGTTGGCCACTCATAATTGGCCCCGTAAGGTGTGAATGTAAGTGTGATTGTGCGAGTGTGTAGCCCCTGCGGTGTGTTGGCGCCTGCCCAGGGTTGGTCCCCATCTTGTGGCCATAGTTCCCAGGATAGGCTCCGGTCCCCCCCACCGTGACCCTGGTTGGGATTAAGTGGTTTGTATAATGAATGAATGAACCCTAAATATTCAAAAATCAATATTGTTGGAAGCCCGTGACGTAAGGAACGCTATGTTGATCTAAACCAAGCGTGTGCCTTTTTTAGTAAACCCATGCGAGCCAGAGAATCAGTAGAGCTGAATATAGCTGTTTACATTCTCTGCTGAAAGCATTGCCTGAGCTAAGCGATTACACAGCTTTGCATATAAACAGATTAATCACAGCGCTGAGGGAAGGGGGGGGCACATTTTAAGGAAACGCTTCATATGCCCGTGTTTCCACGTCTCAAATCAAGGCTGAGAGATTCACATCATGCAGTTGGGGATGAACCAGGCTCTCAGGTTAGATTAAAGTGTTTCACTTGGGTTTAAGGTTGAAACAATGTAATATATGTATGTGTGCACACACATTCACACGCATACACAAACACTCTCACACATACAATAAATGTATATGAGAGGGAGCGAGAGAGTGGATGAAAGTGAAGCTAGTGAATTGGCCTGGGATTGGTGGCTGCCAAAAGTAAGGCGTAATATATATCGGGCCGTAAAGCCGTCAGGAGGAGCCGGGCGCTCTGTATATGTTTCTCTCTCATTCTGCTGCTTCACTGACTTTGTCTCGTTCACTTCACTCCAGAGCAAATAGGTTGTAAAAGTCGCTTGTTTTCCTTCCCCTTTTGTCCATGTTGGCAGTGAGTAACATTCCAAATTCAGCACTCGTCATAAATGATAAAGCGGGACTGACGCAAAAACCATTCAAATAACCTCTTTCTCTCTTTCACTCACTCTGACTCTACCTCCCTCCCTCCCTCCCTCCGAGCTCCACCCAGCAGTCTTGCCACAGTGAGCTCATAAATAACCAGTGGTGTGATTCTTTCTCAGGTCACATTTTCATTAAGTAGTGATCTTCATGACAGCTCATCCACAAAAAGAGAGATATCCGGAAGCTGAAGGTGAGTCCTTTACATTACAATTATTATTTTCTCATTTCTCTCTCTCTCTCTCTCTCCCTCCATCTGTCCCTCCATCCTTTACTTTGTCTCGTTCACTTCACTCCAGAGCAAATAGGTTGTAAAAGTCGCTTGTTTTCTGTGTGTCTCTGCCTCTCTCTTCCCCCTTGTGCCTATCCCTTCTTCTGTCTTTGTCTGTGTTCTCTTCATGTCGGTTGGCTGGGTTACTTTTGTCCACCCCCTCCCTCATGTACACACACACACACACACACACACACACACACACACTCCTGTCACTATGGTTGATAACCACATGTTAGCAGTCAGTGAGATTAATCTCTGCTGGGCTACAGTCCTCCACTCTTCTCCTCTCTCGCTATCAGTAGTTTGACACATTGTTCCAGGTTCTCAGCACCTTCCCAGTTCTGTTTCAAACCCTTCCAACAAGGGAATTACACACGCGGTGTCAGCCCAATATGCCGGGTATTTGTCAACCTGATGACAATTCAGAATCTTAAAAGGAAAAAAGAAGCAGACCCGACTATCCATTAGGGACGGATGTCTTCTTTAAGAAAGGTTCAGCGTACAGGAAGGCTGCAGGACATTTGTCTCCTAACACTGCTGCTGCTACGTAGCATTTCAAAGGTATACTCTTTGAAGATACTGATGGGGAGAAAATAACCAAAATCTCTATAAAAATTCCAACATTATTAACAATGTTTTTTCAACGGCACAACTATTTTTGAGATAAATCATTATCTCCAATTCTGTTGCATAATAAAAATATAGTACATTGATAACATTCGTTCTTGCGTCTATAAAAATGTGTTGCAACTATGGACTTAAAGTAGCTTAGAGGAGAGACTGGTATTTCGAATTACCCAGGTTGTCACCCCATCACACAGCAGCTCGAAATATCAGGCCAGAGGTCAGAAACAGGCCGCAAGAGTGTAATAGCACTGAAGATTTACCTTTACCATTGGACAGTCCTTTACTCCTGAGCTCTCTCTCCTCATTACTTCACCATTTACAGGTAATTTGCTTGTTGTTGCCATTCTAGGAACCTTTGGGATGTCCTAAAGGGTGAAAAAAAGAAAATACAAATATTGCAATGCGATATAAAGAGAAAGAGAGAGACTGTTCGAACTGCACTATTATTTAAATGCCCAGTTTAAAGCATTTTCATGTTTCAAGTCTCAAGTCTAAAGTCAACACAGATTTTCCATTTGCTGCTATTGTGTTATTATGGCATGAAGGAACTTTTAAAAGTGCGTTGCTCTATTATAAATAAAGACTGTATCAGTAGCTCTTGCAGTGTGATTTCATATTCACATAAGGTTGAACGCTTATTGAGGGGACTGAAATTAAAAAAAAGCTGCCCTAGATGATCCAAAGGCACAACACACAAACAAACAAGCAAAATCTCATCTGTCGGCACGGCTCTGTGCTTCAGCGAGTCAAATGGCAGCTTTTTATTGAAATGTCTGCCATGTTTCCAGTACTTATCCTCAACTTTCTATCTACCAATTTCATTCATATGCATGCCTTATGAACGCTCACTGTGTCTCCACATTTTACCAACTTACAATGTAGACTGGAAAAGGACCAGTGTTCAGTGATTTTTTTTAATGTGTTGCCACACTGTAGCTGAAGTGATATTCATTTATTCATTCATTATCCGAACCGCTAAGTCCCAACTGGGAACGCGGGGGGACCGGAGCCTATCCCGGGAACTACAGGCGCAAGGCGGGGACCAACCCTAGGCATGCGCCAACACACCGCAGGGCACGCACACTCTTTTACTCCTTACGGGGCCAAGTTAGAGTCGCCAATCAATACAGTGCATGCTTTTGGACTGTGGGAGGAAACAGGAGCACTCGGCGGAAACCCACGCAACATGGGGAGAGCGTGCAAACCTGGGGATCAAACCCAGGACCTTCTCGCTGTGAGGCTGCAACGCTAACCACTGCGCCACCATGCCGCCCCTCTGAAGTGATATTTTACTTTTTAAATATGTGCAGATTATGAGCATCCTTATTTTGTTCATTTATTTTTATTCTGGAAAAGAAGTATTGTTAAGACATGAAAATATAGTAAAGTTCATTTATTTTAAATAATCAAATAATAATGTTAAAAATAGACCTTCATTTAATAATACAATTAAAAATAGGTCTGACTAGATAACATTTAATTTTTAAAAAGTTTAGGAGTAGCTTTGTCATTTCTGCAAATTCTTGTCATGTTTTGCTTCTAAATATGACAATGATGGACATATGACATTTATTTTACATAATTAATTTGCTAAAGTACATATTATATCATGAAAGACATGTGTTGTTTGGTATCGCCGTTATAATAAATGGTTCACAGTGTTATATGTCTATATTGGGTTTCCATAGTAAATTTTTGTGGTGTAAACTACAGACTCCTTCATCTTTAACCTTTTAAGCAGACTTGATGCTTTTTCAGTTGAACTTGTCTATGGATCTGTTTTTCAGTTTTGTAATGCTTTAACAGCTGGTGTAACGCTGTGTAAGTTGGAGAGCTTTTTGCTATCAGTGGCCTGTGGTCAAATGTTGCAGCTGTAATGTCTGATGTCACGGGTGTTCCCCACTGCCACGGGCTTACGTTCTAATGATGACTCTTTACTCCAGCTTGGTCTGATGCCATGAAATCCCTCTTACTACAGCAAAGGAGGCCACGCTCGCATGCTTTACTTGCGATTTCCAACAGCCAAATCACAAATAGGTTTCCCACCCAGAGCCGCAATTCTTGAGAGATTATTGGCTAAATCACATTAAACAAAGAGCATTACCATCAGATTAAGGACTATTATAACTGAATCTAAATTTATTATCAAATTACAGCATAACCTCATATAAAATGTGTAGGTGTTGGGTTTAAAATGAATGAAGCAATACTGTAACCACTAGTATCACCTCAACCTTAACAGCAGCCTTTGGCAAGTTTTAGCTGTGGACATCTATGATGCATATCCAGTACAAAATCATTTTGAGAAGTGCCTTGCCAACACTATGTCTTCATATGAATTCAAGCTTTTAAGCATGCCGCACTGGTACTTGCCCTCTGGCAGGGATACTCATTCATTCGTCCATTCCTTGAGTCCAAAACACAGAACAGATAAATATTCAGTCTGGAGCGGCTGAACCTCAGCTACAGGAGAATAATATGGTCACCCCTACATGCTGTATCAAGCTAAATGTGAAGTCCTTATTACGTCCCTATTTTGTAGGGGCATGACATTAAATCACCAGCCAAGAATCTGTTTCTGGGATAATACGACTAAAGGAACCAGTACCCATAGCATGATGCTTCCTGCTCCTATCAAAATGCAATTGGAAACAAAGGACACATCACAGTCTCTGAGAGATATGGTCTGTCAGACATGGGATTTTAGACTTTCTTCTGCTTTAAAATGTACCTCATCCTTGTTTGAGGCTGGAGTTCAATACCAGTCTTTACAGAACAGGTTTTTATAAGTCTCTGTTCCAAACAAACACCAGATTTAACTAATGAGCTTACCTATGTGGTTCATGCCCCAACCTAATTAAAGCATGTTTGGAACAAATGCTTTCAAGGCATATTATGTACCTTTGCATATATATTAACCACAGACAAATGATTGCTAATTAGGATTTAAACTGAAAAAAATGTAAAAACACTTTTGTCATCCCGGGGAAAAGTTTAGCGACAATTTCAGTAAAGATATATCCAAGGTTGTTTTGTCCTGTCTGGATCCTGTCTGAGCCCATGTCTAGATATCCAAAGCCAACACTTGGTGTGCTTGAAGCGCGCTCAGGAAATCTTGTCTGCCCGCATTGCCGAAAGTGCTGAAATGCTGGGCAAGAACATCTTGCTAATCTGTTTAATCTGTCTAAGGGTTCAAATACAATACCACTGCTTCTTAGAGGTATACAGTACATTGTCCACAATCCCCACCAATGCATGAAGAAAGCTCCCAGAACAATCAGTAAAATGTACATGGAATAGTAACAGGCCACAAGAGCTGGGCTCCTCTCAAGGCTTGTTAAATATGAAATAACTTCTACTCCACACTCAGCCTTCCCTAAAACCTCACACTAATGAATCTTTTACAAGTGGAGGATATTGCACGCCGGCTAAGAGTATGGCTTTATCATGGCTGGTTGCAGGAGCTTAGGGGTCATTCCACTCTCACCAGAAGAGTTCAGGGGAGTGTTGAGCTCTGTCTGAACAAAAAACACAGGCTTATCCGTGAGCATCGACCCTGGACAAAGATCTACAACGTGGACTTTTTAAAATTATGCTTAATTATCCAGCCACCTTGACATTAAACAACAATATTTCCATTGTACGTATGAACAGAATCACAATTGGTGTTTATTAGGCTCACTCCACTGAAGTTTTCAAGATTTAAGACCTTTTTATTTAGCCATGAAGTCATAAAAATCATATGCTCTTTGTTGAATGGTAATTAAAGTTTTATTTTCTCATATCTTTGAAAATGTTTGAATAAAATCATCTACTTCTGTCCTGAGAAACAGAACAGCATGCATTCATCCTCAAAATTCCGATGTACTGATGAACTGCTTGGAATGTGGAAATCATCATTGGTTTGATTTGGATGTTTTTTTGATATTGTTCAGATATTGTCCCCAGTTATGAACACGGCCGTTGGAGCGCAGTTAAAAGGAGACACGCTGTCCTTTGGGTAACGCCGGGCTTCACAGCGAGGCATCTCACAAAGGCAGCAAGGCGTCAGACTGCATCACAAGAGAAATCACATCAGTCAGACCCCTCACACTGCATCTGGTAAAAGAAAGTATACAGCACTGTCGCTGCGTCCATTTTAATACCGCATTGTGGTGCTAGATCAGACGCCCCAGTTTCAAAGAGCCGATCATTTGTAGATTTGCCATTCAGATTCAGTTCCCTTCTTGACATTTTGCTTATCAGTTATTTATTGCTTAATTATAACAATGCTTAGCTAGATCTCACAGCTTTTCTGTCCCTGTTTGCTTTTCATTAAACATGTCTGTCTTTGAGAATGTGGGGATTACTGCACCTTTACATGGGGCTGTTGGAAAGTGACTCTTGAATTGTTGACCAGGGGAGAGTATCTCATCAGGTGGGTAGGTGTGGCTGGCAGTCTGTGTAAATTGACTGTCTGGCTGTGTAGGACAGATGAGAAGCAGATATGGACGGTGTCCTTCAGTGCCTTCAGCTGCGAGTCCTAAATCAAATCAAAATGGAAGCAACACGCACAATCAATGGGACAAACATTTTTGGGGTTTTTATGTCCTTGTTGTGTTAAATCTTCCACCTGCCCATTCTCGAAATACTAACAGTGTCTATAATAAAGGGACAATAGAGTTTAATATTGTAGTCATTGTTAAATATTAGCTGTGGAAGTGTGTGGGAACAAGCCAACCCTAAAAGATGGACTACTCTAGGTAACCAGCCAGATCTCATCTGATTCCTTTTCACCTTGTCCAGTGCTGCTTTCTCTAGCTCCTCCTTGGCAACCCTCAGTTTGTTCTCCAGGTCCATGAGCTGCTGACCCTTCAAAATAAGGTAGCATTTTAACATAGGGTAGATGCTGGAACTCAGTGTTTCTGATCTTAAAGAAATGCTATAGTAGAAAACACTAAGCTTAAAACAGGTAAAAGTGTATGTTACTGTAGAAATGACTACACAATGAGAATTATTATGGGTCATGTGTGTCAACAACAATATGCATTTAGAAAATATTATTATACTAATATGTTAAATTAATAACCATTCAGTATTTGATATCAGTGCTTTTATTAAGGGGACCTCAATGTCATCAATTAGTTAAATTACTTTTTCTGACCATCTGATTGTACCCAATCATCTGATGTAAGCTGACATTTCAGAGCATTAACATTGATTTAACCATTTGAATTATCCATCCTGCATGTATATAAATGTATATTAATAAATAAATTGACTTTTTCCCGTTTCAGAGCGCTGAATTTTACAGCCAGTGCTTTCTCACCATAATTGCGTAATTGAACTAACCTCCATCCAAGCAGAAATATGTCCATGTGTATAATCAGCTAATTCTCAGAAATGTTATGATCCCAGTGCTTTTCTGACCCTAATAGTTCATTCATTTAGTCCTGATGAAAAAAGGGTAAAAGGCCAGTGGAGATGCCGCTGACCTTCTAATAATCATATTAAATCTGGCCCTTGCTGGCCTTTGTTGCAGTGTGAACAGAAAGTGACATTTAAGGAAAATATTGGCTCAAACGTTCAACAAACTGGGGCTGTTCTTTTAAGACTCAAAGCCGGATGCAGCCCATAAGGTAACGTAGTTGCATTCTTTGATATAATGAGGTGAAACCTCTAACATCACAGTTTGACGGGCTGTAAGTGCAGTGATTAAAACCTTTGTGCCTGAACAGAGGCAGGCAGATGGCTTGGCAGGAAATGTAATATCTTAAAAACCTGTTCAAGCCTCATGCTGTGGCTCAAGAAAATAAACAATCGATAGACATGTCATATTGAATTAGAGAAATATTATTACAGTGTCATTCTGAGTAACATATGGTGCTAAAATACTACCTACCCACACAGGCTATATATACTGTTATTTGGGGTCCAAGCACATAGTTCTTTTTATCTTGCTACTGACATTACTACTGAATTACATTCAATATAATTATGTTGTTTTAAGAGAAATTTATCTTTACACACACACAAACAGCACCTGACATTTTACAACATTTTTTGTTGCCACTTTCTCTCCTTTAAAACAATATTCTCCCCAAATCTACTAAACTAATCTAATCTAGTGAATAATCAATTTCTAGCTCAGGGGCATGGCTGAGGTGGCGGGTGAAGACAGCATGGTATAGAGCTTATACAGCAATTAATTATGTTACAGAAGAGACTTGGAAGCTTCAACAGACCTTTATCTTGGTCTCTTCTTCTCTAAAGTGTTCATTTACATTTTATACTCTCTAATACAAACAACATTTTTTTGGAGGGGGAGTTATCTTGTCACTGAGGCAGCTTGTGGTTTTTATGAGCTGTACTGTGGGCAGAAAAGGATTAATAGAGTAATTATGCTTTTTCTCATTCTTGGTGAGCGCTTTGCAAGCAAAAAAGAAAAAAATAACTTCCTCTCCTGGTATTTGGTAAGCCAATCACTAACTGCAGCCTTTTTGCTGAGCTGTTTCCTACGAGACCAATCTTCACAATTGGAAAATTGCTTTCATGCCATAAAATATATAATGATTTTTTGTCTGCTGGATGATTTTGTGGATCAATGCATCCATACTTAAAGCCAGCTCCTCTGCAATTTAATGAAGATTCTGAAACACATTAGTGTTCTTCTAATGAATATTTAATGTAACTTGTATGGCACATTTGAGGCTTATGAACATGTGTAACATTTTAGGCAATGACAAAATACTGTACTTGTTTTGTCACTAATGGACATATAGTAAGATCTTAAAGACAAATGAGTACTAATGATTACGTTATTCATTAATGGCATTATGACTTCATATGACAGTAATGCATAACTTAGTAATCAAAATTTAATTATGTATTACCCAAAATGCTATTTTCTTTTTCTCTAATGTAGCCACTAATTCCTGTAAAAACAACTTTTCCCTTTTGCTATAAGGGAGAATTGAGATAAGCCTCAGTGGATTTTCCAGCAACCCTACAATAATTCAGAAAGTATATTTTTTCAACAACAATAAAAATGTTTTGGGAATATATGTATATCTGGACAATTTGCAGTACATTGTTCAAATAAAACAGACTTTACATTGGTCGATTTGATTGACCTCCAACAGTTTTATTTTCAGTGTGTTAACACTTTTGACTTTTATATACAAAGAGGCAGAAGAGATGCTAACAGGTTTGATGAGTGTTTACTGCCAGCTCTCCATCTCTAACCCAGGGAGCCGGCAGGCTAAGCTATTCTGGGCTTCAGATTTCAGATTAGTGTTGCATTGCCTCCCAGGACTTTATCAAACAATGCCTGTTCAAAATGCCCCAAACCTTCCTAAAAAGGCAACAGAAGCTATAAACTCTCAGAAGAACTTCTTTAATCATGAATATAAAAGAAAGAGGGATAATCTCCCAACATCAGTTTCAAATAGAGGAGCGGGAATAGATCCCCAGTCCCACCGATAAAACTACATTAGACCATAGTGTGCTGAAATTGGATATTGCTTTTCAAAAGACTATTATTCCCAGCATTACGAAGCATGCTATGCAGAACTGAGGCATTGCAGAGTTGGAATGGATAAGCAGTAATGTGGAATGATCCAGCATCTTTACAGCAAAGCTGTTCGCCCCCCCAAAAAACATTGTTGTACATCATGTCTCAGGGGAATATTGTTGTTTTTGGAATCATAAATCTCAGTTGTTAAAAATGATTCTTTTCCCTGATGCCTTATGGGTTGAGCGTTTTATGTTTATAAGATGAGGCCAAAGGGCAATGAGCAAGAAATGCCTACTGACATTTTGCCTCCTAGCAGTGCAAACAAAAGAAAAAAGGTCAGGCAATGTGGCAGGAAATGCCACCGATCTTTACACGACTCCTCACTCACAGACTTCCATCCAAAGGTCAAACGCTTCAATTAGAACTGGCTCGTTACCCGAGATTAGGCATTCTACTTCCAGCTGTTTTTGTTGTTAGCAATGTTGTTATTGTTGTTGTTATTGTTGTTGCCGTGGCTTCGGGTTAACAATAATGCAATTCAGCTATATTTGGTTTTCAATAATAGTCTACAGTGAATTATGCTGATTTAAAAAGCTATAGTCTTCAGAGCAGATGCTTTTCACAGACCCCTTCGTAAGAAAGCTGTTGAATAAAAACTAGCCCAGAGAGGAGTGATTGAACACAGCAAAGCCTTTGTGCGGTGAAAGTCCTACAAAGGTGCACCGAGAGCTTTCCAGACTTCAATAGAGCATCTCCTGAGTCCGGCTGTTTAGTTTCCTCAACAGGAGAGAAAAGTGAATCTCTGGGGGACGCCGTTTTAGACAGAGCAAACCAAAATCCATCAGAAGCCTTGTATGTGGTAAGCAGCTGGACGTGCAATGGCCATCATTAAAGCATCCCCTCTCAAAGCTGCAGCCTTTGCCTGGGAGACTCAATTTAAGTCCAGAGCTCAGGTGAAATCACCTTCTCAAGGTGGAGCAAAGAAACCTGCACCATCCTGTTTGGGTGCAATTGGGGAACATTGACATTGTTAGGCACTTACCTTGAAAATTAAATCCTTTTTGCCGTACCTCAGCTCTTTCAGTTGGGCCTGGATTCTTTTGGACTGCAAAGACAAGATAAGAGAAAATGCGAGTTAGCTTATTCAAAGAGTAAAATTAGTTTTAGATCATGTAGCAAGGTGTCCCCATTTGGAAGTCTGGAGCTTCTTTGTATCTTTATAAGCAAAGCTCCAAGTCAAAAGAAAAACCTGCACAGTACAGGGGAGCAGAAACATTCCTCTCCTGTGTGCTGCCAGACCAGTGAAATGAGGCATATATACTAATGTGAAAACTAAGGTATGTATACAAAAACATTCACGCTGCTGTCAGGTCCACTCTAACGCATACAGACAAAGATACAATAGCACTAATCCCGTGAAAATAATATAAAAAGGAGCCATGTTGCTTTACACACTCTGTATGGATTTTCTTTAGCATCTTCATGATACTGAGATCTTCACAGATTTCTTAGGCAGGTTTTGGCTGCTTTCCCTCAATTTGTCTAAAATAACTTGGTAATGTGTCTCAAAATGTTTCTTCTTTATCTTTAACTTCATTCACATGTGAATGTCAATTACACTAGAAGCTGCTGCATTTCCAGCAAATAATAAAGATATAAAGACATCCAAAAGCCCTTGGATGTCTTTATGTCTAAACGTATTTTAAAGTGAATTATTAAGTGATTTTTGTAATTGCGAACACAGCACAGCACACAGCGAACCACAATGAAATGTGACCTCTGCATTTGACACATCTGTAAAGGAGCAGTGGGCAGTTGACATGCAGTGCCTGGGGAGCAGTGCTTGGGGACGGTACCTTGCTCAATAGTACCTCAGTGGTACCTTTACCGATATGGGACTTGAATCGATGACCTTCTGGTCACGGGGCCAACTCCCTAACCGTTAAGCTACCGACTGCCCCAGTACAGGGGAGTAGAAAAATTTCCCTCCTGTGAGCTTCAAGACCAATGTTATGAAGCATATGTGAGAAACTGCTTATTTACCCTTAGCAAAAAGAAGTATATTTGTTCATTTTATTAGTTATTTATGCTTGAGTATAAGTATAGCAAGTATACTACGGACCATGTAACATGTACCTTGTAGTGTACTAGAGAGTATACTAATTTAATACTTCTTCTGACTAAATTGGAACATTTTTAAGTTTATAAAGGTATACTTTAAGTATACTTTATAAGGTCATTTTAAGATTACAAAACTATACTTTTAGACTTTAGTAGACTTTTCTTTATACTTATCAGTATAAGTCAAGTATACTTCACTATACTATTCTCAAGCATATAAAATATAGTATATAAAAAGTAAACTTCAAGTATACTGCCTCAGTTTTAGTATATAATAAGTATACTCGTAGTACACTTGAATAAACTACTTTTTGCTAAGGGTAACCAAATGTCCAGCATTTCACTGTGTGTGTATATACTGTATGTGTGGGCATGTGTTTAGAGATTTGAGAGGACCTGATCATACTCTAATATATACTTGTAGTAAAACATGTGATTTGTCAGATTAGTTTGGCTTTGTGAGGATATCTTTATGTTACATGTCATCATAAAGAAAAATTATTCTTTGTGCCTTATCTGTTCTTTGTTGCTTGTTCTTTGTTGTTTGCACTGTTAAGTCTTGTCTCTCTGTGTACTTGTACAGTATATAGCAGAGATGACAATAAAGTTTACTTTGAAATACTTTAGAAAGGAGGGTCAGTATTTAATTGAAAAGCTAAAAAAGAGATAAAAGATTTGCTTTTTTGGTTACAAAGGTTAAAGTTATGGTTAGGTAAAACTTAGCCATATATTATCTACATCTAGTCATTGTGGAAGTAGTGGAAGTGCCGCACAAAGATGCGTGTGTGGGCGGGTATTTATGGCGTTGTGGGGACCTTTTTATCCCCTAAAATCACTTTTATTCATTTTCTGGGGGGCTTTGAGGGGACATTTGAGAGGTCCCCATTAAGAAAAATGACTTAACTAAACTAAAAGAGGTAAAAGATGTGCTTTTGGTTACTGAGGTTGAGGTTAAGGTTGGGGTTAGGCGTAGGTGTAATGGGAGTCTATGGAAGGACCTCACAAAGATAGTAATACACGACTGTGTTTGCGTGTGTGTGTTTGTGTGTGTGTGTGTAGTCAGTGTTGGGATGGTTACTTTTAAAATGTATTCCACTACAGATTACAGAATACATGCCCCAAAATGTAGCTTGTAACGTATTCCGTTAAGTTACTCAATGTGAGTAACGTATTCTGAATACTTTGGATTACTTAATATATTGTCATGCTTTTTACAACTACATGAATGTAGCAATCACATCCTGCAAATTCTTGTTTGTTTCTCTCTACCAATTGGCTGTTAAGCCCAAATCTCCCTGAATAGACAATATATTTACTCTAAAGGAGCAAAGACGAAATTTCCGAGTAAGAAATGCATTCCTGCCCAGGCACTGCTGGCTCTGTTGTGCTGGCTCCAGGTCCATTGTGTAACTGACGCCACCAACATTAACAGGACACTTACATTAGAGCCTCTTATTGCGTGTTTTGTTTGGGTTTCCGGCAATGCGTGGAATTACCAAAATTAGTGTTGGATAGAGAGGGGATAGCCTGACATATGAAACAGGAAAAGACCGCCGTGTAATCCATTTATTTCAACAAAGTAACTGTATTCTAATTATCACCTATTTAAACGGTAACTGTAACGGAATACAGTTACTCATATTTTGTATTCTAAATACGTAACGCCGGTACATGTATTCCGTTACTCCCCAACACTGTGTGTAGTGCTATATGTAGTGATGCTGTAGTCCTGCTGTTTGTGGTTTGCAGTAGTGTGCTGATGACCTGGTTTGGTGGCTATGTTAAGGTGCAGCTTGCAGTAATAATAAAAGAATCTGGACATTGGCTGCATGGTGCTTCTCTTCTTCTTTAGCACTCTGGGGATTTCTATAACAACAGCCAGAAACAAATAACCTCTGAACATGGCAAACCTCCAGTTCACATCCATTAATAGAAGCTGTGCTGCGGACACATGCACTCTCACACTCAGTGTGTGTGTGTGTGTGTGTGTGTGTGTGTGTGTGTGTGTGTGTGTGTGTGTGTGTGTGTAGTATTAGTCAATGAGAGATACCTCTTCTGCATGTATGTCACAGAGCTTGTTCCCAGAGAGAAGTTTGTTCTTCAAACTTTTGTTCTGCAACAAAAAGAACGGACAATCATTGATTCATCCAAACAAGTGCATATTACATACAGTAAGTACATTTAACTGTGATACATGTGGCCATGACAGAAATGCTTTAGGCATTTACTGATGTCTGTATTATTTCCAGTAGGGTGGAAGTCAAAGCACTTGTTTAAATGTTTGCATATTTGCACATATACTGAACATTGTACTTGAAAATAGTCCGGATATAGTATCTGTCATATAATAACTCTACTTCCTGCACATTCAGTGTTAATGTCAATTTCAACCTGTTAAGAATACCTCATCCTGACTTGTATATTGCATATTGTCTAGTTTAAAATGTATATTGTTTAATGTATATTTTAGTATTTTTACTTATTTATTGTCTATCCCATGTGCCTAATTGTGCCACTGCCTATTTATTCTCTGTTCTGCTGTTCTTTGTTTGCTTGCACTGGAAATAACCTGGAGCCACGTCATCTCGTCTCTCTATGTATCTGTACAATATATAGCAGAGATGACAATAAAGTTGACTTTGACTTTGCCTTTGAAAGCAGAAATGGTGGAGATGCCCTCTCTGTCTGTCTCTGGGCTTAAATGTTGTATGTGTAATTTCTGTTTTGCATCTAACCACCAGTACTGGATAATATAGCTTCTGTTCATGGACACTAAGTCAACACTGACAGACTTTCATTAAAACCTTTTGCTTCAGCAACAAAAGCACTAACCCAAATAGGAGCGACATTAATCAAGCCCAATCTGAAAAGGCAGCAGGATCTCTAATCATATCAAAATACTAGTGATTTTAGAGTAATTTCATCAATAAAAAAACAATTCTTAATGATATCTTTGTTTAATCAGACAAGCATCTTAAGGTCACAACCTTTATGGCAAGGCTGACTGGACGCTGCTGATCAGAACCTGCGCTACAACAGCTCGATGAAGCCATACGACACAATGGCCATGTGTGAGTAGGAAGAGCATGAGAAGGGAATGAGAAGTAAAAGAAACAGAGAGGGGCAGAAAGAGGGGGAGAGAGAGAGGTGTTTGAGTTAATGAAGCAGAATAGCTCAGCAATGTGATTCAATGAGGTGGAATTGGCTCGGAATCAAGTCCAAGCACTTGCATCCCCAACACTCCCGGAATGCAGGCCGTCGCCCGAGCCGCGAGAGCAATGGCAGCTGTCATTAAAAGTGACAAGCGGGCCGCCTTGCTACAGGCCACACTGACACGGGGATCCACCCGGGCAGATTAGGCAATGCAGCACGGCTATTATTCAGCAAGATGAGGGAGAAAAGCAGATTCAAGGCCTCACAAAACGACACAGTCGGCGAAGAGGAAGCTGATATTGCACATACATTCCAGAAATATGATGCAGACCTGATGAATAGGATGGAATCTTTTCTATATTGACTCATTGCCCTCAATTTCCTACATGCCAAAATAATTGATACTGTCAATGCGTCAGCCTGATCGCCGCAGTTACGCCACACCATCTTTGGCTAAACCTGAGTGACTAGTCGGCTATCCGGGGCAGCAAGCGGGGCATTTCCATTTTTATGTTCAATTAAGTTCTGATCTCATATAATAGATAGATTAGGTTAGAACACAGCAAAGGATGTGCAATACATCTTTGTCATAAAATAACAGAATAAAAGGGAATATTTGGCATTCTTTCTCCTTATTGCCCAATAAGACATATGGCTCCCAATGAAAGAGCACTGACAGATGGAGATAATTCGTAGAACCCTTCTTGAAGATTATCAAACACTGAACATCAAAAGATAAATTGTTATCTCTGCTCTATGTTATATGATGCTCTAATCCTTCATTATAATCTGTTATACCTCTTGCTGCAGGTCTTTGATGATTTTGGTCTTTTTCTCCATTTCCATCTTCAGAAATTTGATCTGTAAGAGAAAAGAAAGTAAAAACGCATTTATCCCAAGTATCTCTACAATTTTCATGTTTGTAGGTATTTTGGAACACTAGGCAACATTTTAAAAAGCATTTATTAAGTGCATTACGTACATAAGGCATACAAGCCCTTGTTGAACTGTCTTAATGACATCGCAAAACAATATGTTAGTTGTGATATTGCGACTAGGCTCAGGACGTCAAGCTGGTTTTAAGATGAGTATCAAGGGACAACAGTGTGTGTTTATGTGTGTGTGTTTCGGTGTGGAGAGATGGGGGTGTTATGGTTGGAGGCCTGATGGCTCTGATTAATTGGAAATGTGTTCCATGGTCCATGGTTGAGCCCGTAGCTCTTGATTGCAATTTTGTAAGGCTTTTGAATATATATATATATTTTTTTTTCCCCTATTATCTAACCATTTTCTGATTTCCAATTACGTTACCGTAAAAAACAAATTGTTCGTTTCTGGTTTTCGTTTCCATCCTTTGCATCCTTTTTAAATCCCTGCGCAAAATGTTAATGCTGCCTTAAAACAAATGGCCACCTTGAAGGGAAAGTGCTAGTAAACAGGTTTGGGGTCACGGGGATGCCGCTCTGCCTGTAATTAGTGTCAATCGGCGCTGAACTGTTAGCAGAAAGGGTAGAAGAGGCCGGCTCAGTGAAACGGCAATTCTCCTCGGCGATTCATTCTCATTCGGCACACGGAATGTGAGAAGTGCTTTCCCCTGCAGCCCCGCGCTCGTTGGAAGGTAGGGACGAGGCGCCAAACATCCCGGCACGCAGATAACACCACGTCTACCCTCAAAAACCGCCTGGCTTCCACCTGCGGCTTCTCATAATTAACACACTCCACACCTAAAAGGAGGCGCCTGAAATAGCAGAGGTTCTGGTCGGCCTCTCTGCGGCACGTCGCATTGACGGTAATGAGGATTTCAGCGTTGATTTCTCATAATTAGCAGTGTGAGGAGAGGAGAGAGAGGAATGAAGAATGAGTGAACTGCAAAGTCACATCTGCCAGGCGGCACCCCGGCCACGAAACCGCTCGGCTGTCTTTCTTTTAATGGCAACGCAAACGTCGGTGATGCTTGTTTTGACACCATCAGAGGGGTGACGGATGGTAAAAGTGATTCTCTTTTCACCCAATCCTCATTAGGAAAGTGCTAGGTACGTACTGTGGCCTGCTGCTTCTCGGCTCTTTCGGCTGCCTCGTCCAGTTGCTTCTGGAGAGCAGTCTGAAGTGACTTCATTTCTTCCCTGGGAAAGAGAGAAAGAGGGAGGGTAGCAGAGAGTGAGACATTAAGAATGTTCAAAATGTTTGTGTGGGAAGCAAATAATAGTAAAAAAAGAAATAATTTTGTTAAGTATGAAATCAAGAGAGAAAGTGTGTGAGAGAGAAATAATGTGTGAGAAAACAAAGACAATGAGACAGAATGTGTATTTATGGGGAAAGAAATAAGAGGAGAAAGTGATAGTGACAGAACTATAGAGTGAGAAACTGTGTGTGTGTGTGTGTGTGTGTTAGAGAGAAAAAATACAGGCAGAACGAGGAAGAAGAAGAAAGTAAAGATGAAAGAGTGAAAATCTCAGAGAGTGTGTGTTTGTGGCAGAGTGAAAGTGAAAGTGAGTGATAATTTGTCATTGTGAACACAGCACAGCACACAGTGCAGCACAACGAAATGTGACCTCTGTGTTTGACCCACCCGTGAAGGAGCAGTGGGCAGCTGATATGGGCAGCGTCCAGGGAGCAGTGCTTGGGGACGGTACCATGCTCATGAGTACCTCTGTGGTACCTTTACCAGTTCTGGATTCTAACCAGTGACCTTCCGACCACGGGGCGAACTCCCTAACCTTCACTCTAGCATCTGCCCCAGCAGTTGGAGAGAATGTGTGTGTCTGTGAGTTTGTGCAAGTGAGAAAGGGGAGAGGGAGTGTGTGAGTGAGAGAGTGTGTGTTTGTGTGTGTGAAAGAGTAATTTTTGCCAGTGTAAGGTCACAGTTGAGGTCAGTTTCATTACACTGCAGGCTCCTGATTGAGAATGTAATGGTGTGCTCATGGTAAACCAAATCAGAAATATGAACATGTTGGTGTGAATCCACCCTCTACTGGAGAAATGAATGTCACTTTAATTATCATGAAGGGACATTCAGACTGAACATGTTCCAAAAGAAAATGCTGCTGCTGCCATCAACAGCACCTGGGGAGAGAACCAGCAACAAGGTGGAAAACGACCCTGAAACCTTCAGAAGCAAACAACAATATCATGGAGCTTGAAAAATATTCCACTGGGTTTTTGCCAGCATGCAGACCCTCAGTTTTTCATCAGGCTCCTTTCTCTGACAAAATTAGAAAAATCATGGAAATTTCCACTTTAATCAACACTGAGTTAAAAGTACAACTACGCTTAGTGGCCATTTTAATAGAAACACCTCACTTGTGTGTTGTTTTGACCACTGTATTGTCTCACCTAGAAATGTATGGCCTTGTTGACCTAAAAATGAGTGTTTTTGACTTAAATGAAATGTATAAAACTAGAATCAGTGTTGTTTTATACCATGCCCCACTCACTGCCGAGATTTAGACAGCAACTAAATATTACCAGCTTTGTCGGGATCCTGCGGTCAGAAGTATAAAACTTGCCCTAGTTTCTATGCATCAAACTGGTATGTAGTGGGTTAAGATGCTTAGCAAATTAGGACAAGAAAGACGCTATATTTCTGACCATAGAAGATTTAACAGCAAAAGTCAGCAATTTGGAATGTCTTGGCATTTTTTCCTGCAGGGTTGACTATTGAAAGTGAGTGATTATTTGTCTTTGTGAACACAGCACCACAACAAAATGTGACCTCTGCATTTGACCCATCTGTGAAGGAGCAGTGGACAGCTGACATGGGCACGGCTTGGGGACAGTACCTTGCTCATGAGTACCTTTACCGGCGCGGTTTTCAAAACGGCCACCTTCTGATCAGCAGGCAAATGCCCTAAATGCCTTAACGAATAAAAGAGATCATGCCACTCCAATTCTCAAATCCTTGCACTGACATCCAGTTTCGTACCGAATTGATTTCAAAGCACTGCTCAATGTGGACAAGTCACTCAGTGGTTTGGGACCTAAATACTGTACATCTCTGATATCTTAGATGTAGCTAAGGCTCTTGGATCTACAGGAGCAGCTCAGCTAGTGGTGATTAGAGCTGAACTTAACAGGGCAAAATGGTATTTAGTCACTACGCTGCTGTCTGCTGTAATCAAATGCCCATCAATATCCCATCTGCCCCAATTTATGCCAGCCACTACAGCACTGTTTTCTAATGCATTTATTTAAATGTCAGCAATTAAACCAAAATCTAACGTTTCTTTTTAGACACTACCTTTATTCTGTTGTTGTAAAAAGCACATTCAATAACCCCTGTGTACAATAATGTGTTAAAGATCAATAAAAGTGCCAGCTAAATATTACCAGCTCAACTGGGCCCTTTTGGTCAGAAGTATAAAGTTTGTCTTGTCCTGGTTTGTTAAGCACCTTAACCCACCCCACATCAGTTTGATCACTGATTTAAAGATGGCATTAAGGTGCAATTAACTGGCTATTTAAGTCATTTGTGTTGAACACACTGATACTAAAACACTAATGCTCCCTCCAATCTACCTTTAATTAGCTATTTCACAACTTATTCACACTATAAACATCTGTAAACTCTTTTCTCATTGCTGTAGATTCACTCCAGGAAAAATGGGAGCAAGTTTGAACAACACTACAGACATTTTAAAGTTAAGTAATATTTTCACATCCCTGGGGCTTGTCTGATTACTTGAAAGGTAAAGGAAAGGAATTAGTGTTTTTGGTGGGAGAATGTAAAACGCTAACAATGCTGATGTACAATCCTAGCATGCAGTAATGCAATTATACAAAATATGACAAAAATATTACAACAAAACATCTTTCTCATACTACAAACTATTATGTATGATGTGTAATTCCTATAGATGTGCTTCATGATAAATGGGATACATCAGGCTGTAGCATCATTCTGAACACACAGCAAAAAAATCTTATAGATCTGCACTGAGCACTTGTTGATTCATGGATCATTATGTTCCTTTCAAAATGACAAAAGCCTCTAGACAACTAAACTGAATTCTTCCACTGTAAGGTTATAGAGGACACAGAATTTATTGATCTAAACCACATAACATAAACACAAACTATTTATACAACCCAGTCGAAGTGTTGTTTTTTAATTGCTAATGAGATTCAGACGGCCATTTCAAGTTGGAACAAAGAGTGCAAATTTGGTGTCTAAAACAGGGTCAAGTCATCTCTGAACTACAACATAAACAACCAGCGCATCCTTGTCATAATGTTCTACAACATTGTAGCAGTTGTGCCATCAGATGTAAAACAAAAAACAACTGCACGCAGGAGATGACATTGTAATTAAAAAGAAGGATGTGATGTTATTAAAGAATTTATATATATTTAATCTACAGGCTGTTGTCATTATTTATTGTTAGTGTTGTCATTATTAACATTTTACAAACCAACTGAGATTTAGACAGCAACTAAATATTACCAGCTTAGTCGGGCTCCTGTGGTCAGAAGTATAAAACTTGCCCTAGTTTCTATGCATCAAACTGATATGTGACTCTCCACGGCAAAACCAGTCGCTTGTTGCAACGGAGGTTTCTGAGAAAAACAAACGTTTATGTTGTGTGGGGTAACATTTTGGATTTTTTGTTTTTAGTGTTTTGAAACAGTGGAAGGTCTATACTATACTGTTGTGAATAAATTTCGCTGAAAAACGTACCCTTTCCATCCTAAAAACGTGACTTTCTTGAGGTGAGGAATTCAATTCCAGCAGAATGTTAAAAGTTTCTGTTTTGACCGCTCTACTTCAATATTTACGGTAAATCCACTGGTTGACTAGTGTGAAGATATTTCTCCGGAATCCATCTTCGTCTCCCGAGTTCAGTTAACCTAACGCAGGTAGGCTATCCGTGTGGCTGTGAATGCAGCGTGGGCTACCGTAAATACAAACGTAGCCGCGACCGCACCAAGCGTCTGTGAGTGCTACGTTGCTAGTCAACTTCAAAGGCAGATTTCTCTGTTTCTCACTTGGCGTGACAGGAGAAACCCGACTCCTTTGAATGTTGATATCTCAGTCATACGTCGTCCGATTAATTCGATATAGGTATTGTTTTAAAGGTTGATTTATGCCCTTTCATGAAAACATAATAACTCAATTTTTAAAATTTGCGACAAGCGACTGGTTTTGCCGTGCAGAATCACATATATAGTGGGTTAAGATGCTTAGCAAATTAGGACAAGAAAGACGATATATTTCTGACCATAGAAGATTTAACAAAGTCAGCAAGTTGGAATTTCTTGGCATTTTTTCCTGCAGGGTTGATTATTGAAAGTGAGTGATTATTTGTCATTGTGAACACAGCACCACAACAAAATGTGACCTCTGCATTTGACCCATCTGTGAAGGAGCACTGGACAGCTGACATGGGCACGGCTTGGGGACGGTACCTTGCTCATGAGTACCTTTACCGGCCCAGTTTTCAAATAGGCCACCTTCTGATCAGCGGGCAAATGCCCTAATCACTACGCAAACCAACATATATTTTTAATACATAATATTAAAAGCACAAATAATATTGTCATTAGGCATGTCTTGAGCAGGTAAAATGGGTAAAATGTGGTTAAATAGTTCTTAAAGGCAAAACTATCCATTTGAATATTACAGAATGCTTTAAATTGCGAAAAAAGTTGAACAGTGAACAGTTGAGTGTCAGCAATCTGAGTCCAGAGTTCCGCAACCATGCTCTATTAGTTTTTATAATATACTGACTTTCATTTATGCATTTTAATGAACCAGTTGCATTACAGGAGATTTAGTTGTTATCAAAATGTCATTTGTAATCAGTTTGTAACTACAAGATGATTGATTGTTAATTCTGTCCCATAAAGTATTGTGTGGGTGCAAATCTGGTGAACATATTGCTTGTTTCCACATGGCTGCATATAATGTAAGAGGGCAAGCAGTTATTCACCACTGACGTTAGCGTTAGCATGCAGCATGCATTAACAGAGCACCTGCTTCTCTTTAAGGCTTTTTAACCATGTTCTAATGTCTTAGCGTACGACTGACCTTAGAGTCATGGTGCTGAAGGGGAACTGTGAAGTGACCCTGAAATTTCGGTATGGTTCAGATTGGCATGACACTGAAAAATTAGATACTAAATCCCTCTGTCTCACTGGGCTCTGAGCTTGTTAGAACTTTTATGACAAAATGGTCAGTGGAGAAAAATGAAAAATGGGGAAGTCTAAATAGCCTAGCGCACATCAATTTAAAGAGGCACTAGGCCTGAGGACGCTAATGCAGCTAACAATGAATGAAAGCTAATCGGGACTTGCGTGCGTGACTCATGCTAAAAATGTCCCATTAGCTTTAATTCATTATTAGTCATTTTAGTGTCGGTGGGTGCCTCCTTTAATCTAAATTCCACTCATTCTTCCTGATTTCCCTGTAGGTAGAATACATACATTTTAGAGATTTTTTGACAGTTATACAATTAAATCCAGCAGAAGACCCACCTTATCATTACACGAACTGCAACATTTGAACAACAACTGTGGAAAAAAGCCCAAATAAGCACTTGTTTGTGTATATGAATGATGTGCGAGTTAAAAGAATCCCAATGAAAAGACGTTTGGTGTCTGCGCTGCGGGAACGCGCTACCCACTGATTCAATCTCTGCTGTTTTTACTCAAGCCTTTGTGTGACGTTGTCATGTGTCACGCTGCCCACATAAGCTTTGATCCAACATGAAACTCACCTTTTGGCTAATGTTTGATGTCTATAATGGCAGCTGAAATTGTGCTGTGATGTGTGATACACAAGTGCAGATAGGATGCAGTGCTGGCACTAGTTCACACTCGTGCTCTCCATTACTGAATGTCAGACAGCCGTGTCTACCTGGTGTATGATTTCAAGTGGTATTTTATTTCTTGTGTAGCAAGGGGGGGAAAAATCCACTTTTCTCTTCATCTCTCTGACTGAATCAAGCATATGACGCCCTAACAAATATGGCTTGCTATCCTGCTTCAAGTCTGCAGAGAGTTTGAACATTTATGGAATTGAAACTAAAACAAGAAATAATGGGAGGTATGTAGAGAGAGAGAGAGAGAGAGAGAGAGAGAGAGATCCTTATGTGATAAACACAGTGATGCTGTGAGCAAAAAAGGTTAAATTAAATACTGCTTGTCTGCAAAAGACAGCCACAACCATTAAGTCTAAAAGCTTATTGAACACGGCTCCTGAAAGCTGTAGAAGTTTGAAGTTTGAGGGCATGAGGTCAGAAAATGGTTCAGAGTGAAATGTCAATATGAAACTCTCAAGCTTCACAATCTGTCTTGTGTCTGTCCAGAGATTCTTGATTTGTTTAACTTTTTTTAAACTTTAAAGATATTTCAGCTATTACTTCGGGTAGACTTGAGCTTAGCTACCGCTTACATAAATAGCAGGCAGAGAAATAAGCCCAGTAATGAAGTCATTCTTGCTGTTATGACATTTCAAATAAAGCTGAAGTGGGAGGACATCTTCAGCATTCCAGCTGTAAAATCAATAGAATTTCAATGAAATATTAAGGGCTGCAATAAAAACAAACAAGGGAGCTGAAAACTAAATAGAAGCGTCTCGATTTCTAATACTCCAAAAGCCAAATTTGTACCCTGAAAGCTTTATGAGAAAAAGGAATATTTGCTTTATTAGGAATTGAGCTAAGAATCAAACTCAGCATAAACCAACTAGTGCATGAATCCAAGTTGGCTCATGAAAATATTTTCAGCGGCTGTCTGCTGACATTTCACTAAATACTGACATTTCACCAAATGTATAATCTATTCATTTTCCCTAAAGCAGTTCCATGGCTGGCTGAATTCAGGGTGAGCATGAGACTCAGGAACCGGCACGTCCATCCCTGTTTTTTTCTCCTTTTTCACTGTCTATTCTCTGTTGATTGGGAGCAAAAATAGAAGCCATTACACACCTGACACTGGGGGAAATTGAATTCTGTCACTGACTAACTTGCAGCAGCTTACATGGCTGACCCTTAATGGATGTAATCTCATGCCATGATGCCGGGAAGAAGAGCCCATCCCATGACTCAAAGTTCTTTAGTCGTACCACGGGGCAATTTGATGTGATGTCTAGCGGAATACTGCCTTCTAAACAACTGAGCAATGTGCTAAAGAAACGCTGCACATTCACACTCATCAGCCCCGGCTGAATGCAAACAGCAGCTAACACTTCTAATTACAGCTGCACATATGTGAGATCTAGCTATTTTGGAGAATGAAAAAGCATCCTCTCTTCCTCCCACTGCTCAACCCATCTGGACCAAATTGCCATATGTACAATGACTGTAATTCTTCATCCTTCAGCTAACAAATCTTTTAAGAACTGGTATAATAAATTACTCTAAATAATGTGACTGTGAATTGTACATCCTGAAAAATTAGACTTTCCAATTGGATAATAATTTCAAATCCCCATTATATGAACATGACATTAATGTTAATTATGACAACCACCATGTATTGTTCATAGTATATTATCAAAGTAATGTGTATTTTCTATTATATGCTTGAACAGTCCTTCAAACCTCAGTAGAATTTTGACCTATCCCTTCTGACATGTTTCGCAGTAGTCCAGCACATTTACAGCATTTACAACAACATTTACAACACCTCACAAAGACAAAGTGCATTATGAAAGACTTGAGTCACCCAGCACTGACACTGTCCTCTGTGTTGCCCTCTGGTAAGGAGTGTAGGGTTATCTGCCCATGTACAATAAGATTCAGGGCCATCTTCATATATTAAGATTATAGAGATTATACATTATTTGTCATGTCTGTAGTTAGACACAGCATGTAATGAAATTTGACCGTAGTTCCTTTTGAAAGTGATTTAAAATTAAGGTTAATTAACATTTTAAATATCCCAACTTATAGTATTCTTAAAATGCACGAATCTTGAATCCTGAAACACAAAACTCATTGTTTAACAATATGAGCAATTTCTATTCATGCATAAACCTTATATTTCAGCTTATATTTTGTGTTCATCTCTCTTCAGTGCAAAACACTACTTTGCACTGTTGCTTTGATATTTCTTGCTAATACTGGACAATGGCTGCAACATTTTCTGTATTGTGATGCTCACATTCTGCACATTCAGTCAGTTAATATTATTTAAGTTGCAAAATATGACTTTACTAACTTGTGTTGAATCTTGTCAGTTACGATAGGTCATTCATTTATTCATTCATTTTCCAAACCACTAAATCCCTCTCTGGGTCACGGAGACCAGAGCCTATCCCAAAGGAAACTCGTGAACACAGGGAGAGCATGCAAACTCCACACAATAGATACAATATTATTTGTAACTTGTAATTTGTAATTACTATTGTTTAATATTTCACTTATCTAACACTAATTGTCTGCAGCTTATTTAAAAAAAAACTACTAAAGAGGTTGCCTAACTTCAAACCTTCTATACCGATTGAAGACTTTTTAATAAACAGCAAACAAATCTGTTTACCAGTTGGCATTAAATAAAGCACAATAAAGCATTGTGTTGCGTTTCTTTACACCTTCCCCATGTAACGGTCTTCCTGCCGTGCCATTTAAAGGTGTCCTTGAAGAGATGGTTGTGAGAAATGTCAGAGATTTAGCATACCTTTGTTTCTGGCTGAGCTCCAGAATCCTCTGCACATCCTTTTTGGCCACAGAGTCGTCATTCTTCAACGACTGAAAAGGAGAGCAAGAGGCCAGTAAAGCATGCTTTATGACTGTCAACATTTGTATGTTCATTGTTCATTTTTGGCTTTGGTTGACAGGCGCAGATGACACATTTAGATTTGATGTTAAAGATTTTGACTCTCATTTCTACAGCTGACTGATTCCACTAAACCAGAGAAAAATGTTGCCTCCAGGACAGGAGCACAGCATAAGTCATTCCCTAGTTGTCACTGACCAAAAAATCCCTGAAGTGATCCATTGTGTCTCTTAGCCATCTGAGAGGAAATGATGAAACCAGTGATAAATTCAGTATTCAAGCTGACTGAAACGGAATGATGAAAGTATTTGCTTGTTGAATGCGAAATAATCTTACTTGACTAAAGGTTTTGAAAGAAAATACATTCTGTAATATTTCTCCTGTCTGTCCCGGTCCAAACAAATCCTGAAACTATTTTAAAAGCTGCCAATGGCTGCAAATGATACACCTATTTTACCCGTTGAGACTGCAGGTACTGTCTGTGAGAATGCAGGCCTAAAATCATAGAGTTACACCATAGTAATTATTTTCTCCTTATAAAATATAGCAACAAAGAAAAAATATTGAAGTTATAAAAAAATACGTCTGAGGTAAATAATAACCTTAGAAGGAAGTTTAACGCAACTGAATTACAATAAAATGTAGTATTCAAACTACTGAAATTATTTTTTTAAACGTGTGTATTAGATTTGCCATGATCATTGATAATGATTATTAATTAATATACTGCTAAATGGTGATTAATATGGTGGCAATATGGGTTTTCAGTTATTAAGGTCCACAATGAGAAATGGCTGCCAAATTTTAATTAATTCTTTTTAAACATTGTTTACTGCTGTTGGAAGATGTATTAGAGTATAAACTATAAATTTGAACTGTTCATAAAATATTTTATAACACAATTATGTGAATTACACATGTTTATTACATGTCAAAAGCCATTCAGAAGCGTAAAAGAGGGAAAAAGTGGATTTCTTCAGGACCCAAACACCAGGCACCAACCCCTAGCCTTTGCTATCTTTATCAATCAGTCTCAACCTCAGTCAGTTGAGCCTAAGCGCTATGTAGTTGAACAGCAGTGGAGTTTTGTCACAAGTCGGCCATCTGTGCAGTTGTCAAGTCGGATTGAGACTGGCATGCCATTGTCCATTCAGGGCAACCTGGCCAGACTCCACAGTCAGGAAACTCGCCATCGCGGCATGCGTCCTGCCCTCCAACACTGCCGGCTTCACCGGGCAAAGTTTAATGATGATGAGCTGAACTCGTTATAAAAATAAACAGGACAGACAGAAAAGCCTCTCCAAAAAAAGGTCACATATGCATAATTGATCAGTGTAAAAAGGCTGCAGTGGATCGTGGTTTTACAGCAAGTCCACAGCTAAAGGGATCTCCATCTTGGACTTGGGGATATGATAGTTTGGCAGACGTCCCATGAGTGAAAAAAAAAAAAAATCACACCCAGTCTACGTCCAAAAAGTGTCCCCCGAGACACCGCGGCTCAGCAAATGGCTGAAACTACATGTTATAACCAAATCAGTTGCCTTAACGAGACATCGCCATGCAGGCTCATGAAGAAAACCTCACCCCGATCATGCGATGTGTAGCCTGCAGAAAAATGTAGCAACATCTGCATTAGCACGTTTCATTTTGTTCTGTTTGTTGCATGTCATATTGTTGTCATATTGAGCTGATTTTTGAAATATTCTGAGTTATACAGTTAGGGATGTTTCAGAGCAAATGTTGAATCAAAGTCACAGAAAGGTCAGTGAGTGAGTAATTGGATAACTCTCAGGCCGAGCTTTCACAAACCCCAATTGTAGAGCATTTGCGAGCCTGGACGAAAAAGCGCTTCCATCTCGTTGATGCAATGAAAAGGTCAGTGGCACTTTGCTCCCCTTTTACCACAAAGCAAGATTAAAATTAGACCTGAACAGCAGATGACAAATCACTTGGGACAGGACAAAAAATAATGCAATTAATAAAAACATTTTTAAAAAGCAAACTCAATAGTCAAATTGTAAAGGGTGGATATGCTATTCTAGTTTAGGTTCTTAAATCATGACGTATCAAAATGAAACTGGTTTCAACAGGTTTTTAACAGTGGTTTTCTCTAGTCTCTATAAGAGCAGACTAATGGTTCTAATGGAAACCAACATTTATTCATTCATTTTCTGAACCGCTTAATCTCAACTGGGGTCGCGGGGGGACCGGAGCCTATCCCGGGAACTTACAGGCACAAGGCGGGGACCAACCCTGGGCAAGCGCCAACAACAGGCACACACACTCACACTCCCATTCGCATCTTACAAGGGCAATTTAGAGTCACCAATTAACCTATATTGCATGTCTTTGGACTGTGGGAGGAAACCAGAGCACCCAGAGAAAACCCATGCAAACACGGGGAGAGCACGCAAACTCCACATAGAAAGGCCCTACGGCCGTCCCCGAGGTTCTAACCCAGGACCTTCTTGCTGTGAGACGGCAGCGCTAACCACTGCGCCACCATGCCACCCTGAAACCAACATCAACTAGTTATTTTTTCAGTAGATACTAATATCTTGTGTCTACTGGATCCTATGGTTTTTACTTTTCAGTTTTTTTTTAAATAGTACTGCATTTGACTCCTCTTTAAGAATCTCCCCTCTAGATTAAGCTTAGTTCCACTATAAACCCTAAACCTCTTGCTGTTGCTTTTGCCATGGGATGGTGCATCAGAGTTGCATGTTGCAGCGAACAAGTGGATTTGGGAATAACCAATAACTCAAACAGCCGCCTCCTCATTTAAAAATACATCTAGTATTTGCAGCATTTGTTAGCATGGCTTCATTAATTTTGCCTCTCTGTATCAGCTATGCAACAATGACATTTACATTAACATTTAATCCATTTATCAGATATTCCTATCCCGAGTGACTGGCATTTCCTAATTACAAGGACAGAATCTCTGGAGCCACTTGGGGTTAAGGTCTTGTTCAGAGGAGCCAATAGTGGTTTTAGGATCCAGCAATTGACCTGCTAATCTTATGTTAACCAAAACAGGGTTTCAGTCCCCAAGACTTCTAACAAACTGGGAATACACCGATTTTAAATATTAAAAGAAAGGAAAAAAAGAAAATATATTCCATTCAAAGCATTTTAAATATCGAGGTTAAGATGCATGGAAGTTTGGTTTGAAAAAAGCTCAACAATTTTAAAACTGCTTAAAACTGAGTGTAAAGGACAGAGGTTACATTGCAGACATACAGGGACAGAAAGATAACGCAAGCACTGCAGCACTTCAGACGAGCAGTGAACTATGGCATCTATTATATATACACACCCCATATGCTGTTTCAATACTGCAAATAGAAAATAGCATTGCTTTAAGATACGGGAAAGATGTTTTGACCCTTACATATATATATATATATATATATATATATGTACACAGGAACATCGGATTTGCAAAACACTACATAAAAAAATCTGAAAAGGCATTCAAATGATTAGTTTTTAAATATAATTAGTGGGAACTATAAAACAGGACTTGGATGACTTGGAAATCTGTAAGCTTAGGATTAATTTTGGCCTGTGGTTGACATGCTTAAGTGTGAACAGCAGTCATATTTTCTGTGACAGAACTTGATTTAAAAAAATGCAAAATGACTGTAATCTTGATTTGCCGCTGTTGAAGTGCTGTTGTTAGGCAGAGAAAGAGTTGGCAAACCTGTAGAGTAGAGTCTGCCAACCTCGCGGACCCTTCCTACACTAATAATTTATTCTCACCTGCAGGTTGCCCTTTATGCTGTCGAGCTCCTTTGAAGTTTTCGAAAGTTGTCGTAGGATTCCCGTTCTCTCGGCGAACACCTCCTTCAGCTTCTTTTCCAGCCCTTCATAGCTACAGGAACAGAAAAGAAACAGAGAGATTACTTCTTTTAAGTCTGTGGTCTCCTCAGCAAATTGATTTGGTACAGCAGGCTACGAACGGGCTGCATGGAGACGCCGCAGAGGCGACAATGCCGGAAGAGGCGCAGACTTGGAGAAGCCAAGCTCCAGTGAGATGGTTTCGTAAGAATGTGGTCATTCAAAGCTGCAGCGAGACAAACATCATTAGGCCAGATTCCAGGTCGGACTTTCCACAATAGAACTGAAGCTCTTTTGCGTCTGAGATTCAATTGCTATTCCCGGAAACCAGAAGATTAGAAACAGTGCAAAGAATGAAAATGAAAGCTGTAAATGCACAAGATTTCAGAATACTTATCACTGAAACAGCAACAAAAAATGGTAAAATGTGCAACATTATTATACACCTTGGGTAACCCTTAATTAACCATTTATTATTCAAACATTATTTGAGGCTTCGTGTTGGAAGCCTAAACAAAAGTGTGCAGGTTGTGTTCCCACAGTTGTAGTCAAGCAATCTTTTCAAGTGATTCTTTTTACAACTGTTACAGCAACACAATTACAGCTGATAAATTATTAATACTATTAATTATAATTACTAAAGAGTAAGTGACAGCAAACCCCTTTCAACGGTCTTTGCACTGCCATAAAAAAAGTTGAATTGGAATTATAAAGCAGCAGTTTTATGATGCTCATTTATTTATTATAGTGATGTATAAATTATTATATAATGGCAAGGGAATATATTAAAAAAAGTTATTTACCATTCTTTTATAGTGTTCTAATCTGTTAACTAGAGAAGACGCCTTGGAACACCTGGAGCAGAATGTAAAAAACTCTCCGGCTCAGAATGAACAGAAATGAAAAATATTTGACTCTACCGGTCATCAAATGTCTAATTTAATGCAGAATAAAGAGATTCCTACAATATGGCATAAAACTTTTTACATGGAAAAAGTTACTACACATAAGATATAATGCCTATTGCTAAGTTACATGCAAGGAAACAAACACAGAGACACAAACATAAGCTGTCAGAACTTCAATGCTGTGTTCACTGTGGAAGAAGAGGAGGAGAAAAAAGAAAAGGAAAAGTCACACAGAGCTCCACAGCATATGAAAACAATTCAACACACCATGCTCTCTTTTTGTCACTGTCCTGAATACAAATCATAAATAAGTTATGAAGGATTCCATCAAATAGTCAACTATGGGCTCGTTTCCAATTCGTCCTTCTTTGCTTTCCACTGAAGCTTTTTTTGTGTCAAGAGCAGCATTATACGCGACAGCACGGCACATACAGTAAATCAGTGATGGAAAGACAACGCCTGGGAGATAAATAAATCAACCTGTACGCACCCGGCCTGCAAACGTCCCGCCGGCAAATCAGCGATGCACCCGGGTAGAAAGAGACAGAGGGAAATCGATCCCGCCTACTGAACGTGATTCCATTACTCTCGATCAGGTCAGCTGGCCATCCGGAGCGAACCCAGCAGAAGCCAGTAAATTGAGTCCAGCCAACACGTAAACAGCTATATCGCCGCATTACAGATAGGCCAAGGAACATGCCATGCTTATGGAGATAAGGTGTAAATTGGTCATTAGTGTCGCCGGGCGATAATTGGCGAGCGAATTTCAGACATGGTGGCACTGACGTGGCTCTCAGGCAGAGGTGGATTAGTGAAAAGAGCTCTAATGAGAATCAGCCTGTCAAACAAACAGGTTTATGATCACATTCTGCCATGATATGCTCGTAGGCTGCCAGGATTCAAGCACTTGATTGGAACCACGAGGCTTGAAGCCTATAAATGTACCGCCAGCCCCATATATGAGATTCTGCCATTGACTCTAAGAGGCGGTTAATGACAATTCCACCTACTTTGTCATGCTGTTAGTGCTACAGAATAAACAACTTTATCACTGCCCTTCCCTCTAGGCTTTCCTGGACCTTTCACACCCAGTCTCAGCAAATGGTTCTCCTGTGCCAGTTTACCATTGTTTTGCGGCTTGCCTGACAGGAAAACTGTTTTCCGTTGAGCTGTGAGTAGCACACTGCCGGCAATTAAACACTGATTTCATAAGCCACAGGAATTTGAATCTTCTGAGACGATTCAGTCTTAAAATACTTAAAAAGTACATCGTTTGAAAATGTTCAAAAACACCACCTGCTGACTTGAGGCTTGCTGGGTCAAATGTAAAAGTTTTCACTTTCCACTCCCCTAATTACTGACAAACCTCTAAACCAGCTTTCCTCAGCGGCACTGCAGGATCAGTTCCTTTTTTCTTTTGCTATGTAATAACCAATGCAATTGATTAGCCAATTAGCAATGTAGAGTTAGGGTGTGCTAGGAAATACCAAATCTGTGCAGAGTATTGGGCCTTGAGAATCAGGATTAAGAAACGCGGCTCTGAAGTTCTCTAAAACTTTTTGAAGTAACATAATAAAGCACTTTTACTGAAATACAAGACCTGGGGACTACAACAAAAGTCTTGCTAATTGATTTAAACTTGTTGCCAAGTCTTCAAAGAGTTTTAAATCGTTATTTTGAGTTTATCCTCACCGATGTTTGGCATTGCCAACAGGAATTCAGGGGAAGATAATGGCACAGCACATAGTCTTGGATAGTTCATCACTGCAGACTTGAAGAGGCATTGAAATAAAAAATGTGGCAGGGAAATGAATATGTAAACAAGTTGTGCAATGAGCACACTAATGCCTCTGAATCTTAGAGTTTCATGGACACATGTTTTTGCCTCATGCTAGTACAGGAGCTAGTACTTTCTTTTCATTAAAAACAGGAATAACTCAATGTTTAGATCAGTGCATTATGACAGTTGTACTTTTTAGTTAGCAATGCTTTGTTTGTACCATCCCAACAAAACTAGCTGACCTGGCACCGGGTCAAGCTTCATTCGCGCAGGGCATTTGCCACAAGGTTCTAAATCAGGCAAACAATCGGTTCTCTTTGATTTTGGCCGGAAAGGGTTCTCTGAAAGCTTAGGGAGGTGCTGACTATAGAGTGAAAAGTGCAGAATTTACAAAGCCCAGGATCCAGACTGGGTTACAGCTAATAAATACGAAGAAGACAGAAGAAAAAATTAGATGAAAGCAGCTGGGCTTTAGCCAAATATAGGCGCCAATGAATTTATCTGAAGTACTATTAGGAGTCAGGCCCCAGATAACAGCAAAGGTTGCCTCTGTAGGGTCCCAAAATCACTCTGCAAAATGACTTCACTCTGTCTTTGGACTTAAAAAGACATTTTGAAGCATAACTTTTCAAAATAAAATGGCATAATTAAACAAATACCTAATTTTTTAAATATAAGCTTATTGTATATATATATATATATATATATATATATATATATATATATATATATATATATATATATATATATACAGGTTGCCTTTCATAACATCATTTGTATGCAGACCTGCAGATAAGGAACACATTGAGTAAGAGGGACACCTGTAATACAAAAAGGAAAGCATCCCACAGCTGAGTGCAGGCACAAAGTATCTGCCTTCAGATGTCCAGTGTCTGGTTGAACTCATCACATGTTCTAATTGTTTCTAGACATATGCCTATACAGCAAAGGAAGCTCACAGGGACATCAGTTATGGGTTAATGGTGGGCAATAAACAAGAGGTGGAAGGGAAAGAGGTGGAAGATGGGTGGAGGAATATGGGTAAGGTACTTGAAGAAAACGCCAATATTTCTGCACGCTGGCAAAAAAAACCTCCACGAGGCTGGGAGAGACGCTCGATAGTGCCAGTAGCGCCTCATGCCGCTGTGTTATGAGCAGAACAGCATGTGGTCTTGTTTATATCAAGCTCTCATATTCCGGGCTTCCTCTGAACTGATGGATTTTCCAGCAGGGAATTGGCAGCTCGCTAGCATCGGGGCGGTCAACATGATGAGTGAATGAGTCTCATCATGGTAATGACTGAAAAATGTGCCACAACCTATGCTAATAAACCTCAATTCATTTCACTAAAACCATTCATCTGCAAAAAAAAAATCTTTCTCTAAAGCATTTCCATAAAGGTTTGGCATGTATTTCTGGTTTTGTAGCCATTTGTAGCTGTAGTTTCATGTTGGAACTGTGGGAGTAGCACAGATGTTGTACGCATTGCTCTTGTGTACAATTCCTTTAATATGCAGGCACAAGTTCAAGTGTATAAGCATTTCGAACACAGGGCATTTTCAGCATTTCTGGAGTGCAAAAATTAGTGAGATGGTGATAACAATGTTGTGTAAGCACAATGCCTGATCCATTTCAACTACCAGGTCTCTTTTACAGTGGTAATTTACACCCAAACAGTATGGTGTCTGCTAGTACATGCAGGAGATTTTTTTTAGGGAATTTTTGCTCACTTTGTTGAAGTTTGAAAAGTGTAAAATGGGCTGGTGAAACCGTACATCTCCTAAGGACAAAGGAGAAATTAATGTATGAAAGATTTAACTTTTAAGAAGAAGAAAGAGACATTTGCAAGCAAATCTCCTATTAATAGCCATGTCTCTGTACTCATTACCCAGACAATCTTATTTTTTTTCACAATACCTATATAATGCCTATACCCCTACACTATCTACTAAATAGTGCTTTCATACACACAATACACTAATAAAATTACACAATACTCTTCTACCAAAACTCATACTCATACTCATACTCGTACTCATAACTCACCACATATGGTTCAGTATCAGGGCTGGGAGAGATGATCTCAAATCAATATCACAATTCACTTAACATTTTACCTTGATTATGTTTATGTTTGTTTATAATAGTTTTTTGCCCTCAGTTCTCGGTTTGTACTCTAAATGTGCTCAACTAGTAAGGTTGGGATTTTTTTTTAAATGAAAGAGTATGAGTATCTTTGTGGTTTTAAAATAACTGAAGGAAACACACAGGTATAGTGGCAGACTAGACAGAACAGAGTCATGTGACAACACATACTGAAGTAGGTTTTTAAGTATGTGGACACTACACGAACAAGTACTGGTAAAAGTACTAACATAATTCATTATTTTTGAAAGTATTAACAGAATTTTTTGAAATGATCAAAATAATCATCATGGACAAATTTATGTTGATTGGAGGTTCTGAATATTAATTTTTGACTAATCGCCCAGTCTTCTCAGTATTCATGACACATCATTCATTATCCAGCACCCATCTTCTAGTGAAGAGTCTCTTAGTAACCATTAGGCAATGCGCATTCATCTATATCTTGTGCCCAGTGCCCACTGCACATCACCCAGCATCCATAACCCAATAGCCATTACACATCACATCATACATATTACTAAGGACCCTTTATCCATTAACCAGAGCTGAGTGCCTCTTATTTTGCATAACTTTCATTTTGACAATGCCACTTCAAATCTCTCATCAGCTCTTTGCAGATTGAATGTGTGAATGTGTGAATTGGGTCCAGCTCGAGAGTTTGCCAGCACACTGGAATACGAAACACTGGAATTCAAATTGATTTAGAAATGTCTGTGCATTCATGTTTTCAAATAGAGGCTTCTGTACCATTGCATATTTTTGTTCTTTCTCCGTGCAGTCTCTAGATGTTCTTGTACCATAAGGGTCAAAACCAAGCATCAGATATTGATAGCTGTATTGATCTGACCAGTTTGACAAAGGTCACAAAATTTTGTTTCATTTTAGAACATTACAGGGTTTGGCTGGTCAGGTGAAACTGGGCTGTGAGGCATTGTAAATGGAAGTGGTTGAGGAAAACAATGTTGCATTCAGGGAGCTGTAGGAAATACATTCAGGTTACATAGAAGAGTAAATATCACTCCTACACTGTGAAAAATATTTATATTGTATATATCTGCAGTGAGTCCAAAAATGCTGAAAAGGTGATATTACTACCTGCAGGTTTTAATATCTAATGATGTAAAGGTCTTAACCTTGAATTCAAATGACACACCCCACTATGCTCAAATTACTCAGCGATGACACTCTGTGCCGCAGTTTAGTTTAGTTCACTTCATTTAAGGAATTTGTGGACTGATATCATAATCTAAAAAACAAAACCTAAATATGCAAATATTTTTTGTAATTACTAACTGTTACCAATACCAGCAAAATACATTTAATACTAATATCAGATACCCCTGCAGTGTGTTGGCGCCTGCCCAGGGTTGGTCCCCGCCTTGCGCCCGTAGTTCCCAGGATAGGCTCTGTGAATTAATTTTATACGTACATAAGCAGTCTTTATTAGAGGTAAAGTATGTGTTATTGCACTTATTTCAAGCAGCACATTGAAATAGAATCATCAATGTAAATGTTTTAAATCGCATCTGTTTAAAGTAAACTGTATATCCAGTGTAATAAATGTTCCAGTGTACTGACAAGCAAAGTAAATCCTAAATGAAGGCATGAGAAGGATGTGACGAGTGTAGTAAATCTTAAATGAGCGGATGTAAATGTAAGGCAGCCTGGGGTATGCTCCTTCCTCCGCCATGCATGTATTTTGGCCTGGTTTCAATGCCGACATGTGACACTACCCCCTTCCCCCCAGCTGAGGCTTCATGCAATGAAATGATGGTTTATTAATACAGCCAGGACTGTCTAGACTTGGCAGCATTAAAATATGCCTGTAGTGGCAGGATCTGAAAGGAATTGTTTTTTTTTTGCCTAATTTAATACCTGGAACACATTTCATTTCTCTCTACATGCCATCTATGAAATGCAGGCTGTACAATGCGAGCTACTTTGCTTTTTTATCCTGATCCATCTTGGATAAATTATGCACTTCATGCTTTCGACAGCCTCTCCCCAATTCATGTTTTATCACACCTTTAATATTATAATCTTTAGCCTCAGGTTGAGCTTCAGAGTGATATGGGCTGAATGTAGGAATGTGAAATCTCTGGATGTGGGCTGGGCTGAAGCTCACCTGATGGCTAATTCTGAAGTTATTGCAGCTCTATTGATTTTTTGCCTACAAGAGTCGTTTGTTTTACTGTCAAAGCAAAAGGTGTGGTATGAAATAAATTGATCGGTAATTGGATTGTCTCAGACATGTCACGCCTCCAGATACACCTCCCCGCGTATTGACCTATTGGCAGTCATCGTCGATGAAGTTCCCTCTGTCAGCACTCAGGTCTCACGCCCGCCGCTAATAACCACCAACCTTTTAAGCCTGTTTATGCCGCCACGTCATTGTGTCCTGACATAACGCTGTTCTTTGTTCCCACTTGGGATCTACTCTGTTCATTCATGACAGTGTCCTTGTTAGCTGCTGATTTGTAACTCGTCCTTGAGAAATCTATTTGTTGTGTTATTTTGACCTTGGTCGTTATGGTTTCCCCTGTTATTATTGTAGAGAAAGCGATACAATCTCAAATCGACATCATTATAAATTCACACACAGCCTAATGGCCCTTAACAGCATTGTCTAAATGAGAAGTGAGTGTGAAGCAGGTGACTGGATGGGGCTGCTTCTAATTTTTTTAAAAGAACAGCACATAAACACGCTGTGAGACTTATACATGAGCAAAAATTCCATCAATCTATAAGCGGTGCATTGCCTAGCTGTTCAATTGTCTTATTATTTAATCTTCTCCCATTTAAATCTTTGACCAAACAATGGCATCATAATCATTCATTTTCAGTGTCTACATAAGACTATCAGCTCATGTAACGATTTTAGCAAAATGCATGAGTATTTAGGGAATAACGATGAAAAAAGCTCTCCTCTGAGCTGAAGGAAAGAGACCTGCCTTGTACTGACGAGCCCCCACACTGTGTGGTTTGCACGCAGCACCCGTATTAATAGGATAGAGTTATTACTAAAGCTTCTCTCGTCCCTTCTGCATTTTGTAAATATTAACCACAGCAAATTCCAAATAATCTGCTTATGAAAATCTCAGTGAGCCTTTAACACGAGAAGTGGGAGTAAATACAGGCTTTAAACACTCTAATCCTTTGAAACTGCACCCTATTGCTAAGAAGCAGAGAGAGATCAGAAATGCAGTCCTAGAAAAACTGCGTTCATGAACCACTAACATTTGCAGCAGAGTGATCAATCAGTAAAAAAAATGGGTTGACTGATGTTCAGAAATAACCCTGGTGAAAGGGCAAGTATACAGACTGCTCTTTTCAGTGTAATGTCTTCAAACAGTTAAATGTATTTCAATGAAATGATGGAGAGAGATCAGTTAAAATAACTTGTAATAAGATTGTAAGTGTCTGACCCGACTGAGGACCTCACGTTTATTGCCTGAACTATGCAAATTTCAGTGGACTATGCTGGAATATGCTTGGAAGTTTAAATGACACAACTAGGGAGTTTACAGCAGCAGACTGTGTTCAGACTCCAGTGTTGAAATTCAAGCCTGTTTGATAAACTACAACTCAACCAATAACATGTGCCTTTTAAACTATGCCATTATCTGGGGCAACTCCACTTCACTCAAGCTAAATACTAAAATTGTCATGAACGCCTAAAAAGCTACCTTAACTGCTAAACCAAAATGCATTTTTAATATTTCTTTTCAAATGATTAATTCCTATTTTTACAACTGCATGATGTCTAATTGAACCAGTCTGTGGTCTCCGAATATTAATCAAGTGAGATATTAAACTGTGTAGAATTACAGATTTATTTCAATTAATGTGCGCTACAATGGCCACCTTGCCACTGCTGTTCGATTCCCAGACTACGCATTTTAATTATGTCACATGGATTCCCAATGCAGCGAGAGTGGTCTTTGTTTCATTCCAAAGGGCAGGGAAACATTAAAAATCAATCCCATTCCATTACCCAGAGATACCTGTATTGACTGGTGCCGCAGCTCGCCGCTGATAAAACATATGAGAAAGGACAGCGATCTGACAGACAGAGCAATGACCTTTCTGAGCTTGGCCGTGTTAGAAAGGGTAAAGAGTCGCCGCGGGACGGTTCTGGGCACCTCGGCTCCAAAGGCAATTTTCAGAAACACTGGGATACACTTGTGTCCATTCAAGCGTTCATGGGGCACAAGCCCAACAGATTGCTCCTTCATGCTAATCACTTCAGCCCATTCCCTTTTTCCTCTCATTAAAACAACATTTAAATGTCGGAATCGCACGTGCCAAACCATACCACAAAAAGGCCTGAATTTTTTTTGTCGCGATTGAGGATTTAACAGTGCATACTGCGAAAGCAAATCCAATTGAAGATTCTTTCAAAAGCTACAAAGATGAAAACAGAGAGTGTGCTAGGCGAATGTATCTTTAAAAGCAAGTGGGAGTGAGTTTGGATTTTTCATTGAAACTACTCTTGGTTCTCATATAACAAAGGGCACAAAATCACATTTTTTATCTCTTATCTCAGATTAATGAAGAAATGAAAGTAACTCCAAACTCACTTCAAGGCCCAGAGCGACCCCCACAACAGAGCTGTATTCTTTATAGAGCTCTTTTTGTATTTCCAGGAGACCTGATATTAGAGAAATTCAGCTAAATAACATATTAGAGTGAAACCAAACAGATGATCATAGTTATCTGAGTCACATACAGCAGGGCCATGAGAATTTCTCTATTCAATAAACCATGTAATAAAATCTTTGTCTGTCTCAACCTAAATCACAATGTAATATGCTTTCATTATCCATCTCATATGATCTATGCTAGATACATCATATACAGGTCATTTTTCATATTATCGGGCACAACATAATATATGCATTGCTTTTAATTCATAAAATAATGTAAGAAGGTTTACTAATCTGTCAGTATGAGAGTTTAGAAATGCTGTTTGCAGTTCATTGCCATGATTTGGACTAAGGTTTTAATGCTGAGAGTACACTGAAATTTTCATCTCACTGATTATGGTTTATTGAAGGCTAAATTACATTTACTTATGTACTCCCAGGCTTGTGTGTTCAGGTCTGGCTCTACCTCCAAGGCACTTGACCTCAAGCTGCTCTGAGTAAGATAATCTGCTAAATGCAAATGAAACAGATTGGGTCAGAAGCAGAGTCAATCACAAGTCCATAACGGTTTCTGGGCATTCCCACACTTTCTCACTCTAGTAAGAATGCACTTTCAGATCCACAGACGGTCATTTCTGTATGTGCAAACATGGTTAATCAACAGAACGCTTCCTTTCATCTTCTCACAAAGCAGACACACTAATGCCCAAATGTCAGCAAACTCTTCTCTTCTAAATCACAACACTGTGTAATGGCAAACAAATCTTTAGCTGGAAGGCGGTAGGCTGCCAGGGTCCGACCCCGCTCTCTCTGAACTCCATCCGGCTGGCTTGGGCACCGGTTGTGAGGGTTGCGCTCCTCAGCGCTGCGCAGTGCCAGAACTGGCAATCAGCGTCATCTCTGGCAGAAAGAAACCAGTCCAAATGTTCATCCCATCCCATCATGTTGTGATTTAAAAAGCATCTCTGAAGTTCGATTTCCCCATCTGCTTCAATGAGAGTGTGTTTGGAGTTATTTATTCAGATCTTTTTAAGGCCCACATTTCTGGGGACAAGTAAGTGTCTATTTCAGGGTCATTTGGATAAAAATAAATTTGATTTTATACAATAAAATAAAAATTCAAATTGTTTCCACTGAGGCACTCATTTTGAAAGATGGGATAGTCAATATAAAAACATGCGTATTGGAGGGTGAAGTGTGGATGTCTGTGGGAAGGTTTTTGGGAGGTTGTCAGAATTGTACACTATTTGATAGATTTGGCTCAAAAGAGAGTGAGATGGAGGGTGGGAGGAGAAAGAGGTGGAGAATGCTTGATGGAAGAGAGAGGGATGGAGGGTGGAGGAGAGAAGTGGATGTGAAGAGAAATGGGAAGAGAGATGGCCTGGGGGTGGGTGGGGTTTGTAGGGAGACAGAAAATATACAACCAAATAATAAAAAATTCAAGAAAACATCCAGAGTATCAGCCTTATAGATTTTGCTTCTGATGCCGTTATGAGACAAATTCTGTCTCCTGGTTGTTTCTCTGCCCTGCAGAACTACAGCTACAAGCAGTGCATCAATCATCCCTATTATCCTGCAATAATACAACAGCATAGATTAATGGGCCACAGATAACCCAAGGAACTCAGATAAATGGTAACATCTTTAAGATTAACTTGACATATCAGCCTACAAACCTGCCACATGCAGCACTAGATACAGCTGAAAACGTCTGATCTGTACAGTCATTAACTGAGTGTAAACCCAATTAGTGGGTCGGTGATTAAAGCAAAAGGTGCACACTAATCAGGTCATACTTGTGAAAGTGAGTGATTATTTGTCATTGTGAACACACCACAGCACAGCACACAGTGCACCACAACGAAATGTGACCTTTGCATTTGACCCATCTGTGAAGGAGCTGTGGGCAGCTACCAAGGGCAGCGCCTGGGGAGCAGTGCTTGGGGACGCTACCTTGTTCATGAGTACCTCGGTGGTAATTTTACTGGTCCTGGATTCAAACCTGCGACCTTCTGATCACGGGGCGAACACCCTAACGTTATGCCATCAACTGCCCCACTTTTCTAGAAATGCTAAATAACATCTACTCAAATCATACATCTTCAAAAGCAGGATGTGTATGTCTTGGTGGAAACTAAGGTCTTAATTAAATTAACATTTACTTTATGTTGTCCTTGGTTTTCTTTAACCATAATTCCTTTGAGCCTTAAAGAGAGGTGGACACTAAAAAACTCTGGTTCCTTTACAGCAAGGAAGAAGGACAATGTTGAGATTTAATGCACAGTGAGAAAACTGTGAACTTCATCAGAGAATCTTTCTCATGGACCGCATATAAAAAGCTTTTAAGACTGAAATTAGGTGTTAAAGTGTTATTTTTTTAATATTTGGGCTAATCAAAGGATCTTTCCATAGTGTCTTCAAAAACAGTTTTAGAAAGCCAGGGTGAAAAGCAACATCCACTAAACAATTGGACAACTAAGGTGTAATAAAAAAAAATAGGTGACAGTTTTTACAAATAAATGCTAAGTAACGATACTCCACAAATATCACTTGATGCAATCCATTATGAATGGCCAGTGAGTCATTAACACTCACCATCAATAGCTAATATGTGTGGATTGAGACTTGGGACTAGGGATATAAACTTAGACTTTTCATTTTTAATTATCCTTCAAGGTAAACACAAAAATCACATTTTTGTGTTTCATTTTCCTAGCAAAATAAAAGAAATGAGGGGTGGCTCAAGACCTTTGCTCAGTACTGTACATCTGCAAATATTCAATGAATCCTATTTTTCCATTTAATTCAACAAGCTTACATAAACGCAAGTTATATAAGTTTTTTCAACAATAACCCCTTTTCACCTATATAGTTCAGAGGCTGTTTGGTGAAAATCCATTGACAAAGCCCACAGAAAACTGGTATAAACAGAGCATTTCCTCTGAAGGACACAGCATGGTCCACGTAGGTGTCAGCTCCAGGAGAAAACAGGAGGAAGAGCTAATGGTTTCGCTAATCTTGTGCTAGACATCCCATTACATGTGTGGGGACAAGCTGTCAAAGACGCAATCAATGGCCACTTAGAGCCTTACACAGCAGATGCCAGAGTTCTTTCCCACAAACTTCTGCATGAAATAAGAATATCTTCTCAGGTAATCCTGAGGTGTCTGAGTGAAACCAGTCTGCTGTCAAATAGGATATCGGCCACAGATATTACTAGAGCTTCTACGTCTAGCGAGCCACAGCTGGACGTTCATGTTCCTGTAGAGAATTGCTTCTGTCACTTTGTCTATAATTGTGTTGCCCTTTAGAGATGGGGTGATGCCTATCGACTTGAGGAAAATAATTCAAAATCCCAGGTTAAAAAAAAGGTTGCTTGAGAAAAGTGATGAGGCTCTGGGGTAATTTTTATTATTAAGAATCTGCAGTCAAATAGCATAACAATATGACTTGAGTCAGGAAAATGCACAGTTGACTGTTTTTTTTTTTTTTCCATCCCTCATGTTGCTGACCAGTTGCATCATCTGTTATGTGATGTTTAGTTCACCATACTTCACATTTACATGTACTACATTTATTAGATACTTTTATTCAGAGCAGCTTACATTTGCTAATTAGAGGTCAGTCTCCCTGGATCAACTTGCTCAGGTCTTGCTCAGGAGCATGCTTGTGAGCTTTTAGCTTCTTCCAGGACCAAATGGGACTTCCTCCCATTTTATGGTCACCAACACATGGTTAGATCCCTGTACCGCCATTGCGCTCACATTTATAGTACCATGACATACACAAATATAGAGCATATTTTAGTTAGCCCTTGTAGCGTGGAGGTTAGCCCAACCGTGGCTGAGAGTGCAAATAGGATGGATGGCCACGCGAGTTGATTTAAGAACTCTCTTACACGAAGAGTTAGGATTACCACAATAAACCGAGTACTAACAGCACATACTCAAAGAGATAAACCCAATAAACCCAATAACTGGAGTACTCACAGTTGATGCCGAACTGAATCGGAAAAAGGGCTAGGTTGACTCAATGACAGAGCGATTCTCCGCGAGGAAATGACTCCTTAAATACCCTTTGAACCCTTTGAGTGGAGTGCGCATGACAGTGTATTTATTATCTTTTGATAATCCACACATTATATGGTATTACATATTGTGCACTGTGGTTATTGTAGTGTATTTCTATGACTATAACCCCAGAGAGACCCCGTGATGCACTGTTTTGTATTTTCCTTGCTGAGTGCGCTGCTGGCATGAGCTCAATGATCGTTCAGGTGCATATTTATTGTATTTTCTAAATAGACCTCTTAATATTCAAAATAAAGCCTATCAAAATGTGTTAAAATAGTACATATGTACATTGTTGGTAATTGTTTTTGGCAATTTCTTATATTATTGGCCATTAAAAAAATTAAAATTATAAAATAAAGTCTCTGTTAGACTGCATTGAATGGTGATTTTACTCTTTGGAGTATGTGTGTTCATATGCTGTGTTCTAAAATACATAAGTTGTAAAGCATAAAAGGCCAGTATAAGTTTTTGGTCACACAATCTGATGGTCACAAAAATCAGGGTAACCATTAGAAAACAAATTACTAATTTATGTTTGACCAAAAAAATCTGATTCTAAATCTCCATCCAACTTGACCTCGTCATGATGTCTTTTGCTAGAACCTGATAAAGATATAAATACCAGAGCTTTGTCTGGTAAGATGACTATAGTGGTGAGGAGACCTGCTCATTGATTATGCCAGCTAAAACATTAGGGAGCCACTGATGCACAAAAAGTAAATTCAGCTTCTCTGCTGCGAAGCACACCTGAAGGACGTTTAATCAGCATAATAATGTTAAATGCCCCAAATGTCTCACAGCTATATAATGAGAAGGAGAGATCAATACGAGAGATTGGTGGATCTTACAATATTTCATAATCAGCACATTCGGGTAACATTAGCATAGTCTAAAACATGGTGGCCATATATCCAAAAGATCACAAATTCCCTTTAAAGTTTAGCCTGTAGCCTGCTTAAATCCTGCATTTTAAGGCTCCTCGGTGGGAGAGATAAAAGCATCTGTAGGTTGATGGGAAGGCTTTGTTGTGTCTGGAGGGCAAGGGAGGGGGAGAGAGAAAAAAACAGAACACAGTTCCTTGCTTTTCCTGGAATCTGTTTACCAAGGCCTCGGAAGTTGTTTTCAAGGACAATAATTGGGGCTTTTCATAACTCTCTGTAGTAAAAAGATGAGTAGTTTGGTCTTTGAAATGTCCTCATTTTGCAATAAAACCTATAGGGTTCTTATTAGTGTCCACACAAAAGTTTGAAAGAGCTGTCAAAAAAGAAATAAAAAATGTATAAAATTGGAAAAGTCTGATTATTTATTTATTTATTTATTTAAAGTGGATGTTGAGGTTAATAGCACATAATTGATGTGTTCTCCATGAGGCTAAGCTATAAGTAGATGATCTGTTCGTTGCGGCCCTTTGGAGAGAATATTTATTAGGATTTCAGGTCTCTGTTCACTTTCACAATGCTCACATGCTCTCTTTATTTCCAAATGGTTCCAGATTCTACCAGGCCAGCTACTTATCATAAGCTGCGCATGGGGACTGCAGGACTTGGCCTCTAAACAGACCACACAAGACTCTCATCCACTAAAGCAGTCATGAGCTCCTAACCAAGCCATCCAGCTGTTTAGGGACTGAGAACTTGGAGCCTGTGTCAGGAGTGGCTTAAAACTATCCGTTCTTATTAGATTAGACAGAGACTGGTTTAAAGTCATGCTGGCTTAGGTGCTGGAGTGATGCATTTGTCTCTTTACATTATGTTCAGTGGGATTCTTTTAGTTTGTAGCATGCTGGGGGCTGGCTCGCTTAGCTTTGACAATGCAGGGATCAGGCACTCCGTAGATTTGGCTGTCTCAAGGGGGAGAATTCAAAGTCCGTTTCCAGCACACACACACTTTATTATATATGTGGGTCTCAAAGGTCTTTATGTGTGCACACACACACACACCCTTTGAGGTCTTAAAGTAATGTGGAAGTGTAGAAATAACATTTATTATTTATTAATCACATAGCTAACAAATACATTTACCCACATCCTCTCACACACACTTGTTTTAATATCTTTAGTGTTCTGAGGTCACATTATATACGTGTGTATATGTGTATACAGTATATAAAATTATTATAAAACCCTAACCTCTTAACAATGTTAACACTTGTTTTTGAGGTCATCTTTTGTAAGATGGTACTTCTACACACACCCACATACACACACACACACACACAGTTCTCTCTCTCTCTAGATTAGGATGACCTTTCAAGCTTTCAGTTTGAAGTACTGCTCCAAGCAAAATCCATATTGTCACAAATTTTCAGTGATTTTGAATATAAATGCAGAATGACAGTTACACAATCAGCAAGCTGGAATGAGGCAGGTTTAGTCTTATGTACTAAGCAGAATTGGATATGAAAACGGGTCCAACAAATGCTTAAAAAACATCAAAAGAATAGAAATATTGGTGTTTCTTCCTATATCTGGGAGAGGTAAAAACTTTGAAGAGAACCACGAAGAGTGCAAAAAGTATCCGGTATAAAGAACTTACTGCTAGCAAGTGGAAAACCTTAGATTTTTAGATAGATTTTTATTAAAAATAAGTCCAAACTATTGTTTTATTCTGTCTGGACTTTTTGCCCTAGTGACAATGGCAGAGAAACGTGGAGACAGATTCCGCCCCTGCAAAGAACATTCAGCGTGGAGAGCCGAGACTGGTGCTGCTGTCCCCAACAAATCTGCCAAATGTATGCAGGGGCACAACAGTGGCAGAGCTCCTGTAAATGCAAAGGCCCGTGGTTTGAATAAATGTCTTCCTGAATCTCTCGTCCCCGGGGTCTGAGTGACAGAGGACTGGTCCTCACAGCTGCATCAAGATCGCTCTGCATCCGTGCCGCCCTCCGGTCAGTGACTCTGAGCTAAGCTCATTATGTAAAACACTGCACAGCGTGCACGTCACGTCCTGCTGTCTAAACTCACATTGACGATGCACTTCATGCTTTGAAAAGCCTATTTTAAGCTGACTGTGTCTGCTGTTCTCCTCTGAGGACAGACAGTGCAGAAATCTCCACTGACATTGACTCAGTTCTTCTTGATTTGCACACTGGTGTGTGTGTGTGTGTGTGTGTGTGAAAATTTTTAGGTTGTGGTGAGGACCTGACTGTCACCTAAATGATGGGATTTGTCTGATTTTTGTGGACATACTGTATATATATATTCATAAAAGAAAAATAAGACATAATAATATTATAGATAATTTTTTATTTATATTATAAAATTATATTAATTAGATTATGTTCTAAGACTACTTTCTTGAAGTAAGAGCAGGTTTTAGGTAGTTGTGAGAACCTGGTTGTCACATTAAAGGATAGAACTTGAAAAAACATCCTCGACATTATTTCAAATATTTTAAATAAATAAATAAAGTAGCTATATTTATATAAATTGAAGTTCTATCTGTTTTCATTACTAAAGTTAAGATTAAGGTTAGTGTTAGGTTTAGGTGTAATTTTATTTAGATCTAGTTATTGTAGGAGTGTATGGAAAGACCTCACACAGATAGAAGGACGTCTGTGTCTGCATGTTACTGCTCAGCAAAGGTACAGCACTAGTCACTAACTATCCCTACCGGGAGAAGACAGAAAGAGATATACAGACGTGAGTCGTTAGCCTTAAATGAATAATGTTTTATTCAATAGTTGGCTGCTAATTATGGATCTAGGCCCATATGCACAGAGAGCATCTTGAAATGTCATTTTTTAAAGCTCCAATGCTGAAACAGTGTTGTAGCTGCACTAGACCAAACAGTGTGTTTCCTCAGTATTTTTTTTATGATACACAGTAGGCTGTCTGTCAACAGTAACCTATTTCCTTCTATAGGCCTATGCATACTCTCAGGTCTTATTCATTAGTTTTCATGACTTGCAAATTTTCTCCTGTGAAAAAAAATGCAAGTGTATGAGCTGGATTTCATCTGTGGGTTATGTAGGCTAACTATAAAAACTCCCCGCCACCACACTTCCTTTCTCTTCACCGATTTCTCTATCCAGAAGTCTATAACTTCAGGCCAGTAGCGAAGCGCTTAACTTGCATAATTGTCTAAGTAATGATTAGCAACAGGGTGGATACAAATATCTATTGGCAAATGCATCTCAACCAGGTGTTACCGGATCTATTCCTTTATAATGCAGTCGTGCACTTCAGAACACTGAGAAGTAATTACAGTGGTCATTTCTAAATTGTTGAGTTAGCAGCGCTGTGAGATGCATTTTAAAAAGTTATGCATGTGCAAGTGTTTATGCCGTCCTTCACATCAGCTTGCTGTATTGAATCGAAACATTCGTTCCTTTGAATTGCAGCAGAGGCTGTACAAGTTTCATGTATTTATTCAGTTGAATTCATCTGAAAACCCACCTGGGCTGCTATTTCACTAAGACCCTTCTGCCATTTCTGTCAGCATTAATTATGGGGCTCTATGGACGTTTCTAAAATGCAATGACCCAGGGTTAGGTGACTAACAACAGCGTGTTTGTACAATTACGCCATACACCTGCATTTGATTTCATCAGATGGCAGTTTGCACTGTCCCTGTAGAACTATACATGACAAGATGACAAGATTATCTCCCCTTCTTCTGTTATGAGTGTCTCAACATATTAGCTCGTTTGCATACACAGCCTCTCATACGAGGGTTTAGTTGTGGGAGTTACAGAAGCGCAACAAACTATGCTAACTTGCTTCTGAGCTTTGCGCCGCTAGCCCCGCTACAGGAGTCCGACTCGTCCTCTATCAGCCTCGACGGAGAAGTGTGTTTGCCGAAGGTTCCGTCATTAGGGTCTCTCCCTCTCAGAGGTTCTCCATCTCAGGTGGCCTGACACCCTCCAGAATCGATCCCTCAAAGTGATTTGCTATTAACCTTGCTGCGGTGATGGACTTCTATGGCTGCCGGCTTTGGCGCTGCAATTTTTCCTGCTCGAAGTTTGATCTGAAAATAATGATTGGAATCCCTGCTGTAATCTTTAACCGTTGAAAGAACAATCCACGAGTTCCTCAACGTCTGGAATTGCTTGACAGGATTGGCCAGCCTGAGAGTTATTGCTTAGCCCCTCTAGAGAGGAGGACACAGCTCTTTCATCCAAGGTAATTTCTATGCCGCAACTACATAAGTACGTCTGTAATAGTGACTGCTAGGCTGTGACATTTATATACAGAATCTGCAAATATTATATATCAATCTCATGGTTGCTAATTTTAGTCATTTGCCAGAACAAACCCATATGGCTCTAGTACTTCTTACACATTTCTAAGTAGTACATCCAAATCCTTCTTTCTCATTAAAATCCCTATCAATTTGAGATAAGATCTGGTTATTCACTTCCAAAGACAATTAGCATAAAACTGTTCTGTCTGAAACAAAACTAACGCTTTTGACCCATTTCCACATCAGTGGACACATGGAGCACTTTTAAAATAAATGTTTTAAAATTCATTAGACGCACCTCTCAGAAATCCACAAATTCGCAAAACCACTAAATGGCTGTTTTGTCAAACTTAACTCAGTTGCCAAACAAAGGGGGAGTTCAAGTGATTTTCAGTAAATATGCACTCATATCCTCCAAGTGCGCATTGATTAGCAGTGCAGAGCTGTAGCTGCCTCTGGGATCGTGGGTTCAGACTCCCAGCCGTGCAACTGACAGGGCTTTTATCAAGCACGTCAGTCGGCACAGACGTGCTATACGGCTGGGTGTGTAGCGCGCCCCTCTGCATGCTACGAGCTGATCGATGATGGATCAAAGGGGACGTGTGCTCTCGCTCGCCAACTCACATCGCTGCAATTGCAGGACAATGAGAAGAACAGCTACAACGGAAACTGACTATGATCAAACTGTATGGCAGGAGTATGTGAAGGCTGCTTATAATCAATGCTAATGTGCATGTCCGGTCCTTTGGGGTGACACCAAAGGTAATCTGTTAATGTATCCTTATTGGGCTTTCATACAATGCTTACATAATGCAAGAGGATGATAAAATGCCTTCACAAATAGTAGGTTCACATACACATCTGTTCTAATGTGAATTTCTCTTACATTTTGTAAGTTACTTGCTACTGACCCCAGTGTGAACTTAGCATTACATAAAAAAGCCAAGCATGAGTGTACTGAGTAACAAAATAAATAAATGAATACATGCATATCATTAGCTTGTTAACAGTGAATGGTATTTTGTTGGTGGAAGGTGGTGGCTTGAGGTCTGAGTGACAAAACTGTATTGGTTACTGTAAGATTTTGGGTTTACCTAAAAAAAAAAAAACAATGCTTGACCCCCAATCTGACAGTCATCAGGTTAGTCAGACCTCAAGCCACTACCATCCATCAACAAGTAGAGCATGGATGTATTCATTTATTTATTTTGTTACTGGCTGAGCTTTTTATTGCAATGCTAAGTTCCTACCAGGGTCAGTAGCAAGTAACTTGCAAAATTAATGTGAAATTCGCATTAGACCTGATATGTGCTGGCTAGCAGATGGCAAAGCTAAACAGCAAAAAATGTGTCCACAGAAGTCATTTAAAAAAATGGTGATCATATCTGATAGGAAGCAGATGTAGGATCATGTGACCCAAGTTTCATTCCCATGTCTCACAAGAAATTAGATCTGTGTCACAACAACAAGGCAATTTTTTTTTTATTTGGGTCACTTCAGCCTGAAATGTAAATGCAGCCTTAGTTGTAAGTTTTGGATGTAACATTCTAAATCTCACACTTCAAATTCCACCTGTGCAGGTAATGTTCTGTGGCAGGTGCATCGTAACCTGCTGCCTTACACTGTAACTTCCATGATTCATATTAAATTTATCCGTAACTCCTTTGTAGGTCATGGGGAAAATGGTGCATCTTCTCTGACAGGCAAACTAGAAAGAGGCAAACAGTTTTGATCCATTTTTAATGCATCCTCTTATAACTATAAACATTTTACCCTTTTCTAGCTCTCGGCCTGCAGACAGTTATTGTAATTTTTCTCCAGCAAATGAAAGAATGAGCCTGTTTAACAAGTCACCAAGGCTTTTAGATGCCCTTGCTTATAACTTGACTGTGTTTGATGAGCAGTTCAAACAAAGCAATATGATTCATTATGGCCAATATTTTACCTACACATACAACTCATGTACAGCTTGGTGACTTCAGTTGCATTGCCTAGGTTTGTGCTTTCAGACCGCGCCTTAGCTGGTTTTGGGTCTCCTGAGAGCTGGCTCTGTTTTCCAAGGCGCCTTGTGGAAATGTCAGACTCTCCTTTGCGTATGTTTCTGCGTGCTATTGAACATGAAGTACCTCAAGAGAAGTCTTGTCACTATCGATCTACAGATCTTTTCCTCACGCTGATGTCCTATTCCCTCTGAAAGGTGGTTTTAGCACTGTTTTATCAGTCTGCTCCTTTGGTCATGCATCTGAGAAAGACCCCTGAGGAAGAACGGTCAAGAATCCTGTGAAAGCGCCGGCCGCCAGTTCTAGAGAAAATGTCCTAGTGACTAAACATCATCGAGCCGATTTCACACCCGAGCGGTTTGGAACAACTTGGTCCTGATCAACAAACGTGTCGGGAGCTTGTTTTCCAAATTGAAGGGTGGCTTAAGGGTCTGCTAACTTAACTGTCTTTAATTTCGCTCTCAAATGCTTAGAATAATTACAAGCACAGTAATTATAACAATTGTTGTGCATTATGGACCAAATAACCTTGTTTCAGCCTGGAGCTTAAAGTGGATGCTACTAATCTCCTTCGACCTTTTTTTTAAAAACACAGCCAAACTGGACATCCAAAGTGGATCAGTAACTGAAGAGTTCTACTTGGCATGTGTGGAGGGTGTCAAAATATCAGAAGTGCTCTTTAAAAAAATTTCGTTACCCAAGGTGATAGCATGTAAACAGACTGATGACATGAGCACACATTTGCCAAGTTATTAAAAATAAGAACCATGGATTCATTTTAATATCCGACAGGAGACGGGCGGGCCGCCGCCCGCCGTGCTGCCGTTTGTTAGACGTCCTCTTTGTTTCACAGGGTTCACATTTGTCATTCTCTATCACCACACGCAATGATCCAACCTCATGATAATCCTCATCCTCCTTGTCTCTGCCTGTCACTCCCAAAAGTATGACATGGAATATATTACCCTGCATGAAATTGCTCTGCCAGCTTTATTGCCCCTCCCTTGGCGCCGAATCCTTCCCTCAACAATAGACTATGATTACATCCCCCCTGATGGCGGGATATTACTCTGAGCTACGGCCTCTGCTGATGCCGGCAATTATTAACACCTGTGCTCAATCAAAATGTTTTGGCAAAAACATTAGTGGTTTGGTGTAATGAAATTCATTAAAAAGAAGAAAGAATGCAATAAGATTTTTTTTTTCATGAACTGTAACCAAAGACCTCAAAAAGGACAGTGTGTGCTGAAGAGAATTTTGTTCAGTGATTTTATTAACCTAGACAACATCTCTGGTCCAATGTTTTTCTTCTACAAGGTAAAGTGTTAGAGAAGTGATGGCAGGAACTGCAGATTCTGAAAACTGAGAATACTTTCTGTCATTTACATTTTTTACATTGAATTGTAGGGTGATTTAAAAAAAAAAAAAAACTTTGATTAATTAAATTTAGTAGAAATTATTCATATCCAGATTGATTTATATTGCCTAATTTCAAGGATAGTCTCCCAGGAGCAACTTGGAATTAAGCATCCTGCTCAGTGGCCCAACTGTGGTAGTTCTGGGAGTGAGATTTCAGTCTAACCTCTTGGTCCATAGGTGAGTATTGATAGGGGAGTACATTAATAACAACCATTAAAGAACATAAAATCAGCAGTCTACATTAATTCGGAAAAAATATTTGTAAATGTTAGATTTTGAATGAAATATTAAATGTTACAGGGCGGCATGGTGGTGCAGTGGTTAGCGCTGCCGTCTCAGCGAGAAGGTCCTGGGTTTGATCCCCGGGTCAGCCATAGGGCCTTTCTGTGTTGAGTTTGCATGCTCTCTAAAAGCATGCAATATAGGTTAATTGGTGACTCTAAATTGGCCACGTAAGGTGTGAATGAGAGTGTGACTGTGTGAGTGTGTGTGCCCTGCAGTGTATTGCCGCCTGCCCAGGGTTGGTCTCCGCCTTGCGCCCGTAGTTCCCGGGATAGGCTCCAGTCCCCGTGACCCTGATAGGGATTAAGCGGTTCAGAAAATGAATGATTGAATTAATTAAATGATAGTTCTAATAAGAACTATGACAAAATAACTTCTATGCCAGATTCAGCAAAAACTAACCTTAAACAGCTGTCTCTGATAATAACTGTTAATGCACTCCTTATCCATAACACAATGTCAAGTTTTTCATAAATATGAATTATAAGGTGTGCCCTGCGGTGTGTTGGCGCCTGCCCAGGGTTCGTCCCTGCCTTGCACTCGTAACATTAAAAAAACACACTCCACATTATCCACATGGTTATATGGTGATCTGCGCAGAATAAAGCCCATTTGCTCACTGGTTTCATAATGGTGTGAAAAGAGGCTCCCGAAATTCTCCATGGTGCAAAATATCCCTATACATCTCATTTTGGAGACTCTGAATTCATTTATTGCCCACAGTTTGCAGTAATTGCGGTGATTAGGGACAATACTGCCTGAAGGTGTGGTTACTGCCCTTTGTCTTTTCAGCCAAAGTTTTGACAATCTCAGAGTTTCAAAAATATGTTTAGCAGTCTCCCGGCATGCTACATCCTTCAGTTAAAAAGACAAATGAGGACAGTCTAAAAGAGAAGAGGTCAGACATTCCCCTAAAAACATTTATTTGGATGAATGCATTAATCATGAAATCTAGGTCTAGGAGATACATTTTCATTACTTTGAAAAGAAGAAACACTAAAAGGAGGCTTCTCTAGCCTCCAGACAGTGTCATGAGGAATAACATTTTTTGCTAATCTAATTGTGAAGTAGATTCATATTTAACTTATCAAAAGTGTAACCCTTACAGCACTCCCTTATTACACATTCCCAGAACATTACATACATAAAGCTTCATCAACCTATAACCGTCAGCATAAATATCTAAGACTGTTTCTCCAAGTCTATGCTGCTTTCCGGATGCAAGTATATATAATTTCACCACCCAGTAGAATCTTTCCAAGGCTCATGTGTAAACGGCACACGAGACCCAACCCCATCCTCAGACAGGCTGCAGTTTCTGTGCCAGCAGTGAGCAAGAGAGTAATTAACTCAGCTTCCCAATTAAGGAGACAAAATCCAGGGAGAACACAGAGAAACAGGATGAGGAGGGTGTTGCAAGTGCATCAGAAACCAAATACAGGAAGACAGGAAAGATTACAATGGCTTATACAAAAACACTGCATAAAACAGAGAAAACAGAGAGATGGACAAATAAAAGTGTATGATCCTTATAAAAGCCTCACGGTGACAGTGGCATCATTTATTTAAGCATTTCATCTTATACACAGAAATCTGAATAAATTTAAGTCACTGCAGTGAGAGAGTCTAGAGGGATCTGTATGTCATACATGAGCTGCAGCCATTAAACCGTAAGGAATATAGGAAAAGAAGGGCAAAGAAAGTGAGATTAGAATAAACACCAAAGGCCAAAGAAATAAAGAAAGGAGTTTATGGAGCAACCCATTATGAATTCTATTGCAATACATTTGCTCCTGAGGTGTTTATTGAGTCTGGCCTTTGGGTTTTGCCGTTTTATTAGGGTGCATGTCATGCTCTTGATTTAGTGGTAAACATCTTTTTTTTATTTACTGAATAACTCTGAATGTAAACTCCAATTACTGCTGCATCTTCTCTATGGTCCTTATGTTTCTGTAGCCATGCTTGAGAATGTAATAAATAACAACGCAACTCTAATTAAGCAGATTAATGACTATAGGCGATATAGTGTCTGCTGCACAGAAGAGCAAAGAAGAAAGAACTGTTTACATAGCACAGATTCCTTTTTTAATAGTGATGATAGATTTTGCCAATTCCCCATCCTTATTTTTGGAGTCTTCTATTGAAAGACTGCCAACCCGGGTTTATTCTGAAACCCGCAAAGCCAGACCATGCATAATTTTCAGGAAAGAACGAATATATATATATATGTGTGTGTATATATATATATATATATTTGTTCTTTCCTGAAAATTATAAAACCTCATATGAAGGACCATTTTTGTCACACAATATAGAGATGCAAAAATAGTTGTTTTGTAATAATGGACACTGGGCTCACAGCAAATGTCAGGTATTACCTTTAAACCTGGGAAATATCAGCCTTGATGAAAGATCCCACAGTCACAGGGCAGTTATGGGAACTATATTAAAATTTCCATCAACTCCCATCATTGCTGAGATTCAAAATCACAATGCTCCGGTCACACAAAAATCAGCACACCGCTGGACTAGCGCCACCACATGAGCAGAACTCTAGCTTGCCTATTCTGTATAGGTGAACTGGAAAATGCCCAGAATTGGCAAGCAATGATCCAGAGCAGTAGGAGAAAGCAGATAATACATCCTTCCATCCATCCCAGACAGAGAGCAAAGTCAGTTGTGTTCTGCTTTCTGGGTGGACACAGATGGCTGTTCTAACTCTGTCAAAGCTGAACCCAGGCAAAAGGATAAACCTTTTCAACGGGTCACACTACCCTTAAACCCACTTCTATTCAACAAATACAGAACAGAAAGATAACTGCGAGTTACCATCACTAATGGCCTCATATCAGTATTTAGGACTGTACATCTTTATCTAAAACTGAAAAAATACAAGTGAGGAACAAATCCTGGCAGAGTCAAATTAAAGTTTGCAAGCCTAAATATAGCTCAGCAGTAGTTAAATTGCCATCTCGATTTTGCTGTAATATCCTGTCTGAAAAATGGAAGTTCATGCTTGATGAATTATACTTTTGCAAAAACATAAGTAAAAGCAATCGCAATTTAACCAAGAAAACCTTCTCCATGACCATCCCTGAACTGGATGGATATTAGTTTTCTTTCTACAGAGGGTCACAGTGTCATGGCCTGGTTTTCGGGCTGTGCAACATCTAAAGATCATTCATTAAGAAGAACACTTATGCAACTGGGGAGGCACTTGGTTCACCCACAACATGCTTCAGTGAATTCTGGATGAGGTTCATAGGAGAGGGAAGATGTTGCTTTGCATTAACGCTAGCATAAGCATGGAATATTCATGGCTGCTATAAATTTCAGACTTTAATATCCAAGGAACATTTCGTCATTGCAAAAATCAGCTGCTAGGAGGTGGTTACAGTTACTCCTTTTTATTATTCACTGACCAGAATGCTGTCATTCTCTTGAAGTGCCTGTTTTGATCTGGTCATGGAGTGAAGGCTGGAACACTCCAAAACCCTAGCTTGTCAATAACGTGCCACTGCAAGTCGAGAATGACTGAATAGAATGAGCATTAAAAATCGGAGAAGAAAGGACTTTTTGAGACAGAAGAAACAAAAAACAAAAACAGAATCAGACAAAATAACTTTCGCAAGCCCCGATTCAAAACTAAAAGGTCATGTTTATTCAGCATATTCATACTGCATTGTATGAGAATGAGTAGAAAACCACCTGCTCTCCTCCTGTCACTCAAATCATCATTCATCACACACGCTACAGCACAACAATGGAGGAGACTTGTGCCAGCTGTCCTTGTAAATTTCCTTGAATGCAAAGCAGGATTCAATTCTTAGTTTAACCATGTAGACTGAAGCTGTTCTAGTCTGTTGACTACATTCATCTTCAAGCCTCTCATACAAACATCTGCAGTGGCATTATAGTGATCTTTGTTTTCTTTTTTTTTTTTGCTTTTGTTGCTTTTTTCAGTTCACGGCCATAATAGAAATATAACACGGCCATATTTGCCCTGTTCTAATTATTATCATCATTTAATTAATGGTACATTTTTTCCAAAAATAATGCTATGATGGGCTGGTACAGTGGTTAGTGCTGCCGCCTCACAGCGAGAAGTCCCGGGTCGGCCGTGCGGTCTTTCTATGTAGAGTTTGCATGCTGTCCCCATGCTTGTGTGGGTTTCCTCCGGGTGCTCCGGTTTCCTCCCAAAAGCATGCATTATAGGTTAATTGGTGACTCTAAATTGCCCCCTTATGGTGTGAATGGGAGTGTGATTGTGTGAGCCTTGCGGTGTGTTGGCGCCTGTGCAGGGTTGTTCCCTGGGTGGTTCAGCTGATGAATGAATGAAAGAATAATTCTATGATTAATTTTGGGTAGGATGTATACCTCTTGATTGAACGTGTTATTTTATTTTTCTAAATATTTGTTTATTATTTTAATTTCTTGTGTTTGTTCTATGAAAAATAGTGTAGATTTTCACGGGCATGGTATTTTGTATGTTCTTACTGTATTTTGTGCTTAGGCTGAGTATTAAAAATATTTGCAGGTTTGACTCTCCACTTCAATCATAATCACAATCACAATCATAATGAAAGTATTGTACCATGTACTCCAGTAATTTACAGTATACCATGGTACCTTTGCCATATATTAAATGCCATGAATATAAAGAGCCACAAAAGTAAGCAACATTAATATTTCTTTTCATACAGGCCTAAAATACAGCATCAAAGGCTTTAATTTATATCAGAACAATCAGCAACAGCATGAAAAGGACATAGCAGCTCGCACTTCCATTAAAGCATCACTACAGCTATTCTGAAATCCACCTTGTGGCACAGACATCTCATTTAGTCACGCACCATTCTAGGATAGCATCTCTCCATTTCTCTTACTCCACCCGAGCATCTCCTGTCATAATTATGTCTACACTCGGGCCAGCATCAGCGCCTCTGAGGACTCTCTCTAATGGGTCATTTACAGGCTTCTCTTGCCTCCCGTGCAGTCAATCAAGATGCGGAGGCCGCACTCGCCTTCAACTCCTGACTCGGGTTCACCTCTGATGTCTGACATTTATGTGTTGGAGACAGAGCGGCTGCAATCATCTAGCAAAGCAGCAACAGGATTTCACCCAAAGATTTTTTCCTTTAGCCATTGGGGTGCTGCTGTAGAAAGTATTTATTATAGAAGATAGGCCTTAGATTCTGCAAAAACCAGTGGTTAAGCAGCTGCACTACAGACTATCTGCACTTCCTCTGATTACATGCAAACAAAATAACAGTCATTTAATAAAGTGTGAGCTTCGGTTGGGATGTATTCATAAACAACTTTTTTGTAAATTCGTCATATAATTTGACATATAATTTTTGTCATGCAGTGCATGAACATTTTTGAAGGCACAGCCACACACTCTTGCACGCATATGCACTTTCTCTTAACAATGAGGCCAATTTTCTGTATGTGTGATTAATTCTAATTAATGGAATTTACTACAGCAATGTGACTGCATTTGGTGCTCCAGATTTCATAGTTATTAAATCTGTTGTACATCTTCCTACTCCTACTATTGCAGATGTGCTGAGATTATTTCAATTAATGAAACCAAACAGCCAAACAACAAAACTAAACCCCTAAACAAATCAAAAACCAATGAATGGATGGATGAATGAATGGATTGAGGCATGTGTTAATGAGAGTGGGCAAATGTTTGGCCAGTAACGCCTATCTAGGTCAGTGAGAGAGAGGAGTTCCCATGGCAATAAGCCTGTATAAATGTAGTTGTTTGGCCTATATGTGTGTGTGTCTTTCTTCCCATCACTAAGACAACCTCCATCTGGCTCTCACAAGCACTTGGTTTCAGGGCAAAACCACGTTTTTTTTAGCAAAAGGGCCATTATTACTGTTCTCCTTGCTGTAACATAAAGGCAGCAGTTACCATCATTTAAAGGTGGCAGTTAGTGCCATTTTCCCTGTGTAACGATTGTCACCACAAAAGCTCAAGCTGCAATATCTGTTCAAATTCAGTCACTACTGCTGTTCCCTGCAGGAAGCCCAGCATGACTGTGGTTATGGGAAATAGTCAGTCTGTTAGAAATCGATGTAAGTTGGCATTTAAAAGGGCATATAAAACTCATTTCTTGATATTCAGTAACACAAACATCTTGTCCATGACTGAAAAGAATAGAAGTATGTATTTTTTATGAATTCAAGGTAAATTCTAAAGTCTTTATTGGCTATTTTCCTCACTCTGGTATAGGGACAAAAACTATCAAATGTCATAGGAAATGGGCTAATAGTTTCCATATAATGGCTCATTTATGATTGACGATATGATAATGTTAAATATATAAACTTGTGGCAATGTTCTGGCAACACTGACAAATTGCCATTAGTAGCAGGTATTTGCCAGTGATTTGTCAAAACAATTTGGCATTAATGACAAACTTGTAGTGAGCTTTTGATGACAATTTTTGGCAGGTGCAAAACATCTAAAAGGCTAAAAGGCTCAATTTTGCTCCATAAAAGCAAACCACCTATCTCAGAAAGACTGAAACATGGTGTTTACAAAATGTTGTGGACTTTGATGAACAGATTTGCAGAAAAATGAAGCTTGTGGTAGATTTTACATGTAAGCGATTGGAGTAAATGTAAAGCTTGAAGGTCAGATCATTTCATGTGGTATTGTCACTTGTTATAGAGGTTACAGATAAGCAGGCCAATGAAGTCTTTAGCCTTTTGTTTCCTCAGATCCTGATTTATTCCCTATGTTAAAGACTCAGGAATATACATACATTGTATGTGTTGCATTCAAGTTGATCCCTCAGATCCCAATTCCTTTCCTGTGTTTAAGATTCAAGACTCATGAATAAAAAACTATTGTATTGTATTGGTTTTCTTATCCAGGTGTGTTTATTACATCAATTGTATTGACCCTTAGCAGTACTTTTGGATTTTTTGGTTTTGGCAAACATTAAACATCTAGCCAAACCTAGTAACAAAGAATATAACCACAGAATCAATTGCTTGCTATAAGTTTTCCACAAAGTTTACCAGAAGTCTAATTTGCATTTGAAAAATTTGCAGCAACATTGTCCCCGGGTGCTGCCCATGTTAGCTGCCCACTGCTCTTTCACAGATGGGTCAAATGCAGAGGTCATATTTCATTGTGGTGCAGTGTGTGCTGTGCTGTGGTGTGTTCACAATGACAAAAATAATCATTCACTCACGTATCCAAAAATGAACTGCAACTATTTGTCAGAAGTCTACATTTTTTGTGAGGGTAGACTCTGCCTTTGTCCTTGTTGTGGCTATCTGACAGTTGAAATGCCTCTTAAGTGCAAACTATGTAGATTTTAACTTGTTGGCTTGTACTCTGACAAGATTTTAAAAGATAAGTAACTCAGCTGGTAATAACCTGGTTGGCCAGCAGCTGTTAATTGAAGCATAAAGCATAAAGAACAGAACAGATTAAAAAAAAAAAACTTCATCCAAATGTCATAAATGTAAATGCTACAGTTTTTGACGTGTTTTATTCTGCCCTTCTCCATCGTTGCCGTTTCGTCGTCGTCGTTTTATGCTGTCAGAAACCATAGACTCGTAAAACTAGCCTCTAGTGGATGTATTGTTTAACCTCTATGTCAACATAAAGGACGAACAGAAGTATGTAGACAGTGACAGTGACATCATTTTCATACATAAATTAAGTATAAATGAGCCTTAATACGTCACTCACATGAATGCTCAATGTTAGAGCGTTCCTGCAGCTTGCTATCCCCTTCCGTCTCCCTCATACCCACTGTACTCCACACGTATCCTTCAGAGCTGTGTTAATGGCAGAGATTTACTCAAACTGAGGGTCTTCATGCCCCTTTAAGCCTGTATGACAAATCTTCCATTGAACGACCAGCTAAGAAGAAGTTCATAGTGTGAAGCCAAGGTGCGCAGCGCAGATTTGTCACGAAAAAGTCAGAGGACAGAAGCTGTAATAAAATTGTCTGTGATGGAACCCCCAATTTTTTTGCGGCCGCATTGCTGTACGCTTTAAAAGAAATAGTAGGGGATGCTACTGGGACTGCGGAATTATTCTTGTCAAAATTGGTCCCCTGACTGTTGGAGATTTTGAAGCAAAGCTGCAGTTGGCTTCTAACCCTGTCCCTTTTCTGGGTCAGTGTACAGTTGACAGCAGTATAGCTTTGGGACACAGACATCACAGGGAGGCCAGAATTGCAGTCCGCCATGCCTCTGATGTGTGGGAACTGCTTTTTTCCCCCCTCACTGTACTGGATGTACATTCAAGTAGTGTCATGAACTCTTAACTGAAAATGTCCCATGCACATTTCTCAAGCGAGGGCACAGCCCGTGGCCCTGAATTCGGTAATAAGTCATGTTTGCGACTGCTGTAAGAATGCAGAGACTAAAAGGTAAAAAATGCTCCCCAATATGTTAAATATCACATGAATAACATTCCCTTTTTACCACTTAGCACCATTACTAAAAAGCAACCAAAAACATTTGCGAGAACAACATCACCAAAAGGGCTTGAGACAGAATACCATATTTTGGTTTTCTCACAAAAGTCTGTGAAGATTGTCGTGCATTAACAATGAATTGGGAATTTTCGAAAAGCATGAGCCTTTTGCATTTAAATCTTCAAAGACAGAGAGGTTAAACATTGGCAGGATTTTTCTCCTTCTGCTGAATCACATGTTGCATCTCTCCATGTAATCTGCCTCAAATCTGTCTAGGCTTAAATAAAAAAAGATGTCTGAATTGCTTTTAAAGCAGCTTGACGTGTGGCATTGCACCTGAGAGCTGACGCCTAAAGCCCTGTTTCCACTGGCAGACCTTCAGCTACCTGCAAAGACACAGATGGGGAGGTATCAAGGTGGATAATCGGCTCAATGAGATGTGGTAGATGAATCTATACTGTCACAAAGGATAAATACAAGCATCAAGGAGATCCACCTTTTTACAGTAAATTCAGAGAAATATCTCAGACATTCAGTAGCATAAATAGTAGGGGTGTTGAAATTAATCACATGATCGATGCATCGTGATGCAGATGTGGACGATTCTGCATCGATGCAATGGCAGATCGTAATCAACTTTAACCGAGGTTTTCAACCGGCGATCCGCTCTACGGTGGCATTGCAGGTGGTCTGTGACATGCAGTCCCCCTTTACTACTGTACTTTTTTATTTTTCAGAACATTTCCAACTGATTTGGGGCATATTTTGAACACTGAATGTATATATCACTGGTAACTAACTGTATCTGCACAAATTATTGAAAAGTGTTGCAAAGACTCTATTGCAAAGTTCTCTACTGCTGTTATAATATCTGCACAAACTTCAGTGTTAGTCAGACTGTTTTAAGAGATACTGTTTTATTAATAGAATGGATATAGAATTTTTCATATTGAAACTGTTACTAACCTCTTGCACATACAGTGTAAAAGTCAATTTCCACTTTTGTAGATTAATACTGCATCTAAATTGTCTCTCTTTCTACTTCTCTTTCTAGTACAAGTTTAAAGTTTATATTTAATACTCCATTTCTAGTTTAAAATGTATATTTTGTATTCTATTTATATACTTTTTGTTTCATGTGCCCTATTTTTTCTTTCTTCCCTGTTTCTTGTTGCACTGTGTAAACTGGAGCCACATCGTCTCGTCTCTCTGTATATCTGTACAGTATATAGCAGAGATGACAAAGTTTACTTTGACTTTGATCTTTATGAATAATGAATTTAATGCAAATATCTAAAAAGTAACACAAAAAATACTCCCTCCAACACTTAGTCTAAGTGGTGGTCCCTGGGACAGAACCAGTTGAAAACCCCTGGATTGTATCATAATGACATTGTTTGGTGATTTTCTGGCTGTGGCATAAAAATTCAGTAACAGTAACTATGGCTGCCCAATCTGTGATCCATGCCCAATCTGTGATCCATGCCCAATCTGCGTGCAATGTGAAGTAATGTAGAAAAAATGATGGCATTGCATTGCAATGCATCAAGATATCATCATAATCGTGATCGATTTGAATCGTGAGATCAGTGAAGGTTCACACCTCTAGTGATGGTCACAATTTCTGTTTACATTTTCAGGTTAAATAAAAATGGGAGCTTACATCTCACTGCTTGTATTTGTATTTGAAAACACAATGTGAAGTAATGTAGAAAAATTGATAGGATGCATCGCGATGCATCGAGATATCGAATCGAAGACGTGATAATCGTAATCGAATCGAATCGAATCGTGAGACCAGTGAAGGTTCACACCTCTAATAAATGGCAAATGTTTATATAATGTAAATTCATTATTAAAATATAAAACATAAGAATCTGTTAAAGGAAATCTTTTGGAATAAAATATTTAACCTCAGATTTAGGCAATAGCAAATTTTAACACAGGAATAAGTCTAGACCTTAGTGTTTTGTGTTTTGAGAGCAACTTCCAGAGCATAGTACTAACTATGAGGCTAGATTTCAGTTCATTGCATAATTAAGCTCAATTCAAAGCTTTGGTTGTGAGCAAAGAAAATCAGCCACAAATAAGACTGCATTTATCTTCAAAGGTTTGTGTGTTCACACGCTAGATTCATGGGCAGGCCTCTGGCTAAACGAGACAGGCCTTCGTCATTCGCAGGTCTTCGACAGCAGCGGAGGCGCTGACTTCTCGAAATATAAATATGTACTTCAAGGCACATAAGGGTCAATGGAATCAATGAGCTCTTGAGATCTTGCTGTCACATTAAATGCGGAAGTGAGGATGCTCTGAGGAACGCAAATGAGGACCTTGGACTATCTTGACAGGAACAGAGCTTTTGCCCCCAGAGGAGGATAGACTGACAGGCAGCTGTAGACCAATCTAAAGATGCTTGGGAATAATTGCATGTAACTGCCACTTCAGTCATGGTACAACCAAAGAAGGACTAGCACAAAAGGAAACAAAGCAGTCAGCATAAAATAAAACCAAAATCTCCATTCAACATCATCTGAACAGAATCAGCTTCCAGTAGGAATAATGTGATGGTTGTTGCATGGCTACTACATAAAAAATATCAAGGCAATTAAGGTTTTTCATAACGCCTTGTTTGAAAAGGTTTTTATATACCATAGTAAACGTCACATCTTTTGTTCCTTAAAGTAGACATATGACTTCACCACCAATGGCCCAAAAGAGACCATGCCCCCCATTGACTGCGACACATATCAGAGCTGATTGCGTCTCTCTCTGCTTCCTGATTACTCTCCCATTGGCTGTCAGTGGCTTGGCGTTTCCTGCGGCGGCCTCCTTTTTCGTGGGCAGCACCTGAGAAGCTCCCCCTGCAGAGAGAGAAACTGGCGCGCGTCAACCTTTCCGCATCCCGCCAAGAAACACATATGTCCGCCTGTTTATTCTCCCGCCAGACCCAGGGGCGACGGTCGAGGTAGCAGCATGAGCTGAGCTACTTTTTCCCCACCATCCGCCAGCCTATCAGGTCACGGTACAGTTCTGGAGTAGAGAATATGCCCACAAGGATGAGTAAAAGCCTGGAGGAACAGGAAGCCTTTTATACTTACATTTAAGCATTTACTTGATGCTCTTATCCAGAAGAAATCAATTTTGTAATTACAGGGATAGTCTCCCTGGAGTAACTTGGGGTTAAGGGTCTTACATAGGAACTTATTAATGGTAAAATACAACCACAATCAAACTGACAAACTCTTGTTTTGTAGACATGTATCATACCACTGGGCCACCACGTCCATAAAGCATGGCGTGGAAATCCTTGTTGTTCATGTCTCCGAAGGTCTGCAACTTTCCTCCAGTCGTAGCTGAAGCCTTTTCTGTGCAGGTTGACAACTGTGTACATGGAATTATAGTGACAATCTCCCCAGGGCAACCTTAAGAGTTTTGCTCAGAAATCCAATACTCATAGTGCTGGGGGTAAGACAGAACCAGATTCAAACCCACAACCTCTTGCTCTCACAACAAGACTATTCCACACCAATTGAGGTCATCCAAACAGCTTCTCTTGATGGTTTCTTGCACCCAACTAAAGACAAAGGGTGACCATTGTAGTAGCAGGTCCAGGACTTTGGAACAGTTTACCACCTCACATTAGAGGAGCCCCCAACGTCTTCATATTTAAATCTACTTAAACTCACCTCAGCTTATAGAAAAGGCTAAACGTGAATATTAGGTGATATGCACTGTATGTATCTTTGAGAATTTATATATATAGATATATATTTGTGATTAATTATACTTTTATCATTTGTAATTCTTTGGTGTGCTGTTTAAAAGTGGCATATAAACAAAGTTTACTTACTTAAGTACTCACTAGGTTGCCACTTTTGAATTTTATGCTGTCCTTATGCTGTCTCTGCCACCTTCCTTGCCTGCACATAGTGTGCAGGACATTGTGATAGCATAAACCTCTTTCAAAATGTAAGTGTAATATACAGATGAGATAAAACAAGGGGCCGGCACTGAGACATGAACTACAGCGTTGCTGCCCTCCCGAACAACTTGCCTAACCCTTGGTGAGATATTCAGCTGTGGTAACAGACCCCTCGCTTGCACATAAAAACCTCCCGCTGCGCTCTATTATGTTCTATAAATGAAATGCCACTATAAAAACATGTCACCATGCAAGGAAGAGTAGCAGGGACCCACAGACAGATAACTCAGGAGCCATCAAGGGGGGACTCTCAGCGTTTCATATCACTGGGGACAATACCTCGCGGCTCATTTCTGGCTTCCCGGACGTACGCAGCATAGGACTATTCCACTTGATGGAGCACCGAGGTCCAGCCATTGTTTCCTGCTTGTTGCGACAATAAGGGTGTAAATTATGGGCCAATTAGAATCCTGCAGAGGACATGGTGCAGCCATAAACACGCAGCGAATCCTTTGCGGATTCGCCACCGACCGCAAAGGATCTACCTCCCTCATGGTGTGAGTCAGGAAAGCTTGCAGTGTTAGCATAAATAAGCTCTTAGGAGCCTATCATTTCCTTTTAATCTTTAATGGCATCCTTAATGCCTCCTGAAGTCACACAATGTGAGGCTAGGAAATAAAGTAACTTTAAGAGTTTTGCTGTGCAGGGGCACTACCTGGGACGGCAAGTTCCAGCTAATGTGCGATCGTTGCTAATCTGGTCTACAAAGAGGTAATGCTTTAGTATTAGACCTATCCATTAGGTTAATGGGATTCACACTGTTCTGTTAGCAGGCTTTGTACTAAGTGCCTGATGGCTGCCCTCAAAGGTATCGGGGCACATGTAGGTTGTATAATGCATTACACGAGTTCCATGTTGCTTAATGAAATAACAGCTATTAGACATAGACAACTGCCGCAAGGCTCAGAAACTTCAATTAATTAAGCAGAATGAAAACAGATTTCTATTCGTTTCTTTTTGCCTGTGCATGACGCTTGATTAAAAGAATTCAAAGTGAGTGACACTAAATGTGCTCACAGTTTGTGTATGTATGTGTGTGTCATGGATTATATTCAAGCAAGCCCATTCCAGCACAGTCAGGCTCTGTTTAATGTCAGCATTAGGGGGTGTGACACTGTCCTTACAACCTACAATTAAGTTGTCCGGCAATCGAACAAATTTATTGCATGTCAGAAATGTAGTTGTTGGTGGTTAAATTCAAGCAAGCACTATGTCTTCAAGCAAGCACTATGTTTTAAGACAAATGTCTTAAAACTATGATCTTATATTCCTTAAATCCACTGTGGTAATACCTCAGAACAGCTGTACAAGAAGGTAAAAAATGTTGTGTCGTCAGATAGCATTAATGCTAGATCATGTTTAAAAAAGTGTTAACTCTAATCATAATGCTAATTCATGTTATTTTAAATTACATAAATCTCAAACCAGCAGACCCAAACTACAGTATAGTTACACATCCCAGACTAGTCCCAGGATTTGGTACCAAAATTGTTAGCATACAATCTTTGGTCAAAGTCAAGCCAAAAGCTTTTGTTGTCACATGCACACAGAAGATACCAAGTGAAATGAAATTCTTACTTGTATGCCCGCTGTGCAGATTCCAGACAAGAATGACAAAACATTCACAATGAGAGCAATTCAAAAAGTGCAAGGAAGCAGTTAGAGTACTGAAGTGGTTCTATGCAAATTACAAGACAAAAATAGCACAATAACACAATGCTCAGAGATTGCAGAATGTGAACAGTGATATCGTAACAAATTATGAATAATACCAGTAAAATGCTACAGATAATGTGGTAGTAACACAATATAGAGATCTATTGTATATATGAGGGAGCATCACTGTGAAAACCTGCAGCAGCATAATAATGGGATGTAAATGAGAACCAACTTCAAAGCAACAGCGGTATGTGCTAGAGCTGTAAATGTGGCTGTATGAAATGAATGAAACATCTTTCAAATGAATTATCTGTTAAAGGCGATCATTTCACATTATTTTCATATCATATACTTAAGCCTTAATATTTGCAGGCAGAACTGCTGATTTTGGAAAATGAGAGCACTGAAATCTACAATGTAACTCAGGAGAAGAAGCTCTCAGAAGCACAACAATGAAATGTGACACTTCACCAGATAGTACTTTGTGATACTTAATTTAATTTTATTACATTTCTGTCCGACAGAGGTATCGTTCAATTTTAATCAGGACGCCCGATTGTCTGATTCAAAAGAATTTCATTTTGCGGGGCCGTGAGATTAACCAGAGGCCCGAAGCCATCCTTCCCCTCCATCACTATCAGAGAAAGAGGCAGAGCGGGTGTGGCCGTAGAAATAGTCATTCTTCTCAGAGTGCTTTGCCCTGTCATCACCCTTTCCAAATTGTAATTTCCGTTTCAAAGCTTTAAATTCTCTTCCTTTAGCTCCATTGTAATTACCTTCACACTCCATCCGTTGTTTTCGGTCTTGAGCGATGAGGAAAAATTATACTGGCTTTAATGTGCTGGAAAGCCATTTGTCTCATGTTAGAGAGAGAGTTTGGGAAAAGGGAACACTGATCTGTGCAGCAACTTACAAACGTGAGGTGGGCACACACCAAGCTGCACCATGAGTCTGAGGGCTTACCATTGTATTTTGAGGATGAATAATAAAAAAAACTTTACCACAGCACCCCAACTTTTCTCTGAGTCTCTGTGATATTGAAAAGACCGATGTGCCACAGATTCAGGAGAAACGCAGAGATGTCGTACCAGGCAGAAACTGGAGCTCGCTGCGGTGTTTAGGTCGCCCGCAAGTTTTACTTCACTTTGAGGACACTTTCCCTGCAACTCTGGGACTCCTCCTCTCACGGAAGCATGAAAGAGCTTTCCCCCCCCCACTTGCCTTGTCACTTGTCATTCAAGTGCTTTAAAGGCCACGAGTGGTTACGTGGGTGGTGTGTGTCATCTCTCCCTGCATACAAAGAGAAGATATAGGAAAGGAATGGCGCTATAACGTGCTGAAATGACAGGCGCTGGTTAAGCTTCCATGCTGGGCTTGTTTGATGTGTTTTATTCATACATGTTGAATATTAATGAGGAAAGAAATCCTTAAACAAACTTTGCCGTTGCTGTCTCAAACTTTCTTTTTCCCTCTTCTGTTACTTCAATGGCTAACACTATCTACAGAAAACTTAGCAATTCCCTACAAAGGCTTGCAGAAACGAAATGGAAAGTGGTACCATGATGGTAACAGCAAGAGTGCAGACTTGTTGTGGAATGAGTTCAGTGTTAGATCTAAACGCAGTCTCTTCATATTGAATTCTAAGGGTGAGATAAACAGTACTTAATAATCAATACTGTAGAAATGTGTTTTTCCCTTAAAAGTATTTTGTCAATAAGAAATATTTTGAAGCTATGTCACCATTATCAATTAAGTGGATTTGGGTGAATTTAAGTGAGTAATTATTTGTCATTGTGAACATAGCACTGCAGTGGCCGTTTTTTCCCCATACACCACACTTTCTAGCTAGAATATCGTGCTCACAAACTAGCAGGGCGCCCATTCCGACACTGACATGATATCACTGCCAGACGGGCTGAATGGCGAAAGAGAATTGATCACACAAATGTAACAAATATTACAGATTTTTTCCTGTGTGCTCGTGCCACCTCCTACACGATGTCCATGTCGCCCATACCTAAATCTGGCCCTGCAGCACAGAACAAAATGCACCAGTGAAAGTGAAAGATTATCTGTCATTGTGCACCACAGCACAGCACACAGTGCACCACAATGAAATATGACCTCTGCATCTGACCCATCTGTGAAGGAGCGGCGGACAGCTTTTAACAGCAGACGGGGAGCAGTTATTTACATTTACGCCATTCAGCAGACGCTCTTGTCCAGAGCAACGCCAATTTATCTTTTTTCAGGGACAGTCTCCATGGAGCAACTACTGTAGGGGTTAAGGGCCTTGTTCAAGCACCCAGTGATGGTAGTGCCAGAGGTAGGAGTCAAACCTCTTGGTCCAAAGGCCAGTTTCCCAACCACCAGACCACCAAATCCAGTTCAAATCCAGGATGGTACCTTGCTCAGAGTACCTCAGTGGCACCTTTACTGGTTTGGCACTTGAACCGGTGATCTACTAATCATGGGGCTAACTCCCTAATAGTTACACTACCGACTGTAACATTAGCAAGGTAAAAGGGATGAACCAAAATAGTGTATGTTATTATGGCAGTTAAACAAAATGGGTGACACTGACAACAAGCAAACATTTTCTAAATATCTTCTTCTTCTTCCTCTTTCGGCTTTTCCCTTCAGGGGTTGCAACAGCGAATCATCTGTCTCCATTTAGTCCTATCCTCTGCATCCTCTACCCTCACACCAACTAACTTCATGTCCTCTTTCACCACATCCATAAATCTCCTTTTTGGTCTTCCTCTCAGCCTCCTGCCTGGTGGCTCCAACCTCAGCATTCTTCTACCTATGTACTCATTGTGTCTCCTCTGGACCAAACCATCTCAGTCTGGCCTCTCTGACTTTATCTCCAAAACATCTAACATGAGCTGTCCCTCTGATGAACTCATTCCTGATCCTATCCATCCTCGTCACTCCCAAAGAGAACCTCAACATCTTGAGCTCTGCAACTTCCAGTTCTGGCTCCTGTCTTTTCCTCATTGGCACTGTCTCCAAACCATACAACATGACTGGTCTCACTACTGTCTTGTACACCTTTCCTTTCATTCTTGCTGAAACCCTTTTATCACACATCACACCTGACACTTTTCTCCACCCATTCCAACCTGCTTGCAAGCGCTTCTTCACCTCTTTTCCACTCTCTCCGTTGCTTTGGACCGTAGACCCTAAGTACTTGAAGTCCTCTACCTTCTTTACTTCTACTTCCTGTTACTTCACTGTTCCACTTGTGCCCCTCTCATTTACACACGTATTCTGTCTTGCTGCGACTAATCTTCATTCCTTTCTTCTCCAGCACATATCTCCACCTTTCTAGCCTTTCCTCTACCTGCGCCCCGCTCTCACTGCAGATCACAATGAACATTTTCTAAATATGAAAAGTAAAAAAAACTGAGAATTATTTTCAAGCAAATACAGCATCCTATCTAGCAACAGGGTTGCACTGAGATCTGTTCTGTCTTTCAGAGTGAAAATGGTGTTCCAAGGGTACTTAAAAGACTATTCATTTCCCGAAAAAGTGTCATGTTTTAAGGAGCAGACTATTAGTACTTAGTAATTATTCCATGCTATATAGTAATTATGTTTTTGAATATTTTTTAAATAATCTGAATATTTGTATTTATTCAAACGTTTCTATTTTATGAAAACGTAACTTTTAAAATGACAATTGGTATCAATCTTATGACAAAGACTATGGAATTAAAATCGGTCTGAAAATAAATGCAGCAATGTTGCCATCAGTACCGAGTTCCTCACCCCCTGTAAAGACATCCTTGTACGCAAAGACAGTTTAAATGCCGGGCGACTTATCTGCCCATCAAAGGATAAGAGTGGCAAGGCCATAAACTGCATCTGTTCTGCCATTCACCTTTGCACTAACAATCGAAAGGTGACTGCCCCCTATTCTGAATAAGGACCGAAACAGATCTCTACATGGGCTGCCGTTGAATACGGGAAACTCGCTTTGAAGGAGTGAAAAAAAGGCATAAAAAAGATTTGAAGGCGGGTTTTTGCATCTTAATAACACTGTTCCTTCCAGAGCTGCCCACGCACCAGGCCTTGGGACATTTGGATATAAACAAATGCTAAACACGATACTTATCAAAAATGTTTAATTATCTCATTTGTTTCCAGAGGGAGTAACTTTCCCTTCAAACTGAGGCTTATTTACCCAAATGATGACTGAATAGCAGTTTCCATGGCAATTAAAGCATTAAAGTTGCCACAACGACCTGAAAGCCACGTCTGAAGAAGAGCTCTGAAACTTATCGACCTGCGCAGCATCGTTCGTAATGCAAAAACGCTTACATAAAAGCATCGTTAAAGCTCACAACAGCCGGACAAAAAATGCCTACACAAATAAGGCGTAGAAACAGAATGTTTGAAATGCCCATAAAAATGCCAAGCCGCCTCGAGTGCCAAAGCCTTTGTGTAATGTTTAGTTTTTCCACCTCAGCACCCCGCAGTACTGTTCAGTCTAATTGTAGCTGCTAAGTAGAAAGAAGCGTAAAATCAGAGACAGTGACAGTACGTCAAGCGATGGCTCGTGCCTGCCGGAGGGAAGTAGAACGCAACCCGGGTTTATGTGAAGGAACGTCGTGACATTTCGCGGGCTGATACAGACGCAGAACCACCCAAGGCCTCGGCTCTTTGTTTTTCCAGCCAATTGCATTTTGATGATTGCCTGTTCAAAAGGCTCAGCTGAGCTCGGTGGAGATAAACAGTCTGGAACTTGCCATGTGCACCCAGAACAAATAAATAATAATGCTGGCTGAGGGTGCTAAGAGATTTCACACATAATAAGGGTCAATACAGTATAAATATTTCATGACATGAGTGGACAGACGTGTAGGGAATAAACATTGTATATAAGTGGTGATGGAGATGTTGAAAGAGCTCATTTCATATTCTTTATTTAAACACTACGGCCGTCATGTAGTTCATTGTTGCCGATTTTCATCACAGAGATGCTTCTGATCTATTAGTAATGATTATAGACTTTATCAGACATTCTTCTCTCTGAAAACGTATACAATTTTGAATTCTAACACCTGTTTCTAGCTGGGTGATGAGCAGAGATTTAATTCTTCGTAATTCAACTCTTTCTTTCAAAAGAAAGTACAAGTACAAATCTTGTATTTGAGTCTAATATTTGTATATTTTCCCATTAGACTATCTAGTGCCTGTAAAAAGATACTTGAAAAAAAAAATCTGTTTGAGTTAAGTTAATATCTTCAAATTTACAAAGCATATTTGAGGATTATTCAATCAGTTTCTAGAATTTATACACAAATGATCTTCCGTCAAAGGCAGATAATCTTATTTTACTTGTAGTTCTTTATCAAATGAGGAAACTGCTGATTAATTCCCCTTGATCTCAACACAAGAATCTCAAAATAAGACATCATAATTCTAGAAGTTCTCATTTGCTAATTTATCTTTCCGCTCATGTTGTTAGTGTTCCTGTACCACTTGTCTGTAGTATGTTCTACACCATCACTGTTTGTCTGTGTTTGTACCTCACACTTGTCACCTCATTTCCGCTGCCATCTCGCCCTTATCTTCCAGTCTTCTGTTTACTCCATCCAGAATGTTACTTTAGAGCAGCGCTTCCCACCGGCAACACATCTACCTGCATTTGGGACTGTGACAGTGCCGAGGTTTTTGGATAGTTTGATGGCTGGATAGTTTGTTTACTGTTTACCTGAAACAGAATCTGCAGCTCAACAGATCAGCTCTTTATTTACTGCCTTTTCACCAGTAATTTGTGAGTGTTCTTAACCGAGTCTATTGGTGGTGTTAAGCACCTCATGATTATGCGTAAAGAGTAAAGTCCCATTCACATGCAAGTGCCGGGGTCCCTGGGAATGATTACTGACACAGGTAATTATCACTGACACTATTGTCCCATTCACCCGAGATTAGTGTCTGAGTAAGTTTTGCGGGGTCTGAATGACTCTACACAACACAAGTGCCACTACAGGCTCTGCTTAATGCAGCATAACATCCATTCATAGACGTTTATATGCATCATTTACAACTTTAAATGTATCATGAGCCGGTTAAATTGCAATGGTTGCATTTACTCAGGATTAGAATGTGAACATGTTGATAAGGGAGGACAATGTTTAGGTTAGCAACACCAAATGCATCAGTGCATGAGATTTGAATACATTCACACACCATTATCAGTTCCGACTGACCCCGCCGCTAATACCACATGAACCGGTGTTAAAAGGCCTCCCATTTAAATTGACTTAAATCCCTTGGTGAGTGATTATTTATCATTGTGAACACACTACAGGACAGCACACAGTGCACCACAATGAAATGTTAACCAATTTAACCCATCTGTGAAGGAGCAGTGGCCAGCTAACATGAGCAGTGCCCGGGGAGCAGTGCTTGGGGACAGTACTTTGCTCATGAGTACCTCAGTGGTAAATTTACCAGTCTGGGATTCAAACCGGCGACCTTCTGATCACAGGGTGAAATCCTAAACATTACGCCACCATCTGCCCCAACTGTCCACATATGAGAATGTTAACCACTCAATCCTAGCAGTGATACTAGCATGTATAAAAACCACAGAAACACCACTACCATGTGAGTGCAAATGCTGGGTTGAGAATCAACCAAGACCTAAATACTAAAGAATACCAAGTTCACTGAGATCCTGGTGAGTAAAAACGGCTAGTGGTAAATAGAGAACATAATGGCTAAACATTAGTAAAGACATAAGTTACAGACTCCGGTTGGATAACTAAAAAGTGTGACTTCAAGTCTTTAATTAACTATAACTATGTTAGTTTTTCTTGGTGCCAGGTTACAGAGTGGGTGTAAATTCTAATGTAAAATTGCTTTCACTGTAATTATCTTTCAAGCTTTACTCAAAATTTTTACAGTTTGACATGAGGGATTTTAAGCCAGAAATCAGTTTCAATATTCAAGGATTTAAACGTCCACTACTGATTTTTCGGTCAATATTCTTTTTATTTCTCCCTTTAACACAACATAAACTGATTATCCCGAACACTTGTTATGTGTTATGTGTTATAAGATACAATGGTAATAAAATAAACTAAATAAAATAAATAAGCATAGAACAGCGTCAGTCCTCACAGCCCACCACTCTTCACATATTCGGTATTTCCTGCACTGCCGCATGCAGGTCTTACGTTGCTAATTAGCTAATCAGTAGCATCAGCTGTGCTGTGGGTCGGGAAAGTCGAATCTGTGCAGAGCGGTGGGCCGCAAGGATCGGGATTGGGAAATGCCGGCAAAGAACAGTGTCACCTGTCTGTCCTTCCACAACATCCACCACTTTTCCTGCCTGAAGCTGGAACTCCCAGCCAGACTCCAGTATCTGCTTCATTGAGATTCTGGACGTAGTTCAGTCTGTGAATGCTTTGCTTGCATATTCGCTTTTCATCCAGTCTGTGTTTGTGCTTCACCTTATTGTTTGCGAACCCTGCTGGAAGCACACAGCACAGCCAACATCATCAGCCTGTTCCTGTGAATCAGTCTGCTCTTTTATACCCATTGATGGCTTCAGGTGAATGGCTTCAGGTCTGCAGAGGAACTGCGGCAATGCTGGAAAAAATACCTTAATCTGACATGAAATTGGTTTGATTCTCTCTTTCATGGCCTTTCAGAGGCTAAATTTAGCCTAACTTTAACAGCTATAAGAAAAAAAGATGCAGTAGACGTACTTTAGCTTTTGAATACAGTAGTTAAATTCCTTTGTAGCACAATGAATAAATAGTTATTGAGGTAGACACCCAGATAGACAGATAGATAAATAAGCCAATCTCATGATCAGCAACACAGAGTGCCACTTACGTAACTCCACCATACCATCGCCACGGAAAATGCATCAACAAAATTTTTATTATTCAGGCCCTTTACAATGTTAAACGAAAGTGTCTGAAATGGCAACCAAGCTGCTAATGATGCAAATTGCATTCTATATGCATGCCAGCAGATATTTTCACATCATCCAAGCCACATCAACTCGTTGTATAACATAACTCAACATGGAAGCACACACAGGGCTCCAATTTCTCATACAAAGACATGCCGTGTAGAGCTGAATATGACAACTCTGGAGGCCGTATCAGAGTTTCCTTTGGAAAAGTCAGACGTGTGACTCAAGCTTGTTGGAAAACACAGAGTCCTACTACTAAGGGCTCACAGGTTAACCCAATCGAGCAGGTCCTCATATGCTGGAGACGGCAACGTCCACACTGGGCTGCTGCCACACATTCTTGTTTTTCCTGATATAACCACAGAAACAACAGCCAGCTCCCTTATGTTCAGGCTTGACAGAGAGAAATGTCTTTGTGAAGGAAACCTATATGCAACGGTATGCTGGTTTTGCTTTAAAACATGAGTGGATACGGCCGATGGTAGGCTGCATTTAAAAGTGTTTGAATAGCCTCTGGGAAAAATTCTTGATGCTATGTGCAAATACGCAAAATTCAGCTGTGAAAATGGTTTTATGCTAAAGAATATTGGGTTTATATCACAGTAGGTGCAGTAATAGGAATAAGATTTTTAGCTTTTTAAAGAGAATGTTATATTAAATGACACAAAAGTTTTTCTTCTTTGCATGAAGGGGTTAATGCGTAGACAGAAACGTGGAACACACTTATTTATGCTTTTCTAATAAAGCACTTTCCAAGCATGTAGACAGCTTTGATACAGAAATTAGAGAGCTACTTAAGCCATCAACATAAAGCGCCCACTCTAATAAGATGACATACACATTAGCAATCTCACAATGCATTAGCATTACCTGGAGCAGAGAGATTAAGTGAGTTGAGGATGGGGAATGATTAGAAGTCCAGGACCAAAAGGGCCATATTGCGACATTAAGGCAAGACACCAGGGTAACAGCTGTACACTTTTCAAGAAATGCCTGGCGGCATTTATGACCTTTGAAAACAAGGATCTTAACTTTACATCTCATGTGGAAAGACAGCACCAATTCTTTTACAGCACAGCATGCACAACACTGCAGTTGGGGCACTTGAGGTGAACACAGTCAGCGCCCATGTTTCCCCCACCAACACCTCTTCCAGAAGCCAGCCTGGGCGTCTCTAGAGGTCTCCCATACAACAGTCACCCAGACTAAACCCTCTTAGCGCCAGTAGACGTGCTGCTCTAGCCGAGGAAGCAGTGATATCCAGACACGGAGTGTGTGCCAAGATCCAATAAACATTCCGTCATTCTGTAAATGGATTTCTTATCAAGCTGGTTAGAAAATGCTCGCATTAACATAATCAAGTATTAGTTGCAAGCCAAAAAAAGAATGGCTGTTTTCTCTGTGAGTCTGAAAAATTAAAAAGAATGTTGTCGGTTGAAGTATAAATAACCTAAACATATATGTGACCTTCCACGGCAAAACCAGTCGCTTGTCGCAACGGAGGTTTCTGAGAAAAACGACCGTTTATGTTGCGTGGGGTAAAATTTGGGATTTTTTGTTTTTAGTGTTTTGAAACAGTGGAAGGTCTATACTGTACTGTTGTGAATAAATTTCGCTGAAAAACGTACCCTTTCCATCCTAAAAACGTGACTTTCTTGAGGTGAGGAATTAAATTCCAGCAGAATGTTAAAAGTTTCTGTTTTGACCGCTCTACTTCAATATTTACGGTAAATCCACTGGTTGACTAGCGTGAAGATATTTCTCCGGAATCCATCTTCGTCTCCCGAGTTCAGTTAACCTAACGCAGGTAGGCTATCCGTGTGGCTGTGAATGCAGCGTAGGCTACCATAAACACAAACATAGCCGCGACCGCACCAAGCATCTGTGAGTGCTACGTCGATAGTCAACTTCAAAGGCAGATTTCACCGTTTCTCACTTGGCGTGACAGGAGAATGTTGAATGTTGATATCTCAATCATGTCGTCCGATTCATTCGATATAGGTATCGTTTTGAAGGTTGATTTATGCCCTTTCATGAAAACATAACTCAATTTTGAAAATTTGCAACAAGCGACTGGTTTTGCCGTGGAGGGTCACATATACAGTATATGAACACACAAGTGAATGTGTGTGTGTGGGGGGGGTTGGGGGCATAAATGGGTGTAAATTACAGGGGGAATAAGTTTGTAACCTCTCATTGATCAAAACTGACCCCAGTAGAACACCTACCATATCATCCATTAATCATATATTGATGATTAATTAGAAATATTAATTCTTGTGAAACATAAAGTGGCTGGTTTTCTCAATTCAATGTAGTTAGGAAGCAAAGACACAAATGATCACTGATTAGTGTGTGGTTTCATTTAGTGACAAATGTAATAATACAGACATACACACATCTACATTAACGTCACATATATTTAGGATATATATACACACACACATCTACATACTGTATACATAATGTGTGTTGCATAATGTATATTTCACAAATATGCACAAACACGCACACAAATTTACACACATACACATATATAAACGGATTAGCCTCAACATTAAAACCACCTGCCTAATATTGTGTTGGGTGCCCCTTGTTCTACCCAAACAGTTCTGACCCACTAGGTTTTGGGAAGTCTTGTAAGCTGTAAGAACGGGTCTCCATGGATCAGACTTGATTTTCCAGCACATCTCACAAATGCCTGATCTACTTGAGATCAAACCATTCCTGATCCTGTTCCCCAAACCATTCCTGAAGAACTTTGGTAGAGAGACAACATAGACAACACACATATAAAGGCTTCTCAATGTAATATATAATTGAGAAAACAAATGAATCAAATAAATAATGCTTTTGTGTCTAAATTTAAACCAGCTCCTGCTGCTCGACTCCTCAATCCGACTCAGCCGTTTGAACATCTGGTGTTCTACTCCCATGCATGTAAATTACATTTCTGTCATAGTTAATCAAGATGTTAACACTTTATTCACAGCACCTTCTGCACATCCAACCACTGCAAAAAAAGAAAACCCTGTAAACCATCCGTTCACACTGACTGCTTTTTCTTGTAAATCTAGCAGAACCACAGCATTTTTTAAAGGTCAGGTGCGAATGGAAGCTGCTGTCAAATTACCGCTGGCAATTAATTGTATAAATATGTTTCATGGTGACTATGTTTGTGAACATACAAGTGTACACACGTGTTATAACAGCTTAATCATGGTGATATTCAATATTTGAAGCCTCTAATAGGCCAGGCACAAATGGCAAAAATAAAATATCCTTTTTATATGGGTCAGGCTTTATTTATAAGTGTCTCAAAACTAGACAAATACAGACATGCACATGGCAGTTTTTTCACTTTATTGTTTCAAAACTGTCCGTGGTTTCGTTGTATGTTGCAGTTGCAGTTGCAGCACAAAATGTTATAAAATATCATGAATTCCCTGCACACACTTGCGATCACCTCTTGAACCTGTTGACGGTCTTAATCGACCACCTAAATACTAAAATCTTTTCTCATACACACACACTTACTGTATTTACACACTTCAAAACACTTCTAAACACTAAAGAGAAAACACTAAATACCAAAAATAATAACTAAAAACAATACTGGGGATGTTAAAAAGCAGTAACATTTGTAATGATGTAAACACATAAAAAATGCTAACGTCACGTCACCAACAAAGCCGGCAGTTTAACAGAAAACTTAAGCTGACAAGTGTTTTCGTTTAAGCTGAAAGCACAGTGGGAGGGTGTAATAAAGCCATCACCCAAGGGTTAATCTCCCCTCGAGTCTCTATTCTCATGCTATCTGTATGACGCTTATCCTTATGATGTGCTACCGTTCAAGGAGCCACTTGTGCTCGATCCATCAACGACTCTGAGTGGGAAATTAAGTGTGAAGACAGGAAAGAAACAAAAAGTGAAAAGTGGCCAGAGGTTCTTAGATTTTTCTGAACCACTGAGTCACTGTCATGTCCCTGCTGTACGAGAACATTACACAGCCCCTCTGGCCCTTAGCTAACCTGCTGTGGCCTGAGTACGGACTCGGGGAATGGCTCCTGAGTCCAGACAGAACAGTGCGAACCTGTCTTTCATTTACAGAGAGAGAGAGACAGAGAGACAGAGAGAGAGAGAGAGAGAGAGGGTGAAAGGGCGCAAAAGAAAGGGGGAAGAGGGACAGAGAGAGCTGTGATCCAATGTGACGTGTGTGACTGGGTGGATGCACACATGCACAGCAGAGAGGCCCTGCACCCAGACTGGCATGAATTGTAATGAGATGTGAGCATCACAGCCCAGTAAAGCACAAGAGTGTGTGCAAAAGCAGACCTGCAAGTGTGTGTGACATAATAACTCAGCCATGTGCTGATATATGCGTGTGAAGGTGTGTGTGACTGAGTGGACATGTGTTTGTCCTAGTGCATCAGAGGGAGAGAAGAGGCAGGAATTAACAGGAAAAGTGAGAGTGAGAGAGAGAGAGAGAGAGAGAGAGAGAGAGAGAGAGAAGGAGAGAAGGAGAGAAGGAGTTTATTGGCAGGTTATTAGCTGCTTGTGAGGAGTGGATTATCCTCCAAAAATTTGAAAATGTGAGAGTGGTCAGATTTTTGTGACTTTGTTAGGACATTTTTGAAACAAATGTCTCCACAATGTAATATATCTTTAAAAATTATATTTCTGAGGGGATCGTTTAGGGGTGGGAGTTGATACGATTTTATCAATATCAATGTCATTGTCGATTCTGCCTATCATTCCAATTCTCTTATTGATTCCTGAGTAGTTTTTTTGAGTGCAAAAAAGTAGTTCTACACAGTCTTTTGCACCAAAAGCAACCAATTTATTTTTCCCAAAATGATGTCTGCACAAGACTGTAAACATGAACATATTCTAATTCATATTCAGAGTTTTTATTATGCAGAGACATTCTATGGCTTAGTACTATGAAGAAAAATAAGGTTAGTGCAGGTAGAAACACTTCTTAATCCATCTGGATGTAGAATAAAATTATTTGATAACAAATAATCCATTGCCCTATATTTGTTTTTTTACTCTCTAACATTATAGGATGGGGGGAAATTATAATTAATTGAAAATGAAGAAAGTTCTGGCAGTTTTTGAGCATTTAGACTCATTTTGGCCTATAACTCATTTTTGACTCATTTCTGGGATAAAAGTACATTTTTGCCATGAGAGCATTCCATATGAGAGTCGCGGCACAATAGCGCTGTGGACGTGCGTCGGGAATGAATAAATACCAAGTAAATGGCTGTACGCTAGTTGTTTATCACCTAAAATGAAAGTTTTGTCTGTAATAAATGGGAAGATTTAACTGAACTGCAAAGTTTTAGTGAATGTTGGACTTTCACTAAAAGAGTCCTGCACGCTAACAAACAGAGCACCTGTGTTTACATTGCAAAAGATATCATTTATGCGTCATGATTCCTGGTGGTTGAAGGTCAAGTCGCAAAGAGTATGAGGTAATGTACCGGGGTGCAAACCTTGGCGAAAACCGGAAAATGTTGTGCTAGGAAATAAGAGAATTGTTAAGAAGAATCGATAACTTTGGAGGTGTACAATTCCAGTGGAACTGATCAATTAGAACCAGTTTTAAATGGAAACCTTAATTTTTACTTTTTGAATAAATTTTTATTAAATTGTGTCCCACAGTGCTTTTTAATCGTGCCATATTGTCAGTCCTAATACAGTGAAAGTGAGTGATTGTCATCGTGAACACTCTACAGCACAGCGCACCACAACGAAATGTGACCTCTGCATTTGATCCATCCATGTGCCCGGCTAGCAGTGTTCGGGGACGGTACCTTGCTCATGAGTACCTCAGTGGTAATTTCACCAGCCGTGGATTCGAACCTGCGACCTTCTGATCACGGGGCGAACACCCTACCGTTAAGCCACCAACTGTCCCATAAAGTATCAGCAGAATGTAATGCAATATATTTTAACTTCCTCTTGTTCCCAGAACTGCTGAGTTCCTTGCAGTTTTCAAGCGTTGTTCAGAGTTGTAGCAACTCAGAGACTAACTACTACTCACACTTATCATTTACTTATTTTATTTAAAATGGGGCACATACCCACAAGCTTTCACACATGTATTCTTGTTTACTGTGAATTAACCTCTTTTTTTGGACAGGGTTTGTTAGGTTGCGACTGACTTTAACTTGGTCTAGCTTTTTTGAGGTATGAAAAACAGAAGCGGACTACAAAGCATTGATTGCGAACTCAGTCAGGATAAGAGCATCTGCCAAAAGCATAAAGTGTAAATGTTACCACTCCCTATACACTGCATTCTCAGTTACTGTGGCTACAGTCAATGTAAGAACCCTATGAATATAGTAATAGCTGTGTGTGTGTGAGTGCTGGCAAGCATGCAGGCAGAAGCAATGTTCATGCTATTGAGAAAATGTGTGTGTGTGTGTGAGTGGAAGTGTGTATTGGTCATGGCTGCTGAAGCGTGCTATGAAGCGCAGTGGTCCAGGTTGGGGGTATCAGGTCCCCTGGCGGCGTGTGGCTTGGCAGAGCTGCTGCACCTGAACCTCGGGCTCGAGACCCACCTGCGGGCGCAGAGCTGACAGCCTAACAAGGCCACACACTGCACCATATTGCCATGGCTGCTTCTCAATTCCTCATAAAGGCCTGCAGCTCAGCCTGTCGCTGCCCAGCCCAGCCGTTTCCTCCATGCCAACGGGGCACAATATAAACCACGGATGGGCTCTGCTTGTAAAAATGTTATACTGGCCAATAATGTCACACTCATTTTGAGAAGAAGGGAGTCAAATTCGGATGTTTATTTACAGTTTATTTACATTTCACTTCTGGCTGGGCATCTATTTAGGAAATGGTGAGCTGCATATAATTGCTCAGTAAAGACATTTATTGGCAGCTGGTGGCGTAACGGTAGGGTGTTTGCCCCATGGTCAGAAGGTCGCAGGTTCGGTAAAGTTACCACTGAGGTACTCATAATCAGGGCACCATCTCCAAACACTGCTTCCCAGACTGTTAGCTGCCCACTGCTCTTTCACAGATGGGTTAAATGCAGAGGTCACATTTCGTTGTGGTGCACTGTGTGCTGTGCTGTGGTGTGTTCACAATGACAAATAATCACTCACTTTCAGTTTAAGAGGATTTTTGGAACACTTCGAGCTGATTCAGGTGCCGAACCAGTTTGGCAAGACAGGAAACACAAAACCCTAGAGTGGTGAACCGCTCAGCTATAAACACGACTCTTGGTGATGCTTCAAAGTGTGTGCGGTTACGGGGACGCATGTGGATAGAAAAATTGAGTCTAAGAATCATAACGAATGTACATTTCAAACTCATTTCCTATGACCTTTGGCTGCTGTTTTTTTCTGAATTTCAGATCCTCCAGGATTTCATGATGTTTTGATTGCAAATATTAATCCAAATTCAGTCAATTCCTGCGAATTCTTTCCGACCTCGCAATTTTGACCAATTACTGCAACTTTTCCATAATTTATGACCAATCATTGTAATTTCCCACAAAACACTAAGCTATATTTCAGTGAACTCACTTTCTTGTTACGTTTGAAAGATAGTATACTATCAGCTTAAGAAAAGATAGAGTTGTGTTTTAGAAGCAACAGAAACAATATTATGACCACTACTGAGTTCCGATGTGCTTATCATCTTCTAAATATAGCTTGAGTATTAAGCTCCCATGGCTTCACAAGTGATGTTAGACTCAGAAGGCATATTTGTCACCATCAGTTCAGTCACAGAACACAACATAGCAGCGTCTGCAGTTTGCACATCATTATGGAGCAGGTTATTATGCAACAAAAAGACACTAAACAGCTTGAACTTGATTCTTTTGAAACAGCTGAACACACGCAAAGCGGCAACACAGAGACCAAATGGAACGTGGCCATGTATGTACAGTATGTACAACTGAAGAAAACCCAACAACATAAGCTGTGCACAGACATGCATTAAATAAAATCTGCTCTTCAGCAGTCGTTGATTCTGTACTTACATAAGAACAAAGCTCAAAAAAGAAAAAAATTGGTGAATATTTGTGAAAACTGTATATTGTACGCCTAAAACAAGTCCAGATGCTTTCAGCAAAGTGTATTAAAATCTTAACAAACACTTTGACTCTTGCACATGAGCCTTGAGCCCGTGGGTGCTGAAGTAGGATTTAAGGTATCAGATTAAAATGGGAGAATCACTAAGAAAAGTTAAAAAATGTTGACTTTTTTTGCATAAAGTCCAGTGAAATTGTTGTCAATTGCCAGTATTTGGTGTACCAGAGTTAACAAGAACATGCATAAACTCAGCATTCTCTGTGCAGCATTCAAGTTAACATGTTGTGATGGATAACATCACCTTGAACTTTTTGGGGAGGACACAAATCTCAGCCCTGTGCAGAAAATGTAAGTTTTGTGATCAATATGCGTCTGTTTTATCTGAAATATTTATGCTGCATTTTTGTGAAGGTTGAACCCAATGCATACATTGAAAATGTGCTAAGAGAAGGAAGTTCTCATTTGACAAATAACCATTACTCGCAAATCAGCAAACGATCAGCATGAACGAGCTTGAATGCCCTACCCTATGCTGTTGTTCCCAGCAGTCAGCTTTACTCACAGATAGCCTGCCATGTTGGAAAACAGAGTAGAGGTTCCTGCTGCAGAAGAAATCTATAAAGATGCAAATATGATTGTGGCTCAAGGGTTGCTGCACATTTGTGTGTGTCTGTGTGTGTTTGCGTACTTGCATATGTGTGTGTCTGTGTGTGTCTGTGTGTGTGTGTGTGTGCGCCCTGCAGAAACTGCACTCTCCCACATTGCCATTCAGCCTGGCGCACCACGCTGTCATCCTGTCAGTGCCGTCACTGGCTCGAGCTCAGCCAAGCGCACTCCCAGACAGACAGGCCAGGCAAATGGGCGCTGTGGACTTCAGCAACACAACAACTGCCTCACACCACTGGCCACACGTGCACGCTAAAGTGTCCATAGCCATGGCGAGCTCTCATGGTGCAAACCACAAACCCTTCCCACCCCGGGGCGCTCGCTGTAATAAAAACACATGCACGCATACGCACACCGATACACAGACACACTAACACACCCACATACACACACGTGGACTTGCATGCATAGGCTATTACACAAACAACAAATACAGTTTAAGGAAAAACTACCTGAATTGTTCGAGGGTTGTAATCACAAGTATCTTTATGATACAATATTATATTGATTCAGCGATTCCAGTGAAAATATTACAAAGTGTGCTATGATACGATTTCGATTCGATTATGATGATACAATAGCGATTGACATGAGACAAGATCAATATACACAATATCATATACTGATTTAACACAATCACTTCCATTTATATCAAATTACAAAAAGCAACTAAAATATCATTTGACATTTTATTCTTGAGCTATAACAAGCATAAGTGTGTTATCACGTTTCCATGCCTTCTTGGTAAGGGACAATAATAGAGGTGTGAACTTTCTCACAATTCGTTTCGATTATGATTATCAAGTCCCGATTCGATTCGATATGATATCTCAATGCATCCCATCAATTGGGCGTTCACCCCGTGATAGAAGGTCGCTGGTTCGAATCCCAGACCGGTAAAGTTACCACTGAGGTACTCATGAGCAAAGTACCGTCCCCCAGCACTGCTCTCCAGGCACTGCCCATGTTAGCTGTCCACTGCTCCTTCATGGATGGGTCAAATGCAAAGGTGCTGTGCTGTGGTGTATTCACAGTGACACTCACTTTTCACTTTCCGATCGGGCAGCCATAGTTACTACCGGAATGTTCTTTTTAACTAGAATTTTTAATCACATAGGAATGCCATTATTATATAATCCTGGAGTTGTCAACTGCTTCTGTCCCAGGGACCACCACTCAGTCTACGCAGTAATCTGCAGTGTCTGTGTGTGCGTGTGAGGGGAGTATTTTTTCTATTACTTTTTAGATATTTGCATTAAATTCATTATTCATAAAGAAATGAATAATGGTTTGAAAAATAAATGAAAGCAAATAATTTTTAAAAAGTGATTTCAGCAGATTTCAGTGAAACTGAATTACAATGTAATGCCTTGAAAACCCTGCTATAATCGATTATGGTCATTACTGCATCGATGCAGACTCGTCAACATCTGCATAATGAATCCATGTAGACCAAAGTATTGTTACATTTACAGACAATGGGCCTCATTCACCAACCGTTATTAAGACGAAGTTTGCTGTTAAAGTCCACTTATACAGCTTTCAGGAAAGAACAGAATCTGCTGAAACTGCTGAGGAGTACTCGTATGCAAGCTTTTTTGCATGCATGTTATTGGGTTTCAATTCTACTGTTTCTATACCATTTATGTCTTAACTTTTTAAAGAAAATACTCATGAGTGAATGAGGCCCAATGTTTTATTTCCTTTGTCGGTTGAAGCGCAGGCTGTTTTTATGGCCACGTGCACAGTGTAAAGGGTGGAGATAATCCCAGAGATAGAACCATTACCTAAGCTAGGCACGCTTGAACGCTTTCCTATTACCACCTGCCATGTTTCCCTCCTTCCTCCAAATTCAATCAAAATGCAAGAAAAAAACTAGCGAGGGGTACCTTAGAGCCTGGTGTGAATCAGCTGAGAGCTACCTGTTGTGTAACAGGGAATGGGAAAGAGATACAGAGCGAGTTTGTGTGTGAGAGTGTCTGTGTGTCAGAAAGACAGGAATGGACAGTGACAGAGAGAGAAGCAATAACATTACCTCAAATGTCTGGCTCGCTCTAATGACTCTAACCTGTGTCACTCTCCAAACATATTAAGCGTGTGAGAGAGCATCAGACAGAAGAGGCGCGGAGCTGACGGCTATTCCTGCTCCTCACTCCCAAGGAGTTTTTCCACAGTGGAAGGGAAAGAGAAACCTGCTCCGACACACACACAGTTGCAGATATTGCATTCTCTCTGGGGGCAAGGAGCATCTCCCCCCTAGCACGCAGGGCCCCCGCTTCTCATAAACAACAGATTCGCGACCGAGGTGTGTTTTGCCGCTTGCCACAATTTCCTCGCTCAATCCAGCATTTTATTTACAGAGAACGAACGGTGGAAGCTGCTTGGAAGTAAACATGCCCGGTGTGCCGGGAACAGATCCGGTGACTCCACAAAGATCCAGGGAGAGGAGCTGGGCAAAAAAAAAAGTCTAAAGAAAGAGAGAGAGTGAGAAAAGAAAAACTCCAGGAATGAAATATCGGCCCCGAAAGATAAACTACCAGTGCTGTATTATTGGCCTGGCTGGCATTTTTCTTCTTTTTTAAAATTAATTCCAGCTCGAGAGGCATCGGTGGTGAAAAAGCTCCCTCTCCACCGGCACATAGGCCGACGGGGAGTTATCGGAGAGAAAGGGAGAGAGGGAGGGGAGGATAGAGAAAGAGTGAGAGAATTACCGTCGGCAGAGACCGAGCCCGAGACGGAATATGCTTACAGGGGCGCGTCTGTGTGCCGTACACCGGCGCTCTGATAACGCAGCCAGATGCGTGTAGGCAAGAGGATATGACATTTCTGAAATGAAATAAGGTGAAGAAGGTAAACTTAAAGCCTGAAGTACTGAGGGGTTAATGCAAAGCCCAGAAAAGACTAGGCCGAGGTTGCGCAAAGCCCCGTGCAATGAGAGACAGCAAAATCTTTCTTTTTTTCATGTCTCCTCCCGTTTCAGGCCTCATGAAAGCAGGAAGGTCTCTGTCGACGACAGGCAGCTGAGATACCGGTTTCCCCTAAAGGGATCTCCACCACAGAGCGCAGAGTGGCGTGTGTAAAATCTACAGCTGGATGTGCAATTCACAAAGAGCTGCACGCTGGGCTCAGAATCCACTGATGTCCAGAGAGCACAAGACTTGACAAATGAAATCTTATCAATTTGCTAGTAAACAGCAGTGTGAAGTTGCCAGTCATGGGACCAAAAAAGAACGCTCTGCTTCACACGCACAAAGTTGAGAGGTTGAATTCAATCAGGCAGACGGGGAAAATGGGAGAAACTTCATGGAAATTTATGAACGGCCATGATAAATGATGTGTGGCACAATATTGAAATCCAATGAAATTGCTCTTTTTCATTAGTATTTAGAGGATGAAAGTTAAGGAGCACACATCTTGTTTTGGTGACGCTGAAAACTGGGAAATATTGTCAGTAAAGGTTGTAAAGGTCTTATTTACAATTTGTAAATTCTCAATATGACAAAGTTATAAGTGATATGATAATGTGACCCTTTGGGCAATATAAAGATGATAATCCCTAGCAATACCTGTACATTACGTTGTTGAAATGCACACATTTCTGCTGCGTTTTTGCTGAATGGCTGAATGTACATATATCAGCGTGTTAAAGTAATCTGATAGTTTACAAAATGCAAACACTATCAGTTTCCAACATCACCAAAACACCCTTCTTAACTCTTATACAATAAATACTCATGAGTGAGAGCAACTAAAATGGATTTTATACAACCTCAAGAATTTACAATGGTCTACAAAAATGTAAAGACAGCAAAAAACAAGAAGAGTTCCCATCATTCTAAGACAACAAATGCTTGAGAGAGTAAATTCTGTGCAAAATAAAAGTAGCAGCAGAATATATTTTTTTAAGGCCACTGTGTTTTTTCACTGCCTCACTTCTGAATTGTGACCATTTCTTCCAAGAAACCCCAGAATGCCCCGTACACACGGGTAATTATAAAACTGATATTTTCATCCACACATAAACAGAGATTTCAGTCACTGAAACCGGCTATTTTTGAAACCTCCAGCTTCAGTGACTATATGTGGACAAGGAAAATGGAGTTTTAGGTTCATAGGAAATGCCTTGACATCAGGTTTGATTATATTGAAGACTGAAGAGGGATTCTGTCAGAACAGTGATTCTCTTCTCCCTTATTTAAGCTATTTGCACCTACTAATGTTTAAAAGTAACTCGACTTTCCTATCTGTCCATACAAAGCAACCGGATGTAAAAGTTGTAAGCAGATGTATTTAGTTCTTTTTTTCCAGGATTCAGATTGGCCCGACATGGTTCCACGCAGCTCTTGATGCTGTATTTATCCGGATTCATGTGTACAGAAATATTTTCTAAAACAGGCTCATGTGTACAAAGTTATTCTTTGACAACAGAGGAGGAAAAAATATCCGTTTTTATAAATACCCAGCTACGTGTGTGCGGGTCCTGAAGCTGGACATAGCACTTTAAGCGTACACACCAGCCTCCCATCAAGGCCCAAACATGCAGCGTTAGTCACGGTCCAAACAGGTTTCCACATTCCTCCTAAAAACAGCCTCAAAACATACTCACGCCAGGTGAAAATGCAGCCCCCTGCTGGTCGGCTTTAAGGGGCGGAAGGGATAAAATCTGCCTGGAGAAAAGAAGTATATACACTGTAATGGAAAGGGGCACGAGGGAAAAAGGCAATTCGATTCTGGTAGGGGTTATTGTTGTTTCACACTGCGTTCATTCACATGATCTTTAACCAGGGGCATGGAGTAGTGTGAGCCAATATAAAAAGCAACAGGGCAGCATGTGGTGAAGGGTTTTTTTACTTGTGATAATGCTGAGGGATGTATTATGACCTTAAAGACTTCACTGTTTCATGGATGGCAGTAAACATCACTGCAGGGTTAGCGGAGGACTTAAGGTACACCATCATTGTTAAGATACAAGTTTAAAAAAAGAACAAACAGGGTAGTAAATAACCTGACAGAAAAATGTGACCTCCATACTTTTCAGGCAACAACAACAACAACAACAACATCAACAATGATAATACTACAGATTGGACTGGATTTGGATTTTTAACTTTTCTTTTTCCTAAACAAAATATCTAATACATAGAAATGATTTACTCCAATCATTAAGATGCTGTTCATTATCAGAGGGCTCTTTATTTATGTTGTGTTTAATATCTTGAGAACTATGAAGCTAACTGGCATAATTTTTGAGATGCACAATGTATGCTTATACATCTTTCATCATGGTATTTATGCCATTTTCTCCACTCAGTGCTTTGCACTAAAACAACAAATAAAATGGAAACTAATTCCACTAACACTATTACTACTACTAATAAAAATACTGCAAATAAAGAAGAAGCACTAGATGAAGAAAAAGAAGTAGAATTAGATAAAGACGAGGAAGAAGAATGATCCACATGATTACAACAGAGCTGCGTAATTATTACGCTTGGAGCCTTAAAAATAGTGAGAGTGCCAGTGTTTAACTCTACCTGTGTGATTAAAGCTATGACATGTTATATTCCTGCACTTTTGCCTTTTGTTCTGCTCTGCCTCGGTCTCCCTCTGTTGCCTTTAATCTCCATAATCACTGGTGAGTTACGCCTCTCCACACTCTGGCCGCTGTTCCATGGGGGACCAATTACAGGCCATTAGAGGGACAGGAAGACAAAGGCTGGCTGAGGCCGGTGGAGACGCGATGGTGATTTAGATAGAGCCCATCAGCACAGAGAGACAGCTGCTTCACAAAATGCCAGAAGAGTTTGCTGTGGCCTCTACCTTCCACTCCTCTCCCCCATCATTGAAACTGATGCATTCCAAATTGGCAGCTTCTCTTGCAGTGGCAGCATCGGGCAGAGATGCAGGATGACAGGTGCCAGTTGAGACAAATCAACACAGAAAGTTTGTAGCCTCACCAGTAACATCACCACAAACATCTGGGTGTGTGTCTCGACCGCATCAGAAAGTTCCAAGTTCCGGAACTGACTGAGGCATATTTTACTAGAGTAATAACTGTGATATAAAGTCTGAGTAAACAGTGATAAACATGCAACCTTGGGAATAATGGTACAAAATGAAACCAGTAAAGTAAAGCTGTTTTAGAAAAACCTATTAAATTGTCAATTATATGTCCTGTAAATTGGATTTTGGGAAATGTTTGACTAATATGTGTGTTGTGTGCTTTGCTGTAGTACAAATATACAGTAGCATTAACTAAAAAGACCCCAAAACAATACTCAGTATTTAGCTACCGATATCCAATGATGATAAAGTTTGATGACAAAAGTTCGCAAATGTACTTATTTATACAACCATTATTAGGCCTAATTATAAGTTAATTATTTAGGCTTCAATAATTGGGGAGAAGAGAGACTGGAGTGTCCAAGAAAGTAAGTCCATTTATAGCACTTCTAATTATGTTGGTGGTCTTGGGCTTCAGAATTTATGTTAGGACAAACGTACAAAGGGCAATTGGTAGCGTAAAGGTTAGGGAGTTAGCCCCATGATCGGAGGGTCACTAGTTCGAATCCTGGACCAGTAAAGGTACCACTGAGGTACTCATGAGCAACTCAGTACTCATGAGGTACTCAGTGCTAGGCACGGCACATTTCACTGCTCCTTAATGGATGGGTCAAATGCAGAGGTCACATTCTATTGTGGTGCACTGTGTGTTATGCTGTGGTGTGTTCAAAATGATAAATAATCATTAACTTCACAATAAAATATGGCTACTTGTTGGTAATCTTATTTAATGCCTTTATTTGTGAAATAATGGTTTGTTAGCAGGCAAACTGACATAAGCTTTTGCCCTTCCCTTATATGACAGGAAAATCTAAAGTCTATTTTTTCTAAAAAAAAAAAAAAAAAAAGATATAGATATAGAGATTTAGATATTTGTGATATTTGTGTGTGTGCGCGCGCGCGCGCGTTTAAACGGATGAGTACATGTCACCCTGTCTCAGAGTAAAACAGAGCAGCTTCTCTCTGAACAACCCTCTTGTCATTGTCAATGTCATTAGGCGTCACCTTCAATCCCAACCAAAAAGGCGCTCCCACTCTCTCAGGCCTGATCAAGGCTGATGGCATGATTGATGGAGGAATAAAAATAACTAACGGGCAGACCATGTAGTCACAGTCCTCTCATCCCCCTAAATCCCCAAACACACACACACACACACACACACAGATACACATCCTTCTGGCCTTGTCCTGCCAAACGTCATCTTGCACAGACTGCTGGGAGACACAAGTTTGACTGACAGTCATTTTTTTTCGTCAGAGGAGAGTCAAGGTTACTTTCCTTTTTTTCTCTGACATAATACACACACTCCAATAAATAAAAGCTCCTACACGCCCTTTTCATCACATCGAAGAACCTTTTATTGGTATTTGCCGTCAGGAGCTTTGCTGAAAATGATGCACTGTGATGCACTGCATAAATTATTAAGTGGCAAATGTATTCACAGTAGGCCAAGCCACCTCAGATGAGACAGGATTACACTTAAAAGTTGTGGATACGCTCTTCGGTATTAGTAAGTTGTGAATAGGGTTCCCCTCTGTAATTTCAGTCTAACTAGAGATGCGAGTGGTTTGTTTTCCGTGTCAAAGGAAGCACATTTACCTGAACAAATTGTAGCACGAACGGCTTGAATCATTTTGTCCTTGACAGCAATGAGGCCTTTAGGAGAGGCAGCTCTCAGGTCGAGAGCTTTTCAGATATTAACCTCGCCGCCTAATCGGTTTTCAATAGCTACTTTGCAAGAGCCCCTATGTCAATAAAGTCAACAATAATAGTTTCATTTGTAAATCATCAGATACTTTCTCAAGTCAGCAGATTCTCTGATCCAGAGCAACTTCCCTTTCCTAATTAGAGAGAGAGAGAGTCTCACTGCAGTAAGGGTTAAGGGTCGCACGATGGGGCTCACTGGTGGTAGGGCTAGGGGTAGGATGGAGCTGAATTTGACCCTATGACCTCTTGGTCCGTGAATATCCTCACACTAGAGTTGGTGAAACACTTTGGAGGATATGATAAAGAGCTGAAGCAGGGAAACTTCCTTCCCAATGAGAAGGTCTGATGATGAGGTTAAACTGCCTTACGTTCTGAGTAAAATGGAAAATCAAGTGCCATTTCTGCTCTTCTGAGAGTGTCTCTGAGATCTGGAGCTTTTCCGTATATTCCAAGACCCGGGACAAGAAATTCTTTGACAGTTCAATTTTCTGGATGGGGGGGGGCAGACAGGATTTGGGCAGTGAAAAGCGCATTTAAACACCATGCCTCAATAACGGAGCAACATAAATACTGCACACCTTGTCATCTCCCTATTTACTCTGCTCTCCCTCTCCCTGGAAGCATTAACTTTAAGCAAAACCTCGAGTGAGCAGTTCTCAGTTGGACCGGCTGTATGGCTCCTCTCTCTGTTTCTATCCATGGAAGCTCATTTGATGTGCAGCTTCAAACTTGCAAAAGTGAGAAAGCAAAGCTCTTTCTCCCACAAATCCCCCATGTCCTCTTCTCCTGCTGTCTCTCTCTTTTTCTGAAGGAGTCCCAGTGGACTATTTATCTATATTTCTCACCAAATCCTATTAGAGTCTTTATTATACAGAGCGGCAAACGGAGCGCAATTCCACACTATAATGTGTATTGATCTGGGTTTATGGCTCCTGGTGTAAATACAAGCAGCATTTCTGCATAGCTCTCGTTCATATTTCAGCGCTGAGACGTTATCAACGTCAGCCCTGTGAAAAATGAGAGCGGCTCCATGTTGGAATCCGCACTGCGTTATAAAGCCAAAAGTTCTCAGGAACTGAGCGCTCCAGTGCACAAGTTGATCGAGGCATATTTTACTAGGTTAGAGACACAAGAAGTCCACATAGAGGATAATGCTGACATTGAATTTGTCCAGATCAATATACATGTCTAACATTTACCTTTCTTGCGCCTGTAAGTTCCCCCGCCCCATTCCCCAAAAACACACACACACAAAGACAAGCACACACACACACACACACACATACTGTGTTAAGACAGGTGCAACAGCTAATCAACAATGTGGATGGAGATCAAGTTGGGTTTTTTAGGGTTGTCAGTTGAATAAAATATTTAATCGCGATTAATCTCATATTTGCTATAGTTAACTTGCTATTAATCGCACCTTTAAGTCTGTTTTAAACATACAGTTTTTAATACTCTTATCAACATGTTAGTGGACAAATATGCTTGCTTTATGTAGATTGATGTATATTAATGTGACAGGCAATACTGTCCTAACATTATTTCCAAAAATAATCTTGCACCTTTATTTACACTTAAATTAAAAATTAAACTTGGCTTAGGTCACATTGACAGTATGTACATATCACTTCTGTTTTGTCAACTGAACCGTCCGGTAGTGCTTTGAATCTGAACTTTCCATTCAAAAGACTCAGTGCTTTATCCATTTCTACTAATCAAAAACCTCCCTGTCACTCCCTGCTATATATGTGCTTCTTCCGTGGCTCTCTGATATCCCGAACTAGGAAAACTACGGCCGTGCAGAGGGGCATAATCATAAGATGCGCATGTGTTAATCAGGCATCAAAAAAATTAGCGCCGTTAAAAGGATTCTGCATTGACGCGTCATTAACGAGTTAACTTTGACAGCCCTAGTTTTTTTTACAAACCACAATTGGCCTCATTCACCAGCCATCCTTAAGAAGAAAGTTATTCTTAAAACCCACTTTCCATGCAGATTATGACATTCAATGTTTTCTTATGTAAGATTTGGGGTTGGGTACCGAGTTAAGAAGTACCAACTGAATGATGTCGGTACTCCTGGGTATCGGTTCAGGTCAGATCAAACGGTGCCCAATTTCGGGGAACATTCACGCTCTCGTCAGGAACTGGGTGAAAGGTTTACATTAATCAACACTTATAATTTACATTTACAGCAGTAATAGGATAGAAATAGATATTTACTGCAGTTAAATTTCCATTTGCTATTTAAGCTATAGTGTTAGTTTTGTTTACCGTTACCAACAGTTGCCAGGGGAAAAAGCGCATGCGTGGAGACACTGCACAAAAATCTGAAAACATGGCGACAAGACGAAAGCGTTCAACTGTGTGACTGCACTTTACAACATTTGCAACGCAAAATGCAGAACTGGGGCTAGCAATACGTCAAACTTGAATGCGTTAAACATAAAATATATTTATGGGAGGATGAGTGTGCAGTGTTTGATAATTGGAGCGCCACACTTAGCGCCTGTGTCCACCAAACACGGTTCTTGCACTGGCACCGCCTTTTTGAAATACAAATCCTATGAGCTTTAAAGCTCAGAGCACTAAACGCCTTCATGACTCTAAAAAACACGTGATATTTACATGAAAAAAGATCGAACGCGAAGGTGCCCAATGGCGCTTTCGTAACTTAGCAATAACAAGCGCAGAGAAAACGCTCGTGGACACAGGCTCTTAAAGCGACAGACACAGCTGCAGCACCTGCACCGACAATCACCCCTGCAGTCAGCATCGACATCGAGAATGTCGAATCTACAACGTCAACAAAAGTTCCACTGCAGCTTTAGGTAATTAGTGATCTATCTGTTTATTGTTCTGGGATATTTTTATAAAAACTATAATACATTTATATTGTAGTTGTAACATAAGAAATGTTTGAAAGTAGTTTTGGGCTTATTTATTATTACTGTATTTTTATGTTGATACAAACCAGGTATTACAGATTCAGAATAAGGTATCAAAATTAGGTACCGTTGAGTATTGTACAGAACACCAGGTACCGGTACCGATATCAGTTCAGATGTCAAAGGTACCCAAGCCTAGTAAGATTTGTTTCTAGGCAAGAACAGAATCTACAACTGCTGAAGAGCACAGATTTTATTTCATGCATGTTTGCTCAAAACCTTTCTGGGCTTTCTTCAGTTCTACAGTTGTTTAATATTATATTACTGATGTGTCTTATCTTTCTTTAAAACATATTTTAGGAAATACTGGTGAATAAGGTTCAGTGTTTTTAGGCTGCATATAATATGGCTTAAATGTTCTAAACATCATTTTTCAAGCATTAGGACCCCATGATCAATGTTCAGTGTTTGTTTGATGATAATGGAAAAAATAAAGTACATTTATAGCAGATCTACTTACATTTGTGACCTTTGAGGCTTCAATCCTAAGGATATGACAATGGCACTAAAATATTTTGTCACAATTACAGTACTGTGCCAAAGTTTTAGGCAGGTGTGAAAAAATGCTGTAAACAAAGAATGCTTTCAGAAATATAAAATGATTGTTTATTTTTATCAATTTACAAAATGCAAAGTGAGCGAACAAAAGAAAAATCTAAATCAAATCAATATTTGGTGTTACTACCTTTTGCCTTCAAACCAGCATCATTTTTATAGGTACACTTGCACAAAGTCAGGGATTTTGTCAGATTATAGTCATTATATTATTTTGTAGTCATTATTTTGTAGGATTATAGTCATTATATTATTTTGTAGGATTATAGGATTATAGATCTGTGGTTAGTTCTCCAAGATGTTTGGAACAACCTACCAGCCGAGTTCCTTTAAAAACTGTGTGCAAGTGTACCTAGAAGAATTGATGCTGTTTTGAAGGCAAAGGATGGTCACACCAAATATTGATTTGATTGAGATTTCTCTTTTGTTCATTCACTGCATTTTGTCGATTGATGAAAATAAATAACACTTCCATTTTTGAAAGCATTCTTTGTTTACGGCATTTTTTCACACCTGCCTAAAACTTTTTCACAGTCCTGTATATATACGCTCTTTATGTATGAAATAGACAGTCAAACAGACACTATCACATGGTGTGTGGGGGCAGGATGTTCCCCTGGGGGAAAAAACTTCTCTGGAACGGTGTGGAACCGAGCACTCCGGTGGACCAGCAGTTTAATTAATTAAAAGGACCAGTGGAAATATTGACATTTTCCCTCTGATGGCAGCACATTAGCAGAACCTGGGCTGTTATTGTCATCACCAGTCGCCCAGCCCTTTAATTAGTTTCATATTTGTTGTGGCAAGCCAAGGTACTGTTTGTTGTTAATTCACTATGTGACTGCGCAGCAGGATGGGGTGTTGCCATGGTTCTCTAATTACAACGTGCCCTTCGAATTTCAATTATCATACGTGGTCTGGCCATGATGGTAAGGACAACACTGTCTCCCTAAAGCAGCCCCTCCTGCGGTCATGCCCTTACTGTATGCACAGAAACTAAGATGACATACACTAAGAACGTTAAAACACTACACTGCATATAGGATATTCTAATTTATTAATGCCTTGGATGTAGAGCAATCCATATGAATTCACTTTTTGGACACTTAGTGAGATTTATTTCAAGCTTATTGGAATGTAATATTAAATACTCTGTTTGATTTATGCTCGACATCAAGTTATTGCACTTGCTTTGCATGTTAATATATGAATCGATTTAACCTCCTAACGCCTCCAGTAGATACCAACACCATAACAGGTTCAAAATGTTATTGTAAGGCAAAAAAGCTGCTTCGTGAGATGGGTAAAGAGAATAATGTTGGCACCAGTTTACTCGCCACCCACCCGGCCAGGCGCTCTGGGTGAGTCCATGCATGGGCACCTCTCTATCAGTCTCTGGCACAGTTCCAGCCCCTCTGTGTCTGGAACTAGGCACAGCCCAAAATCCAGGTCTGAGATATACCCGTGGCAGCACCGAAACCTCCCAATTCCTTTGTATCTCTCTTTGTAATAGTGTAAGGCTGTCAGTAGAAAAAAGATTATAACAAAGAAGACATTTTGAGGGCAGTTTAAGATTTCAGAGGTTTAAACCCACAGGAAGCATCCCAGCTCGTTCTTCTGAATTTGCTGCTTTAGTGCCAAAAACCAGTTTTTACTGTTGTGCTGTAGACGATATTCTAATCCAGGCGTTCATAAAATTACTTCACCCAAAGTAAGGTGCAGGATCGGCTGGTCAAGATTACTTGCTTAAAACCTTACATGTGAAGAGACTAGCTCATACTACTTACAGAATTATTATTATTATTATTATTATTATTATTATTATTATTATTATTATTATTATTATATGCAGATGACCACTGGCAATCCTCAGGAGACCTTGACTCTCCGTTTAAAATGTCCCACCTACTCTACAAAATCATATATTGAAACTTGGCTTTAATATTGCAGTGAGTCATGCTGCTGGGATCTGGGTTCATACACAAGCTGTGTCACACAATATCCTTTTGAGGGAAGCACGATAGAGTCCCCTTTCTCCATCAGCGCATCAGGCATTGCTGAGAAGTGGACCAGCCAATCAGCCATCTGCATGGTGTTGTAGTCAAACTGTGCGAGATCTCTTCCAAAAGCACTGTGACCCTCAGCAATGTTGTGTTTGGCAGCATTTGGAAGATCTGATATACAGCTCGGTAACCGTCTGGCCCAGCTCTCTTAAAAACAAACAATTTTGCCATGTACAGTATGTAAGTTGGTTGGCCAAGTGATGATGTTCTTTTGAACCAAATGGTCAAAACAGTCAGTTGTCCAGCCCTACTGCCCTTGTGCCCCTGAGAAAGGCACTTGAGTTGCTCTTTGTCAGTCTCTTTGGATATGACCAACAGCAGAAAGTCACAAATGTAAATGTAAAAAGGCAACTTTTACTATTTTCATGAACGATCCAGATTTGGGCTTTTGAATGGTTGAGAACAGACTCTACAGCCAAAGTGACACCTTGCATTTGCGCTTCTAATTAGAACATAACTGAACATGCAGATTACATTTACACCTTCCCTCAGACTCTTTGCACAGTGTCCACTGTGCATACAGATTAAGATTTGACTACTCTATGTTTGTCAATTAATCACTGTTTAATAAATTTTAAATGTTTGTCATAATCACAGTTTGATCAATACTAGGTGTTCCAGAAATTCGAGAAATATCCTAATATACTCTGTTTGTCCAACCTCACTGCAAATAAAAGTGAAAGTGAAAGATTATTTTTTATTGTGAACACACCACAGCACAGCACAACACACAGTGCACCACAACCAAATGTGACCTCTACATTTGACCCATCCATGAAGGAGCAGTGGGCAGCTAACCTGGGCAGTGCCCGGGGAGCAGTGCTTGAGGACGGTACCTTGCTAATGAGTAAGTCAGTGGTAACTTTACAAGTCCCAGATTCAAACCGGCAAACTTCTGACAAGTACGCTGAATGTGACTCTATCCTGATGCTCAAAGAAACTTTTGAAAGTGTTTTTTTTAATATTGTTTGGAGCAATTTGCTCATGTTCTAATCACCAACCTCTTAATGCATAAAGTGTATGGTGTTATTTTGTGTTTTATTACCAAATGAAGATCATTATACTACTGACGAATAAGAAACTAAAAATATCAAAATGACAAGACCCTCTTCTAGCACTGAACTGAACTGTCTGAATGCTCCTTCCAATATCTGCAAACTCCATCATCATCCAGCTCATGAGCACCAATTTCTAGGCTGAAAAATCCAACATGACAGACATTCATTAGTGAGTCAATTTGTCTCAATCCAACTTTTGCAATTGCTACATCATTTCCCCCGGTAAGTGTGAGCTGTTTTACTTGTATGAATTGGTGGTACACTTGTTTAAAATAATTCTAAATAACAGGTACTTATAAAAGGTGTAAATAAAAGGTGTCTCTGTGGTGAAGAGATGTCTCTGTGGTGCAATCACTGTGTGCTGTGCTGTGGTGTGTTCACAATGACAAATAATCACTTAAATAATTATAAAACCATCTCTGTTACTCTACATGTGAATGAAAACAATAATAATACATGTTATGCATTCAAGAAACAAATAGTAATTTTAGGCACTTTTTCAGCTATGTTTCCCACAGGGTATGAGATAGATCCATGTTTCCGTCACTCATATTAAGGTCCAATGCTGGAGTCTTTCCCTCATCTCTCCATCATCTCCCATTCCTCCCCCTCGTTACTGCTGCCACGCCGAGTTAAAAGCACCTTTCACTGCTGCGGTGCTTGCCGAACTTTACTCAAAGTCAAGGAGTTTTGTGCCCCCTTTAATTAGGTTTGTGCAGTTCATGCTACCTATCGGACTGTGAAGACGTTAAGAACACTGCAAACTTCTCCATAGCACAGTAGTCTTCCTGATAGAAGTCATCCCAATCAAGTGCATAAATGCAGTTGCCACGGCAACCATAAAGCATCGCTGCAAGGTCATTATTCTTCCAAAGCCGGAATGGAAAATCGGAGCACATTCCATGGGCTGCGGCGCATAAGTGTTATTGTCAGTGTCTGAGCTATTAAGACGGGAGATTTACTATTAATGGCTGAGGCCATAAGGCCCTGAGTGTAGAGACGTATGTCCTGCTCTATTGACCACAGAGCCATCGATCACCACAGGAACAAGTGTCATACCTGTCAGCTTCTAATGTGACATTATTGCCTGCTGAATATACTAGACAAACACACACACGCTGCTTAGAGTCTTCAACTAGGGTTGTGCCAGTACACCAATCTACATCGATACATCGATTCAGTGATTAACCAGCCCGTAGCATCGATACACAATGAAAACATTGATCAGACATCTTGCATATTGTAAAGTCACTTTAAATTGAGTTCAAATATGATTGTGTGAGAGTGTGTGTTGGCGCCTGCCCAGGGTTGGTCCCCGCCGTGCGCCCGTAGTTTATGGGGTAGGCTCCGTTCCCCGCAACCCCAATAGGGATTAAGCGTTTTGGATAATGAACGAATGAATGAATGAATAAAATTATTGTAAAATTAATACATTAATTAAAGTTAAATCAGCATATGACATTGGCTTATATCAATTGCTCTGAATTGAGTCTAATCAATATGGTATTGTAGCAAACTTTGATATCAAATTGTAATTTGAATCAATATTGTAAAATCAAACCACTGTCCATTAAGTCAATATTTCCACCCCTATCTTGTAGTTGTCCTTAATTTAAACTTTGATCTCCAACATAAACCCTGGACATATCTCCATGAGCCAAAATCTAGCGAAAATCTTTCTTGTTTTGAGGCACCACCACAGGTTCTTTTTTTCCCAGCCGCTCTAGTAAAGGTGGGGGTTTTGCGCAAGGAAGCTGCTGCTACGTCTTCCCTACATCAAAGTTGGAGTCATCAGAGAGAGTTTGAGATCCCGTGGGAGACGCTGCAGGCATGCAAGCGGAAATGAAAAGCAGTGACAGTTGTATCGGTGAACTGAAGCCATTCGAACCAAAGGCCACTCAATCAGAAACCTGGGGCTGAAATGTCAGAAAAATGCAGCAGCACGACAAATGCCGTTGTGCATGTTTTACATGGGATGTTAAGCTACTGCCTCTTCATGCTGTAGTGCAAAATTTTGAACTTTTTTCATCTACATTAGCATGCTGATGAGCCATATTATTCGATTTCATTCATCATTAGCCACATTTGCATGTTCAGTAGAGTTTGGGCGATAAATCGATGAGAAAACAAAGATAACCTGGTAACTACATTTAAAAGTGGCAATTTTTAATAACAATTTCACATTTTTAAGAAAATAAAAATATAGTATTTGCAATGGTTATTTATTACATTTGGATAAAATAAATGGATATTTATGTTTGTTGAATATACTGTTTATATGACGATAAAACAAGTTTACTTTTTAAATGCACCATATCATGTTAACTTTATGAGGACTCTGTTTATCTTATCTGTTTTGGAAAAAAAGGGGAATATCATCTGATGACGTCACATTTCTTAAATTATGGATCGATTTTGGTCTTAAAAATCCCATATTGGTCATTTTCACAGCTTTAAGTAACAGGACCCTTTAAATCCTAAGTGGGTTCGTAGATGGTATGTTGACATGGAATAAACACTTGTTAACATGAAAACTGTGAAGACAGCCTTCAGGATAAGTGTCAGTCAGCGGTCTTCTGTGCCAGTGGTCAATGTGAGAGTCACGTCATGTTTATCGGGTCATTGATTGCTACAGAGTAGCTTACTACCACCAAAGCTAGGCATCAAGCACTATCTTGCTAAGGGAAATGCAAACCTCATTCATCAACCAGCCTGCAGCATGTTCAGGGCGGATTCTGTTCTGGGAACGGCAGTATTCACGGTAAGCAGCATGCTTCAACACAGCCCACTTACTAGTCCAGAATACAAAGAACAAGGTCCATAATGTCCCGGTCTTAATTAGATTTCATTAATATATACTTATGCATTCAGAGGAGAGCCAATGAATTCATTACAGACATATTCATTGTGAACGTGTAAGTAAAACCCACATTTGCGACCGCGATTTCCAAAAGCAATTAGCCTTGAAACCACAGAAGCTATTTTAAGATTCTTTTTTTGATTGCAACCAAAAACAAGAAAATGAATTAGGAACCGTATTAAAACGAGATCTGTGCAGATTTACCGGGAGGCAATCAGCCATTCATTCTCTTTATTTGTTACGGAAAGGGAAATTTCACTGTAGTTTAGTATTATTTCACGAAGAGCTCCAGCAGAGTTAAACAAAGAAATGCTGGCTTGTTATTTAAACTTATACAATTTGATGTGATGAGACTGCGCCTTGACTTGATCTTGGGGAAAGAAAGAGAACAAAGCTTGAATGAGCACGAGATGTGCAGCTCATTGTTAACCACCGTGTGTGTGTGTGTGTGTGTGAGACAGAGAGAGAGAGAGAGGGCTGAGACTAAGTGCACAAAGGTATATTCTCTGACCCCTCCCAGGACAGTGTTCATTAGGGAGCTGTAGTGTTTGGAGGCGGTACATTAGTCTCCAGGATTTATGCCAAATAAGGGTGAATAGTCTCCCTAAAGACGAGAGAGGAGAAGTCAATGTTCAACTCTTCTCAACTCTCTAATTAGCAACCTTTTCCTTGTGAAATGGCAGCATCCCTCTGGAGAGAAAAGCCCCTGGTATGAAAGTGGCAAAGCAGCTGTGATTTTTATCAATGGTTTAATGAATCATTAATCCACAAAAAAATTCCCTCCCTCTGTACAGGCACCTCCTTCGCCCACTCTGACCCTCTCATCTATCGGCTTTCCTTCCTTCTCCATGTCTCTTCTGCGCTGCATTATTCTGTATACACACGCAGACACACACTGACTGGCACTGCAACACACAGATATGCCGGTGCTCCAGACAAAACTTGCTCCCTCGCCAGACCTACTGCAGTTCCCCTGCAAGCCAAAAGCCGCCGCCACATTTCAATCAGTCTCAGTACCAAGGGGTAGAGGTGGTAGAGAGAGAGAGAGAGAGCTTGTGTATATGAGAAAGAGAAATACGTGTAGCATGTGTGAGAAGGAGAGATAGAAGAGACAGAGAGTGATAGGGAGGAGAGAGAGAGAGAATGTCTCTTTCCTGTCTGTGGCGAATGGCAAACCCCGAGAGCAAAGCTAAAGAAAAGTTGAGCTGATAAGCGTTTTTAACCTCTTCCTCTCCTCCCTCTATTCCTGTCTCCCCCCTCTCCCTCTCTCTCTAAAGACACACACACACACACAGCACCCGGTCAGAGCTAAGCCCGGTCTCACATCCCCTTTCTCCCCCCACCTTTCCCAAGACGAATAACATCACGCATTAGCCATTGTGCGCCCCCGACGGAAAGACGGGATGAGAGGGAGGAGAAATTGACGGAAAGATTTCAGTTCGCCCTTACCTGCTGTTAAAGCTCAACGCCGGGAAAAGAAGGAGGATGTAAACCGCTCCGGTGAATCTCATAGTGTTGGCTCTTGCTCTCAGAGTCTCTTTCTCCCCTGCTCTGGCTTTCCTCTCTCCTCTTTTTCTCCTCTCTCGCTCTCTCCTCCTCCTCCTCCACCTCCTCGGATCGCTCGCTCTCTCACTCGCTTCCTCGTTCGCTCGGTTTCTCTGGCGCACACGGGCGCGCACGCCACGGCGGACAGTTGCAGCTGTGAGCGGTGTGTGTGTGTGTGTGTGAAAGAGTGTGTGAGTGAGAGCGGGAGCGGGAGAGAGAGAGAGACACAGAGAGAGAGAGAGAGAGGGCGTGCAAGGGAGAGAGAGAGAGAAAGAGTGCGAGACGAAAGGCTCTTTGGCTTTAAATAACAGGGACGGGGAGATGGACAGATTTATTAATGGGTAGAAACAGGTGGAGGGGAGGGGTGAGGGGGGAATCTGGGGAGGAAGATGGAAGGATGATTTGAGGTGGAGAAGTGATGTCAGCGCCAATAGAGCCAGTGGCTCACAGCCTCCTTTTTTTGTTCATCCCCCATTTTCTGTTATGTAGTGAGACAAGTCGCTGGTGGAACGATGGAGAACCTCACTCTCTCGTCTTTTGGAGAACGACATTAGTGAATCCCAAGAAAGAGCCTTCTCTAAACTGGAAATGCCAATTTCAGTTTGAATATATGTACCCAGGTATCTAATAACCAGTACTAAAATACTGCGAATACTTATCAGTAAAGCTTGGACATTGCAATAAACACCTTCGTCAAAGTTAACCAAACAAGTTCGAAACATGACTCCACTTCATAACTCCTTTAAACCCAAAATTTCACCAAACATCACCATTGCGTTGGCATGGATACTTCACGTACGTAAAAGTAGTTTATCTTCATCATACTCAGTCCAAATACTTAAAGACCCAGTAAGGTCAAAATAATATCGTCTCTAAGTTCCTCATATCAAAGAAACAGTTGTCACTAATCATCTCGTCATAAACATATGAACATTGCTACGTAAGTAAAATTAAGTCTCAAAGTGATGAAAATACAGGCAGTACTTTCTATGCTCGGATGCTGTAGGCATGTCGGCTCAAAGTGCTGAAGCACCGCTAAAATGTCAGAGGAACGGTGAAAAACAAGGAGAGTTTTTCAGCAGATCGTTTACTAACTTACATTTTACCATGCATTACGCCACCGCTACAATTCAAATCTGAGCTAGCTCATACGGATTAGCTGCATCTTCTTATGCATTCGCTAATCATTTGGAGTTCTTTACAACAGGTTAAACTTGCCCGTCATATTTTACAGCTTATGACAAAACAAAATAGTTAAACTTACACTTGGTGGTTCAACAGCAGCTGCGGGCAGTGAGGGAGTGGAGATATTAGGAACTGCTTCAGACTTGGCATATGACAGACTCTCTTAGCAAACTTGCCCAGACTAGCAGGTAGGCTACTGACACTATGCCAGAGCAGTAGATCTGAGCAGCCCTATGCTAAACATAACCTCTCCACGTAGACAGGCTGCGTTTTAGTCCCACCCTACTTAGCCCTACTGTGAAAAGCTGTTATTCTTTATTCTTCTTTATTACAGACTCAAGGTCCAAAAAAAAAAGAAAAAAAACAAATCAACATATACAACCCACACAATAAAAAATGTGTCTGTTAAACTGCATAACTCCACAATTTTGTAAAACTGACTTCAGGAGTTTTCCACATCTTTTCAGACACATTTCACATGTTAGCAAACCAAGGACGGTTTTCACCTTACTGGGTCTTTAACTACAGTAGAGTATAACTACTTAAGTACTTATAGCACTTATTATCATTATTGTATTTAAATATTATGAGTACAAAATTAATGAGTGCACTTTATTACTGTGCTTAATGAGTAAATCTAAATATTGATTTGAATAAAACTGGGGCACAATAACGAGTTCTATACACCACTGTTCATTAGTTTGGTTTCCATTTTCCATTGTCCACCGCTATAACTAATAGGACGTTTCTCGCTGACCTTGGGACAATGTTTAGAGTGTTTCGTTGCAAAAACAGACAATGATGAATTGAAGTCACTGGATTCACTCACTTCATCTCTGTCTTGGCCCTGAAGACTGAAAACAGTCATCAATAAGCTTCCAAAAGATTCCATTTACATAGGGCTTATATATGACAACTTGTGGTTTTTGTCATGGGTCTCAATTACGGGTCTAAATTCCCAACCTCTCCCGCATTCAAACCAAAGTTACACTCGTGGTTATTGTTGGGGTTGACATAAAAAAGTAGGAAAAATAATTTAGCCTGAGAATTATTAATTAAATTAGTTATGGGTAGGGACAGCACCGTGGTGCAGTGGTTAGCAAGAAGGTCCTGGGTTCGAACACTGGGTTGGCCATAAGGCCTTTCTGTGTGGAGTTTGCATGCCTTCCCCGTGTTCCAGCTTCTCGTCCAGTCCTTGGTTCTCTCTAAGTTGGACTACTGTAACTCCCTAATGGCTGGACTTTCAATGAAAGCAACACGACCACTTCAACTGATCCAGAATGCAGCTGCAAGACTTATCTTCAGCATTTCTAAATTCTCACACACCACACCTCTGCTGCAGAACCTGCACTGGCTCCCTGTGGCTGCTCGCATCAGGTTCAAAACCCTAACACTTGCCTTTAAGGCCAAGGATGGAACTGCACCTCCTTACCTATAAGCACTTATTAAACAACATGTCACTTCCCGTCCTCTGAGAGCATCAACCGCTGCTCATTTGGAACCACCTCTACTTAAGAGAAGAGGAAAACATGCATCGAATCTCTTTGCAGTGCTGGCTCCTCAGTGGTGGAACCAACTTCCGCTTGCCGTTAGAACGGCCGAGTCCCTTGCTGTCTTCAAACGTCGTCTGAAGACACACCTCTTGAAAGAGTATCTAGGGGACGAATTTATCTTTTATGTTGTCCTACCCATCCCCCCCAAAAAAAACTACCCACTAACGTGTGTCTGTCTGTGAACTTTTGTTTTCTCTAACCCATTTTCGTTAAAGTACAAAACTTAGTCTGTGGTAATTTGGTTTAACTACAGTTGTTGACATAGTTTACAGATCTAAGAACAGTTGTGGACCACAAAGCACTGTTGTAAGTCGCTCAGGATAAGAGCGCCTGCTAAATACTGTAAATGTAAATGTAAATGAATGTGCATGCCCTGTGGTGTGTTGGCGCCTACTCAGGGTTTGGCCCCCACTTTGCACCTGTAATTCCCGTGATAGGCTCCAGTCCCAACACCACGCCCCCCACCGGCAACCCCCGTTGGGATTAAGCGGTTCGGATAATGAATGAATGAATGAATTAATACGTTATGGGCAAATGGTTATGACTTATATAAAAAGACAAACCTCAATTTTTGTGCCTCCATATTTTTGTCATTAACAACAAAATTAATGACTGCACAATTAGTTAGCAGGGTTACGATTTATATAAAACATTTTTGTGCATGATTAATTTTGTTAACTGAAATACCTTTAATTATTGTTTAATTATAATTGTTAATTACTCAACGACGCAGAAAATCATTTTAAAAATCTGTCCTTTTAAGTGCTGTTATAAATGCTGTTACAGACAATAAACGTAATTTTTTCCACAATGGGGAAAATGCAGCAAATATTAGAACAAAGTGCATCCAATCACAGCCGACTGAGTTGGAACACGTTCATTACTACAAGAGATAAGCTTCAAAAAGTGACATATTCTCAGTGATGTTTCTCCCATTGATGATGCCGTGACATCTGGTCCCATCTTTATAACACAGCAATTCTCCTTCTGTTGGTTGTGTAGAAAACGTCTGTTTCCGAATGCATAATCATTCCTTACCCCTCAGGATGTAAAACAAACCCAGAGTCAACAGATTAACAGATGCCAAAAAAATCTCAGTAGGACATTTTTCTGAGCACCCATTTTTCATCCCTCCTGGGGCTTTCCTACTGTTTTGTTTATAAAGGGAATAAATGATCTGGGTGAAAAATCCGATGCTTTCTTTCCGTCCACTACTCAGTAGTGAATAATCAGAAGAGTGAAACTGGTTAAAGAATGCATGAGAGGTGGAGGTAATGTAATAAAGGCATGATAAATGCTTCCCATTAAGCTGCTAACGGAGTTCGGAGTCTATGGTCTCACCGTTTTACCCAGCACTCCTGTAGAACGGTGTTTCCTGCTATTTTTATGCGGGCGCTGGCACGCATGGCCACGCTGGGTGTGGTCAGTGATGAAAGCCGCTCAGGCTCAGGGCACTGGACTCGGCCAGACTGTGCCATCCATTGCTCACTTTAATCAGTCTCCATCAAACCTTAAACCAGCCAGGGCACAGGCTGCTGCCTCGCAGGGAACCAGCCATGCATCCGCTTTCCAACCAGTTGGCTGAGAAGAAGGAATTTTCTTCCGCCGACCTGTTGTAAAGGATTGTATATATGGCACACAAGGCTTGCTCTGGTTTAACCAGTAAATTGCTTTAAACTCAGGGAAAAATACAAGATTTCTTAAGTCCATACAACATATAAAAGCAATGAAGTTGATGCTAAAAATGAGCAGACATCAATATATATTTTTTATTATTCTACAATATATATTTAAAATTGAATAAATTAACATTTTAAAAATTAATTTAACCTTTTGACTTCTAAAAGGCTATAAATAATTCCGAGAGATATATATTTTTCAAAAGACAATAAGTTTTATTTTTGCTTTAAATGGCAAAAACTTACAGGATAAAATTCAAACAGATATATAATTACAATCGGTACAATTAAAGGGCCAAGATATATGAGCATAGTGAATATGTATTCAATATGAAATCAATAAATTGACTTAATGAACCTACATACAACTAGGAGCATGAATTCCTTTTTACATTTACAGCATTTGCCAGACTTTTGTCAGAGCAACATATTTACAAGGAGAAATTTGGGGTTAAGGACTTTGCTCAGGTGAAGTGGACAGGAAGGTGGCAAGTCTTTCCACAACAATTCCATCTCCTCTTTAATTATTTCCTGCCAGCGTGACAAATTACCTGTCCCGATATTACAAAGAGTGTATATAATAACTATATTTACACTTAAAAATTGCATTGTTATCAGGGAACATCTTGTGCCTATCGGTCAGCATCGCGTCTTATTCAAGTGCCTGAATATCTGGGTCTATGTTTGTTTTCTATCATTAGCCACACACTAAAATAGCACACAAAATGTACCAAGACACGCAGTGCAAAGGACAGAGACTAAATGAAACTAATGAAAATCCAAATTGTGTGGTGATTTATTCATAGTGTTTGAGCTTGTTTCCAGAGACGCTTCATTTGCGCATCAGCGTGTGCTTCGTGATCACTTCGTGAGAGGAGACAAAGCCTGCGGTACGAATCAAAAGTCTAAAAATCTGAACATCTGAAACAAAATATGGGACAGTTGAATACATAACTAAAAGAAATGGGTTTTATTTTGTGTAATCTGCTTGCACAGTAGTCAACACAATATCGTCAGTCTGAAACAATGCTTTGAATTAAATTTCAGTCACCAGTTTGCATGCAGGGTTTCGAAAATTGGACAGACTGCAGTCTTGTTGTAGATACCTGCATTACAAAACTGCAAAAAAAAATAGGTCATATGAAAGAAAGGCGAGAAAGAAGTTTGGAGTTTGTGTTTACAGCCTGTGTTTTTTTAGAGCAGCTCCCTAGCTGTGATATTTCTGAGCCATCCCAGATAAGGGCGCTCTCGCAACATCAACGCTGCAAAAAGACGAGGTCGTGTAATAATCCATCTGTCCTTTTCTTTGTTTTCTCAGCTCTTCATGACGGCTTGTGTATCAGCAAAAACAACACAATAAAGTCAGAGGGTGGAGGGGGCAAAACACTTACACAGCGTTTCCTGACACCAGGTCAGAAGTTGCAGTGACCCCTGTCTGAGTTTCGTCCCTTGATGGAGAAACATCCGAACTCTTCTGACGGCAGCGGGCTTATGTGGTCACTCAAAACACCAAAAAGATGACGCCCGAAAACTGAACGTCCCCGAAGGGAGAAAAAGGGAGAGAAAGAAAGAAAAGTGCTAAGCAGAACTAAAAAGCCTGTACAAACAGGGTTGAAAAGAGCTTTGGGTAGCAAAACTGTAAACGCTGTCAAAACAAAATGAGAAAAATTTCCAGTGTGAGAAAAAGTTCTGATACATCAGTCAGCATTTGTTATCAGGGTTTAAATACTGAAAAAATTTCTATATAAAAATCAGGACATAAAATAAACTTAAGTTACTCAAGCATTTCCATTAGCCTTTAAAATTAATTAGAGAAAACAAGCACCAATTAGAGTGCAGTTACTCTTCTTACTGCTATAGAGAATTTCATTTTTATTGCTCATGATTGGGTTGTAAAATCACATCCATCCTTGTCTATGAAAAGATTAATAATTCATTACTAAGATAAATCCAATGACCCATGCACATGGAATGCAAATTAAATTATTACTACCAGTGCAGCCACAGGGAATGTTACTGCTGTGTATTGATTATTTATATTCTGGAGTTACCTCTGCTGCTCTAAGTGATTCTGTAAGTACAACAAAACACAGTGGCTTTTTATAGAAAAGAAAACTGCTTTTTTATAATCATGGCTGCTGTGGGTTCACGTCCTCACTCTTTCTAATATAGATTGCTGGAATCTACAATAAGCTCCAGGCTGAGGGTTGCACCAATAGCATCGCTCTCACTGGAGAGCAGCGGCCCGACAGCGAGCAGCTTCCTCTCTCCACAATTACTCACACTCCCCTCACAACCCTCAGAGGCAGCCGTACGACAGCAACCATTCATTTTAGCAGCAGAAAACAAGAAGCACACGATTTTGCCACGGGTGAAACAGTATGCAGTGGCTGCTACACCGGCCTCTCTCGTGAGCATTGGCTTGAGAGCCATCAGGGGTCATGATGTGAGCACTTTATGTTAATGTTATGAAAATTTAGTCAATGCAAATTTAATGAATTTTCTCAAAATGAAGTTAACATGATCACAAATACATTGACTTATAGACTGCTTTTAATTTCATTATATAATAACAGAATAATATAAATATATAATTACAGCCAACATTACCCCTTTCCTGAACTATGAGAATCTAACCATAATCTAATCCCAACCCTAAACCTGAGGACAATGTCCCCACATGCCTGGTATCCTAAGCTTATAAAGTGAAGTAGAATAAATTCAAATTAATAATCTTGTGTTTCAAAGAAGTTGACCAATATTGGTTTTTCAGGGCTGATATCGATACCGATTATTGCTAGTTAACAGGCTTGATAAGCAATATTTGAAACCGATATGCAAAAAAAAAGAAAAGAAAAATCTGTCAAAATGTTGAATTTTACAAACAAAAAACTTTATTTAAATGACTTTTTGTTTATAAATACTTCAATGTTTTACATTATTTAAACAATAATTAACTTTAAATAATATTAAATAAACATTTTAGTCACATTATAAAACTGTGAAACTTAAATTTAAAATTAACCATTTTAGTATTCCAAAGCAGCAGCAGGTTGTGGTGAAGAAAAAGATGTTTGTTAATCTAGAGTTCGTGTGACATATAGCCAATCAGAGACTGATGTGGGCGGGACATTAAATGAAGCCGCGAGTCGAAAGCAAACAGAACAGAGAGAAGAGACGGCAGTGGAGTCACAGTAGCGCACCTTGTAGTTACTTAATATCAGCGATGGATGAAATTAAACACTGATACCGATAATCAGCAAAATGCCTAATATCTGCCTCCAATAATCGGCCTGGCCGATAATTGGTTGACCCTTATGTTTGTAAAGGTCTATTCTCCAGAGTTTTGCAGTCTTCTGATCAGATGCCTTTCACTGTTCCACGCTCTCGGGTCAAGTTTATTAGTAAAAGGTCTTGCTCTGTAGCTGCCTGAGACTCTGAAGCAGTCTTTCATCTTTTATAAAATCATCCACTACAATAGCTATTTTTAAGTCACACTTAAAAACCTATTTCTTTTCTCAGGCTCTTGAATCACTTTAATACTCTATTTTCAGCGGTCAGGTCTGTCTTGATTTGTTGTGTATTGCTGTTAGCTCATTGGGGTTCTCTCTTACTGCCTTTTTAATACAGTATGTTCATTCTTTTAGAAGGGCTTTTTTCTCTTTAATTTTGTTAAGTGACTGTTTTGGTTTTATTGTGCAACAGAGGTCGACCAATATTGTATTTTCAAGGCCGATATCAATACAGATTATTGCTAGTTAACAGGGCTGATAACCGATATTCGGAATACGAAGCAATATACGTTCCTCTCTCCTTCTTAGAGCTTCATGCTGTGCTGCTGTGTGAGTGTGGTGTGAGTGACAACGAGGCTTCAGCATTGAGTGGCTACTACTTGTGTGACATATAGCCAATCAGAGACTGTTGTGAGCAGGACATTAAACGTTGCAGGCCTTATTGAGCAGCACTTTGGTTGACACTGGTTGTCTTTTAAATGTGTTATATAAGTAAATTTGCCTTATGCTTAAAATAACATTTGCGTGATGTAGGTGTGAGAGGAAGGTTATTAGGTATTTGTAAGGCTGTTCTCTCTATAACATTATTGTGTGTAGGCACCAATCTTTTTAAGGACAATACTTTTGTAGAAAAAAGTTCTAGCATTTTTCCTTAAACTTAAAAAGTTATGTATGTATGTATGTATGTATGTACAGTATGTGTGTGTGTGTGTGTATGTATGTATGTATGTACAGTATGTATGTATGTGGGTGTGTGTGCGTGTGTATGTATGTGGGGCAGAGGTGTCAAAAGTACACACATTCTTCACTTAGTATAGAAGTATAGAAACGTGTTTAAAAAGACTCTAGTAAAAGTTTTGACTCAACATTCAATTTAAAGTGAAAAGTACAGACTCTAAAACATACTTAAAGTATGAAAGTATAAAGTATGCCTGCAAAGGACAAAACCACCATTTTAGGACAAAGCTGACTGGACTCCATGTAAAAGCATTTGTAGAGCGCAAACAGAGAAAAATAAAGCCACATGAATACATAAAGCTGCATTAGTCATTACCATCATTTTACATGATGATCGCCTCTATCCTAAACACATCATACAAAAAATATTATAGTACTGTAAAGAGTGCTGTATAAATAAACTGAATTGAATTTGGTCGAGCTAAGCTATTAATATCATTTTGCACAAAGTTGCCACCTGGTTTTAGTTTCTTTTTCTCTTTCTCGCATTATCGTGTCTATCGTGTTGTGCGTCATGAGCAAAGACGAATACACCAATGGGTTTGTCTTTTCTGTGTGTGCTTACTACGTTTTTAAGCCTCAACCAATCAGTCAGGTTGTCTGGATGGTGCGAATGATTGATACAGAATAGATAAAATGCATTGGAGAATGCCCTAATAAACATCATTTAAATTAAACGAAATAAGATGACTGAGGCTGATTTGAAAATGTAAGGAGTAGAAAGTACAGATATTCATGCTAAGAACGTACATAGTAAAAGTTAAAAGTTGACACAAAAATAGTCAAGTAAAGTACAGATACCCGAAAATTCTTCTTAAGTACAGTAACGAAGTATCAGTAACAAAGTACTCTCTGATGTGAGGTACTTTGATGTGAGAAAGAATGACAAAGATCAAAGCAGCTCATGTTTACTTTCTGAGATTTATATCTAAAATGACCGCATAGCTAGAAAAATCATATCAAAAGAACATTAATCATTCAAATACAGTGATCATCATCAATCAACAGGACGCACATTATATTTAGTGGAAAAGGAATGACGTGCAAAATGTCAGTCACTATTGTCTATGTAAGTGGGTTCTACTACTCATTAGACGTTGAAACAGGAAGGATCGCCCTTTGACCTTCAATTTAAAAAAATCCCAGTGTCTCACTTGATGCTAACTTGCTACAGCAACATGGCAGACACGTCAGCCGTAACGTTGAAATGAGCAGCACCGGAGTGAGAACATGATTAAAGTTTCTGTGTCGTTAGCAAGGGATAAACAAAACAATGAGCTTCACATTAAAAACCCATGCAGATTAATTATGGATTTCATGTCAGCTGAAGGTAAGTTTTAGAATGTGGGTTGGAGCACGGCTCGATAATTCTGCTCGCTGCAGTGCATAGTCTCCAAAGTCCTCTGCTTGAAACACCTCGAGGTAGGGCTGGGTGATCTTAAATCAATATCACAGTTTACCTTGATTTCGATTAATGAATGATTATTTTATCCTGGAGGGTCGGTGTTCTGGAGGTTTTCCATCTTACCTGCTGAGACCAGGTGTGAATGTTCTGAAATCAAGTATGAAGGAATCCTGCAGGATTCTGTCCCTCTAGGACCGGAATTGCCTATCTCTGCCTCTGCTTCGCTGGTGAGTAATATTAAGAGTAATATTCTCCCCGGTGACCCCGGCGCTGACCCAGAGCTTTGACCTGCGCTGACGCAGGAAGTGGGAACTTGGCGATGTGGAGTCACTCGAGGATCGGAGCCAGAGGCCGGCGGCTCTTAGCTCAGTCCCTCACCGTTTCTGCCATCTGTGGCTAAGGAAGGAGTTCTCCAGGTGTCCTCACAACAAGGTCACGCCACCGAGGATTGGGCCAGAGCCAGAGCTATTTTTCCTCCCTTGCCCTTAGCAACGGGAGAAGCTGAAGCAGTTGACGATTTTTCCGTCCTTGTGTAAGAAATCTTTTGTCCCAAAAAAGCCCAAATACCGAAAAGACAGATCTCGATGTTTTATGTAGCTTCGTGTTCGTTTCAAATAAACGGTTTCATCCAAAGGATGAATGCCCGTCTTTTGGAATGCTAAAAACATGTCTTGTCGCGCCTTCGCCATTTGCGCGGTCGGCTGCTGCTGACTGATACGGCGCAGTGCAACGGACTCCATCCCAGCGCATACATCAACGTGACCGTGCCGTTTTGCCCAGACACCCGTATAAATGGAAACAATTCATACCGCACAAACAGCTTCGGCGTGGTGAAAGGGAGATGTCATCCACATCCTAACAGGATACGAAGCGTCGCTTTCTGCAGCGATGCCGTCGTCGCCGTCGTCCTTAGTTCGTGAGACGAGTTGGCCTATGGGCCTGCAGGAAAAAGAGAGATTTTTTGCTAATTATTAGTTGCAAATTCTATGACAGCGGGGGAGTTGGTAATGTTCTGTTGCAGATCTTTTGCACAAAAAAAGCCTTTTAAAAGCAATGTTGGCTGTTCTATGCAAGCCTACGTGTACCCCTGCAGAGGTAGGAATCTCTCCAATGGGTAGGAAGAGAATTGTTAGTGCTGACGTGCCAATTAAAAGCAGAGAAAGAGAGAGAGAGAGAGCGAGACTTGGGCTCAGTGCTGCACAGAGTGCAGCAGAAGGCATTTAGCCATTGCAGACGTGGGACGGATAAAAATGTGTTAAATTACTGGTCTTTTCACAAACGAGAAATCACCTAGTTGCAAGCGAGACTAAAAGGCACATTGGCAAATGACCTTTTCATGTGAACCAGCCATATTCAGTGCAGATGAATATTCATATATATATTCAGTTGCTGAAAAGACGCGGGGGCGCTGATGCCAAGAAATGGAGTTACTTCAGGTCTCTTAGGAACATCACAAAAAAGACTTGAAGGACATGTGCTGTTTAGGAATAATGGTGAAAAATTAAAACTGGTGCTGGTTTGCCGAGTTCTTACTTAAAGCAGCATAAAGTGGTCTGAATGCTGAATTCAAAATCAGTTCGCACATGAACACATTTTTGAGCTTAACATGGGAAAGCCGTAAAACGTGTAAAACACACGTTCTTGTTTCCAATTTGCGGAAAGACAGTGTTCCCTGACAGAAATATAACAGCTGAAACCGATGAGGGCTGTAATCCTTTATGACAGAAGTGTATACTGCAAATGCATATAGAGATCTAAAATTACTTAGATGCTGTTATTTTAGCACCAGGGCCGCGAACGGCTGAAAAATGCATAAGCTTGTGGGGAAGTCTTAGACCTCGGGCTTACTTAACATCAAAACACCGCCAAAAGATGTGGGAACGCCGCTATTTCGCCATCTCTAAGTGCTCCATCAAGAAGAAACAGAAACACCAAAGTGCTCTTGCAGTTCATTTCTCTCCCCCTGGCTCGGCAGAATTTTAAGAGATAAGCACTTTTGGTTGATTAGGTAAACGATGCTGTTTTAATGTGGTCGGGCCCCTTAAAGGGGAAACGGGACTGAGGCCCTCCCCTGAGACCGCCCCGACCTGTACTTCTAGCACACCTACATCAGCAGGCGCCTGATGTTCCCAACCTTTAATTTACACAATGATGACTAATGAATCATTAAACAAACCTGTCACCTTGCAGTACAGGCATTTTGGGTATTTTTTCTTTAACAAGAAAGTGTCATTGGCTTGGCGAACAGAGAAAGTGCAGAATATTAAGCACTGGGAGAGGGCACCTGGAGGAGGAGGAAGAACAGGAGGAGGAGGAGGAGGAGGAGGGTGATGTACCCCTTTGAGACAGAAGTAAAGAAAGGAAAAGTTGGTCTTTGCACAATAAGTACTTTGTAATGTATTTTTCTGGAATGAAGAAGAAATGCTGTCTCTCAGGGATCAAGGCTACCATAACTTTAGCTGTATTGACGGGAAAAGGAATGAGACACGCAAATTAACCCTTTCATCCTTTGTTTTCACTCAAGTAGAAAGTAATTTAATTTCACATCATTTTCCATCTTTCTGACTAGGATCACATGCCAGTGACATTTATTCATAATCTGTTGACCTAATTCTTGGATGAAAAGGTTAATGTTTGGTTGCTGTTGCTGTTGGTTGCTGCATGATTCCTGCTGGTGGCATTTGCAGAAATCATAATCTAAAAGTTCACCTTCTTGGGCAAAGTTCCGATGAAAATGGTGCTTTACTGGATCATGATGAAGATTATTTTCCCCCCTAACTGTTTTACAAAATCCTTGCAGACTTACAGGTTTGATTTGCCAGCAGGTTAATGATCTACCAGGCATGTTCCAGAAAGCGGTGGTGCAATAAATCAACTAATTTTTCTCATTTACATTTAGTGAAAGTGAAAACAAGTGATTATCTATCATGTGAACATGAAGGAACAGTGGGCAGCTTTGACAGCGGCCAGAGAGCAATTCTTGGGGATGGTACCTTGCTCAAGAGTATCTCAGTGGCGCCTTTACAGGTCCAGGGCTTGAACCAGGAGATGTTCCGATCATGGGGCCAACTCCCTAACTGTTACACTACCAGCTGCACCAACATGGCATTTAGCAGATGTTCTTATTCAAAGTAACATCCAATTTCTAATTACAGGTACAGTCTACAAGGAGCTACATGTTGTTGAGGGTCTGGTCCAGGGGCTAAAGATGGTGGTTGTTCTAGAGGTACGATAGACATAGATTTGAACCTGATTTTTTACCTGAGTTCTTAATTTTGAGTTCTTAATCAACCTGGCAGTGGGAGGTGGCAGAGATTGATGTAAAAAAGCTGAATCCTAAAGGAGCTAGCATTTGGTAGCTTTTAAATGCCTAGGTTATAATGCTGCTTTTTAACCTAAAGTAGATTCAAACATCAGCAGGCAATGTGTCAGAGCAAAATGTCAAAGCAATAAAACATTTGGTTCCATAGTTAAACGTATATTTAGAGCTGCTACAAAGTAGAACTGTGCATTAAAGAAGTTTTAAGGCTTACTGCTGCCTCTAAACGTAGGCTACTGCGGTGCTGCACAGTTTCCATGATATTATAATTGCAACTGCTGTAATTGCTAATCATAAAGGGACATAATTAATTCATTAACATATTCCACACTGCGGTGTGCCCACAGTGCTAATATCAAACACTTCCTGCTTTATTTTTTTTAAGTACAAAATAAACAGGAACACTCAGCCCTCTGAACGCCTTTTGTGCCTGGCCATACGCAGCGCAGGCGTTCACAAATGGCAGGCTTTCCTCAAGGGCGCCACATGAATATTCACACAAATGTACAATCTTTGCTTCTCTTAATTAGCGATCACATCAGTAAAATAATCAGAATCATCGGTGGCATAATCACGCAGCCCCGAGTCCCGGAGAGCAGGTCAAGGTATCAAGGGCTTCTTTCAAGGAGCTCAACGAGCTCAGCATAATTCCCCACTAACTGAGTAAAACCTTACGAGGGTGGGAGTCGATCCCGAGGCGCTGGTGCTAACGCTTATTACTCCATTTCCTCTCGGGCACATACGGCAGCCGCTCACCCGCGGCGGCCTGATAAACAATAAGCTGTTGGCGTAGGAGTGCTAGAAAGGCAGAGAGCAGGCGGAATGGGGCAGGTAAACAGATGGGCAGTGCTTCAGAGAGTTGAGGTAGAAGAGGAGGTGGTGGAGGAGAAGGAGGAGGAGGCGCTGGCACGCCTGACTCTAATGCCACGCGGTAGAGAGAGACGAGGCACGTCCATGATTTAATGAAGTCCTCTCCTCACCTCCTCTGGAGAGGCCCTTTAATCTAGAGCCATTGCTGCACAGCTCCTCTCTGACAAGCGCAGGAAATGCAATCAGCATTGCACGCTACCCCTGAGAGCATTTCGCCAAAGTAAACACATGAATTAAACGCTCTTTCCGCCGCCGCTGACGACCACCGCTGCTGCCGCCGCTTCCTCGCTCCCCTTCCCGCTCACAAACCGCAAGCCTAGTTGCCCTCCGTACCGAATCGAGAGAAACGCGATGCCCCGATGGTTTATTCAATGAAATTACAGCCTATTATTTTCATGTTTGCAAAGACTGGAAATAACAGGAGAGGAAGGGGAGGATTTTGTTCTTGATTCAAATTTTGATGTGCCCCGCAGGCTCTATGGGACGCAGGCCCAACAATGGAAACGTTAGCCGTCAGACAGCGTTGAAGTGTAGTCTGGCAAATGAAACGAGCCCGTTTTCTTCCCCCTTGGTGCCATCCTGTAAGAAAAGCTGTTAAGCTGCGTCAGTGTAAAAAAATATATACTGTATGCAAATGCAAGAAAAACGTGACAAAGTACTTCAAAACACATTAGTCTGATGCACTAAAAGCGATGTTCGCTAAACGCTAAATTGTTCACTGCCGGGCTACAATCTTAAGCATCTTTCTTCTTTAAGTGACTTTCCTCACATCTCCTACTGAAGCTCGCCTGCAGAGAAACTTCGAATAGACGCAGAGGTGCGGACTCAGTGGGCCGCATCCTCACTGGAGATATGTGAACCTGGGCCAGATTTTCACCCAGGTCCCACGCTGCTTTAAATGCTCCGATATGCATGAAATCGGAGCGGTGTGAAGTCACGAATCCACATGAACCACATCAGCTGGGGCCACCTGAAAGCCAGGTCTATTCAACTGAGCGCTTTCCAGTAGATGGAGAGAAGGATAAAAGAGTGTGCAAGTAGAACATACCTCTACACAGAGGCTAATAAGAAACTGTCATGAAAGAAACAGCCCCGGAAAACCACGATACTGTCATTTCAACAGGAATAGAGATTCTAGACTGTTAAGAAAGCAAAATACCTGCTTGGGTTTGTGAGAAAGAAAGATTCACAGCTTTCTCCCCTACATTAAACACACTCCTAGCACAGATGATAATGTGGCTATTAATAAGTGAAAGCTTATAGAGACCCTGCTGAAAACATGCTAATTGGGTCTCCATTAGCTTTTATTCATTTGCATCTTTGGGCAAAGTGTCTCGTTTACAACCAACAGTTTAAGGTTGCACGCCTCGCTTACTACAAACTGATACTATCATATCAGACAAAATGCTGAAAATATATTTTCTTCTAGATTTTTTTGAGCTGGTTTACTGAGACAAATATTCTTGCACAAATATAAACTCAACCTTGATATGAGAAAGTTGGAGTGTTATTATGTTTCAATTCATCCATAAAATACGTATCACATTACCTTAAATAATTAAAGCATTTACAAGATATCCCTATCGATCAAGAGGAATAAACATCAATTCACAAAATTCTGAAAACAATTCCATAATTTTTAATGAATCTATGAGCTTGGAAGGAACTGATCCTTAAGAAGATCCAGGTATTCAAAATGCATTCAAACTGCACCGAGACCTTATCATTCATTCATTCATTCATTCATTTATTGTCTGGATCCCAATCGTGGTCGTGGGCACCAGACACTATCCCGGCACTATGGGCACGAGTCGAGGACCCGCCACAAACAGTTTGGGGCAGTTGGTAGCTTAATGGTTAGGGCGTTCACCCCGTGATCGGAAGGTCGCTGGTTCAAATCCCAGGACCGAGTGAGGTACCGTCCCCAAGCACTGCCTCCCAGGTGCTGCCCATTGCTCCTTCGTGGATTAGTCACATGCAGAGGTGACTTTTTTTGTGGTGCACTGTGTGCTGTGTTGTGGTGTGTTCACAATGATTTTTCTCATTTTCACTTTTACACTAAAGGGAACACTAATTAGAGCCACCAATCAACCTAACCTGCATGCTTTTGGACGGTGGAGGGAAACCAGAGCAAATCCGAGAAAATCAGCACGACACAGAAAGAACACGCAAAATCCACAAAGAAGGGGCCCACGGCCAAATTCAGGCCCTTCTTGCTGTGGGGTGACAGCAGTAACCACCACGCCGCACCTTATCAAGCAAGTGGGTTTTTAAAAAAACGTTGTGTGTAAATTTTCTATTATATGTTACAGCTACCAGTTGCCTTGTGTTCATACTTAATACAGAGAAACATATTTGCAGGTGCAGAGTGTTTTTGCAGCATAAATAGTTGTCTTTAAATCATGGGGTGATGTGACTGACGACGCAAGTGGGACAGAAGTATGGTGTCAGATAGAGGGACGGAACATACTGTGTGCTGGACGGCATCACCAATTTGAAACACTTGTACTTCAAATCTCGAATACTTCTTACATCACAGCAAATATAAACATTGACTGGAAGCATAAAGCACAAGTCAATGGCTTCATTAATCAAAATGATTAAAATTAACAACAAATTTAAATTTCCGTCTGTGGTAGTTTTACATCACATGGGGTACAATGATAAAAATTAAATGTTCAGCTAATTCTATTATTATCTTGTTATATTAAAGTGTAAAGGGGGTAAACCTGTAAAGGTCACAGCAACTATTGCAATTTATCAGACGCTCTTGTTCAGAGAAACTTCCAGAGCAACTTCCAGGGAATCCATTTTGGGGTTAGGTGTCTTACTCAGAGGCAGCAAAGTTGAAACTCTTGGACCTTAAAGGTCCCATATTATGAACAAATTAACTTTTTCAGTTCTTTTGACACTCATTTGGGTCTGTACTGGCTCTACATACACACTGTAAGGTTGATACAAAATGGTAAATTGTGTTAGTATTAATTTACGAAATTGTGTGCTTAAATGAGCCGTTAAGATTTCTCACTTAACTCCAGGGGACATTTGACATTTGAACTCCACCCTCCTATCTGAGAACCTGCACCCACCAGGTAGAACTGCCAGCGCTTCCTGATGCGCCATGTTTTCTTGCAAGTTCTAGTGTAGAAAGAAGTCTACCGGCAGTGTTGTGTTGAACACGTATGGCTGTATGGATGGTCTGTTATCAGTAGCCATGCCGATTATTTTCACGTGAAAATGAACAGCAGCAGTTCATTTGCATTTAGGAATACTAATGAGAAATATCCTGTTCTGAAAGGGACTGAAATAGAGGGGTAAAAAGCTAAACTAAGAGCTATTTACAGCAAACTACTTCAGAGACATGTTTAGTGGAGCTCATAGACCCATTTTAACTAAAAAAAATGTATAATATGGGACCTTTAATCGAGTATCCTATAACTACACTACCACCACCTTTACATAACACTTACTTGAATTTAATCAAAATTGCACCAGATTGACTCGTATGTCCGTATTTAATATTCCGTAGAACGGATCAAAATGGGCAAGATAACATCAATTAGAGGTTCTGAATTTCAATTTCAATTGATTACTCAGCCCTGTGTTAGGTATAGGGTCGTGGACCAGTTTTAGGATACCCGACCAAGAACAGACCAAGAAGTTGTAGGTTCAAATCCAGCTCTATTCAGCTGGCAGAACTAGCACCATTGGGCCCCCGAGTAAGAGCCTTAATGCCAAGTTGCTCCTGGGAGATTGTCCCTAAAATTAGGAAGTGGAAGTCGCTTTTAATGAGAGCATCTGCTAAATGCCATAAATGTAAATGACCAAAGCTGGTAAAGTATTTGGGAGTTTTGGAAAAAAAGTTCAGAAGTGACTTTGTCCATTTCAATAGCTCAGATTTGGCTGGGCCTTTTGTGGGAGCCCGGTGCGGCTCTGAATTGTTTGTGCTCCGTCAGCTTTGAGGTGGAGGATTAATTATGTCCCAGTGGAACGCTGGTAGCACCTGCAGCAGTCTGAGGAACAGCAGGTCTGTGTATGTTCACCTGATCATGTTCTAGCAAGCCCAGAAACAAGCCATTTTCATTATGCAGCTCACATCCAGCAAATAGAGAATTATTTATTTATATGCTGACAAAAGGTTTGTGTCGGCTCATTTTCCAAGAAGCGTCTAATTTAAAGCTTTATCATCCATAACAAGCTGAAGTTGTGAGAAATCAGCTATCATTGTTCAATATTGCAGAAGTGAAAGTATTGCTCTTTGTTCTTTTGTTTTGTTTTTTTCCCCAAAACCAGCTAAATGTGAGGATGACGCAGGAGGTTACATCAGGATCAACTGGATTGGTTCGGTTCACCTTTTCTGCTCATCCCTCTTTTCTCCTTCCGTCTGTACTGTGTGCACCTTGTCAGCCAGCTCCCCCGCATTAGTTAGAGAAGTGCTGTTTATCAGAAGTGAGAAGATCTAAAAGAATATCTCGCCTGTGGTAATCAAACAGCCTGAGAGACAGAGACTTTGTGACACGTAGACATGGAGCTGTCATTCATCAAAGCTTGAGTCCCCCTTCGCCGCGCTCTTCAAAAAGATCACGGACTAGTGCACATCATCTACTTGTGCAGGCAGTAAAGTGGAAAACCTTCCTCCCAGATCAATATCTGACAAGAGACTGGCTCATGTTTGAGTTGGTTTAATTAGCAACGTCAGGATAGGGCTAATTGTTGTTTGCCAATTAGTACAATAGAACTATACAATAGTACAATGTTTCGATCAAACACAGCCGACTCAGGACAGCCCACTTTCAGTCATGTGACTTTGTTGGGTAACATATTTAGGCTGTAAAAATATCATCTCCCATGAAGACCTTATTTTAAAGATTTTAAAATACAGATGGTCCCCGGCCTGCGATGGTTTGACATGTTTTTTTTGATCTTACAATGACAAAAGCGATATGACAAAATTTGTAAAACATTTTATGTTTCGCACGGCAGGCAAGTGTACCAGCGTATGCGGTACAATACATTGGGACGGTGCTGGAATGTACGCATTTCCCGCCTTGCGATATGCCTTAGTCTCACCAGCGATTGACAGTTTCATTGTCTTGATGTTGGAGTGTTTTTGGTCATTCTCGACTTAATGTTTTCAAGTTACGATGGGGTCATCGGAACTCGTCTCCATGTCGGAAACTATGACGAAATTGTAGCACTGGCACAAACAACTAATTTTCTATCCATATTGATTATTTTATCCATTAGTTAATAAATCTATATAAAATATTTTTCTAATGAAATATTAACAGACATTTTATTCAGCTTACTGATCACAATTATCCACTGTATTTTTGTCATATACAGCACAAAGACATGCCCATTACATAATGAGAAATAAAAATGAGCTGGTCGGGGCTATGTGGTAAATCATGCTGTTACAAGCTAATATATTCATGTCTATACAGGCCCAATGTACAAGGACACACACACAGTCAAATATTTCCTCACACCCTTAAAATTAATCAGTTTTAACAAAGCAGTTTTCTCAATTCATCAGCATCTTCCTTCCACAACAAACAATTTACAATGTACACCCACCAACTGTTTCAATTACATCCACTTACCACTCTCTCCACTTTTGAATTTTCTCCTAAAACTGATACTTCTATTATCATTAATAATTCTGTATTCTCAAAAATCAGCAAAAATATCTTAATTTTCCTCTCATAACTGCCCTTATTCATATTTCTGCCATGGTCCCCTCTCTTAAAACAGCTCCAATAGCACCTATTCTTGAAAAACCTGATGTCAAAGCAAATGTTTAATGTTTGTTCCAATATCATTCATTTCAAAGATACTTTAGAAAGCAATTGCAGAGCAGGTTTATGCTGATCTAAATAACAATCTGTTGCAGATCATTTTTATTTAGCTCTAAAATAGAACAGAAACATGTCACCAATGACCTATTAATGTCTTCTAATTTACTTGATTTGAGTGCGGCATTCAGTACAGTTCCGCACAATATAGCCCTTAACTGTTTAGAAACAATTGGTATTATTGACATTCCTCATGCCTCACTAATCCTCCTCAGATTGTTAAACAAAATTTTGTTCTCAGTATTTTCTCACCCTTGTCGCTAATGGTGTCCCTCAAGGTTCTGTCTTAGGCTTCCTTCTTTTCATAATCTACCTGCTTTTCCTTGGTCAAAATCTGGTGTGGATTCTCACTGCTATGCAGATTATACACACTATTGCTGTCTTTCTATCCTTCTGTCTCAAAGACGGACTACATGACATACAATTCTTTTCTTAGAGCTTCTAAAATTCCCTTCAGGTCAAGAACATGGGGACAACTTGTCCTTTGAATCCCTTATTAATATCATCTGTTCATCCCATTTTCAACTAGGCAATATTTCTTGCCTCCTCCCATCTTTTACCCAGCAAAGTTCTGCCATCCTTATTTAAGGATTCATGCTGGTGTAACTCTCTTTTATCTGCTCTCCTATATAAGCTCCTCACTGGGCTCAAAATTTACTCAGAACTCAGACTCCCTGTCTAGAACATCACCTCTAGACTTCAACAACTCTACTAGCTCCTTCTTCAATTTTGTATCGATTTCAAAATGATTCTTCTCACTTTTAAAGCTTTCCATAATCTTGTCCCTCCCTACATTTCAGATCTCCTATGTGTTTAAATCTTCAGATCTCCTTTCTCTCCTTGTTACATACCCTGCCTGCTTGACTACTATTGGGTCCAGAGCTTTTTGTTGCACTGTGCCCATCTCTGGAACTCTTCACTGGAAAATATACATACGGTTAATTTGCTTCCAATTTTTAAGTCATGTTTAGACCTATTTTTTTAGACGGGCCTTTTTTTACATGATGCTGATAGTATCCTTTAAGACCATTCTTTTATTATATGTATTGTTTGCCTGTTTTTGGTAAGAAGACATTGAGTGTCTTGAAAGATGCCTAAAAATTAAATGTTACTATTATATATTTGCCTCGCTTTTGTAAGATGATGGAGTGTCTTGGAAAGCAACTATAAACAAATTTTGTTATCAGCAATTTAATGGAGAAGGTAACCAATTTAGATCCGTATAATTAGCTACAAATGGTCAAATGGCAAATAATGCTAAATAATCCATCTTTCAGAGTAGCACTTGCGTGTTTTCTCTTCTATTGCTGCTGCTGCTGCTATAGCCAACAGAATTTCACACAGTAAACAAAACACCTTTTTGTCTGGTATACTGAAGTGCTGCCCTGCTTTCAGAGTGCTGGGTCTTTCAGAACTTTTACATTGAGCCTATTTTGTGACCGAGTGGGACAGTGCGGCAGCCGGCTTGATTTTTTCAAATGTTGCATTGACTGAAACTAAGCAAAACGTTCTACTGCACTATGTTTTTGTAGGGAAATTGGAGATTTTTTTGTTTTTACGATTATTTGAAGCATTTTAGAAATTGAGTATCATCAATTTAAAATACTGGCGTTGATTCATTTGACAACTTGCATTAGCTCAAAAGACTGTAATATAATCAATATGTAATCCAATCTGCACAATGAACAAATCACATCAAATTAGTGAGTTGTTATGTGATGCTAAGCCTGATAAGAAACTGCTTCACTAACTGACCCAGACCTCCACTATTCATCTGGACTCTATAATAGATTCTGCTCCATTTTTCTGAGGAACAGAGTCAAATTTAGAAACAGAAGAACTCCACAACAAGTTGTATAATCCGTGACCCATGTGTACCTCCCCATCCTCTGAGAATATCGGCACAGATATGTTGTTTTTTAACAGCTCGTTCTGTAATCCCAGTGCAAACCTTATTTAAATAAAGCAAACTGAAGCCCTGCTGTCAGTATTTTCCTCCATGCTCTTTTTCCTTACTCAGGAGAGTCCGCTATTCCCTGTGCTTTTCCAAACAGATGGTGGAAACGAGGGACGGATACTTTTATGCAGATTGACTCATCATGGCTGAAATTCATCTTAATTGTCCAATTAGTAAATGGAGACTGCCCCCAAAATTAAACTGATTACGCTTAAAGTAAGAGCTCACCTCAGGTGGTGGTCAAAAACCACATACAAAATGATTTAACTGAAGCTCAGACAGGAAGATCACATAGAAGATTAAGCTCGGCCATTATGGGATGAGCACGTTCTCATTTCCCGCTTGCTGACTCGGGTTCTTGACCGTGCTGGCGGTCTGGGTTTTCGCCACTCCCTCCATCTCGCCTCTGCCAGTTCTAGTCCGTGGCGTCCAGACCGGCCTGCCCACGGGGGGTGAGCCCATTCTGCCTTCTCCATGCCTGGCACTTCTGTTGTTTCCCTTGTGTCTTTAAATGGCAAAATGCTCAGAGACCAGAGCCAAAATCTGCATCCTTTTTATCTCTTATGCATTAAAACACTGGAAAACTATAACTATGTCTTCTCAGTAACTAAAATGGAGCTAGTCAAGGTTAAAACAAAATAGCAAAAACATTTCAAAATCAATGCTTTCAGATTTAACTTCAGTATTTATACTATGGTACTGTATTTTTTGCCTTGTGCACTTTGGTCAATAACATTGCTGTTTAAAATGTACTTTATGAATAAATATTTCTTGTCTGTATATACTGAGTATTTCATATTGGACTAAGTGTTCACAATATCAGCAACTTTTACTCTCTACTGGACTACATTTACAATAAATTTGTAGTATGAGAAACCAAGTATTCTATGACCACCATGCCAAATACAAATAACTTTTTTTTTTTAAAAAAAAGCTTTCTATTTAGAGGGCCATACAGTGGAACACTGCGTGGAACCCTATTAGAATCGTGCTGATTTTTTTTTTTTTTTTTAATTCTGCCTTAAAACGCGTTGTGGAGAAAAAAACTGTAGGACCTACAGCTTTGAAATTTGGCAGGTAGGTCCGGTATCCCACCCACTACTCAGGCAAAAGAAATTGCACCAATTTAAGCTATTTTGCGTTTTTCCAAAAAATTTTGCATTTTGCCTGATAACTTTTGAACCGTAGCTCCGATTCTCAATCTTATACCATCTTATTCCTTGGGTCAAGACGAATCTTTTAGACCCATCACATCTATTTCTGCCATATTTGATTTTTTGCTAATTTGCATAATATGCAAAACCATCTTTTTCAAACTAGTCCCTGGATTTTTGTCCAATCTGCATGCAACTGGTATCATTTGAATCCCAAGACACTCTTCTTTAATTATTATCGAGCACATTTTTAATTTAGGTCTTCATATTTCTGTAATATGCAAATAAATGTGGTTGGCTTGCCATAGGACTGCAACACCACACAACGAGTGTCATAGAAATCTGGCTCTGGGTGGGCTACAGCTTTGAAATTTGGCAGGTAGGTCCAGGACCCCACCCTCTACTCAGGCAAAAAAAAATTGCGCCACTCTGCCAGTTGGTGGCCGTATAAGCTATTTTGCATTTTGCCTAATAACTTTTGAACCGTAGCTCCAATTCTCAAAAATTCTTCTTAATCCTTGGGTCATTACGAATCTTTACAGACCCCTCCAATCAATTTCCGCCATATTGGATTTCTCGCAAATTTGCATAATATGCTAAACCTTTTGTGGAGCAAAAACTTTAAGACCTACAGCTTTAAAATTTGGCTGTTAGGTCACAAACCCCACCCACTACTCAGGCAAAAAAATGCACCACTCTGCCAGTTGGTGGCGCTATAATAAGCTATTTTGCGTTTTGCCTAGTATCTTTTGAACCGAAGCACCCTAGATAAAAGGATGAAACGTGTCATTTTTCAACGTCTGTCCACTTCCATTCGTCAAAAACTGATAAAGCTGCAAACTGCATGGCCCCCGTAATCACTGCTTGCAGTTATATTTTTACTTACATTTATAGAGCGCTTTTCTCAAACCCAAAGCACTTGAGAATTGGATACAACAAACACCCAGACATCCTCGCCAACAGTGGCATCCGTTTTCTTCCAGAAGCTGAACGCTCTTGGGGATGTCAAATCACATTCAAAGACGCACTGAAAAAAAAACTTTTTAAAAATAGCCAATCAACCTAACCGTGCTTTTGGATAGCAGAAGGAAACCAGAGCACCCTGAGAAAACCCAGGCACAGGAAACCACAGGAGAGCACACAAACTCCACCAAGAAAGACCCTATGCCCGAATCCAGGACCTTCTTGCTGTGAGGCGACAGTAGGGGTGCTGAAATTAATCGCATAATCGATGCATCGCGATATAGACAAGGATGATTTCGCATAGATGCAGTGGCAGACCATAATTGATTATATTGATGGGTTTCAACTGCCCCCTAGTAGTCCGCAGCAGCATTCCAGGCGGTCCGTGACATGCAATTCAGTTTCACTGAAATGACTTTTTAAAAATTATTTCATTTTATTCACTTTTCAAAACATTTCTAGATGATTTGGGCATCTTTATGAATAATGAATTTAATGCTAATATCTAAAAAGAAACAGAAAAAAATATCTCCCTATGCCACACTCAGACTGCTTAGTCTGAGTGGTGGTCTCTGGCACAGAAGCAGTTGAAAACTAGTAACATATCATAATGACATTGCTTGGTGATTTTCTGGCTACGGCATGAGAATTCTAGTTAAAAGGAACATCTTTGTAGTAAGTATGGCTGCCCGATCTGCAATCCATGACCAATTCGCGAGCAATGTGAAGTAATGTAGAAAAATTGAAGGGATGCATCATAATGCATCGAGATAATGTTTTGAATTGTTGACCTGATAACCGAAACCGAATCGAATCGTGAGACGAGTAAAGGTTTCACACCTCTAGGCGACAGTGCTAACCACTGCGCCACCCAGTTTCTATTGAACTGATGATGCAAAATCCTAACGCTCAAATTCATACAACGCATCCAAGCATGCCAACATGATTTGATTTGTGATCGTGATTTGTGTCAATCTGGGTCTCACCATTTCTGGAATGAACTTTTGAAACTGGTAATTTGCCTAATTCTTGAAAGCAAGCAATTAAAGCATTTAACTTTCAACCTTTACAAATACTAGCTAAATACTGTGAACATTAACTACTGTTAATGAGATACTTCGGTTCTTTCTTAAGTGGTACTCTAATGAGGGACTTCAATTTAACCGAGATCATTTTCTTTGAATCTTAACCTAAGTATAGATTTTAAGATACTTTACACACCACTCCACTGTCCAGCTCTTTCCCAGAAGGCCCTCCGGCTCTTCAGTTTGGCCATTCAATTTATTGCCAAATCATTCGCTCCTTATTTAGTCCTTTGATACAACATCTTAAAATGGTTGCAGAAAAAAAAGGGAGAAAGAAGAATTGAAACTGAATTAATTATCTAGACTGCCAAGTTACATTTCCCAGATGCTCCAACTGCTCTAGCATTTTATTAGATGTCGTCTCTAAAGCATGTGCAAAAGGGACAGTCGTGGAGCCAGGAGCCCACAGCTGAGCCTCACTTGGCCCCGCTGCCCGGGCAAAGAGGGGAGGGAGGGACGGCCGGAACATGGCCCTCCATTTATGAAGCCTGACCCTGTTTTGTAAGCTATCTGCCTGGCTAAGCTCGCAGACACCGATAGGAGGTCAGCTGCATTTTTCTGTGCGGAATAATAATGAGAAGTGTGACAGGCATCGCTGCACCGTGGGAAGAGTTCAAAGGGGCAGAGCGTAATTCCCGATTTCGGAGGCGGGAACCAATATGGCAAGCGAGCTGACCGGCTTTGCACGTAGCGTTAGCCCTTGGCAAAGACTTCGGGGTCAGCGGTAGCACGGTGTGGAATAATCATGATTCACACTGTTACAGGCTGCAGTCTGCCGGCTCTGTCGCCAGAAAGCGGAAACTTCTACACGACAGAACCAATTGAAATGCGGCCACTCGTTTGTCAGGGATGTTGGGAAGGCCTTTGTGAATTCATTAACAGCTAAACATCCCACTGATCTGGACAGGCACACTGAAATTCATTCAGAAACGATGATATCTGGAGTCCAAACTTCTCCAAAATAGCATTACATGACTATAGATGCTTTAGGTTTGTATGTTTCTTACCTTGTCAGAAGTATCCCATAGTTATGGGTCCATTTATTGGTACTTCCTTATGACAACAAGCAAGATAAGCAAGATCCACAACCCAGGGCTCCAGACAAAACCCCCAAAATATTTAGGAGCCAAATGCTTTTTTGGGAGCCATAATCTCAATCACATGCCAAATGTAAAATAAATAAACAATATTTACTTGTATTGTTTGTTCATTTCTTTGGTCTACCTCACACTGCCTTTTCTGTCTCCTATCTGAGTAACTGACCTGTCCACTATTGTCTTCTGTACTGTCATAGTTAACAACAGAAGAATAAATGACATCTGTGGTGTGGGTAAGACTTGGGTAAATTTGAGCCAATCTGGACTCATTTTGGCCTATAAAATGAGCTGCTTTAGGCCTTTATGGAAGAGAACTACATGTCCCACAATTCCCTGCGCACAACTTGTAGCCGCATCACCATAATGCAATGATTGCTCTCCCGGAAAAAACTAGTAAATATCAATAAATGGCTGTATTGTGAACAGAACTGGGTCTTATTATGTATTAGCTGAAACATGAGTTTTCACTGTAATAAAAGGGAAAGTTTGACTCAACTGGAGCGTTCCACGTGAGAGCTGTGGGCGCTCAAACTCACTGTGTGTGTGTGTGTGTGTGTTTACACAGCTGATCAGTAAGCCTGCATGATCAACATTATCTAATAAGAAGGCTATCAAAATGGGCTATCCAAAATTTATATACCTTGCTTACTGATATCACTGCGTAGACAGTGAGTTTACAATGTGTACCCACCAACAAACAGACCATTTGTGTCACCAGCCCTGCAACCTTGATTAAGGGCTTGTCTGTCGATGCCTAATTATTTTTATCTGAAAAACCTGGATTTATTGATAGATTTTAGGAAAAGCAATTACTTCTCAATAATCAACATTTAAATGTCTGGATATGACAGTATGTTATTTAGGCCTCGTCCACACGGACGTTCGAAATGAACGCCCTCTGAACGCCATACACGTTTTTAGCTGCGTTCGATTGCCGTTTCACTGGCGTTCGCAATAGCATCGTTTTCCACGCGTGCATGCAGCGTTTATTTGACGCCACCGGCCGAATGCCAGTGCTGAACGCCCGTGTGGACGCTTTGATTTGCTCCAATGAGCAGAAAAAACGGTCGAAAAAAACACGTGGTTCAGACGTCCGTGTGAACGAGGCCTTAAGGAGTAGCACTTTGTCTAAATTTCCAAAGTTCTAACTTGCTGACCGGAAAGTTTGTAGTTCAACTCCCATACTCCCAAGACTAAAATATAGAGAACCACCACCGCTGGACCTCTGAGCACGTCCCTTAATTTCAACTTGCTCCAGGGAGACTGTCCCTGACATCATAAAACAAGTCCTTAGAAAACACTTTAGTACCAAGTCTGTTATTTAAAAGCCTTTTATGAATTGTTAATGCAGGTTTATTGCGAAAGGAGAACAGTTCAGCCCGACCCTGAGAATTGCCAAAAAAGCCGCACTGTTCCCTGTTTATGAGGAAAGGGGCTGACATTACCTCCAGCTCTGCACACAGCCACAGGCCTCAGGAGAGGCTCCAGGTGCAGGTCAGTTGTAGCTTGGAGTGGAACAGCCCTCCAGTCCCGTTTTAGCCTGACCTGCTTCCACAGTGCAGCGCTCCAGCAACCTGATCTGCTGTCATCCTTCCACAAGTAATTCCTCAAAGTCAAAGCCTTGCACCACTCCATTCCCCTCTCTTCAATGTTTGATTCTATTGCTTCTATGGGAGCCCCCCTCCCCCTCCTTCTCTCTCGGGTTCCTGCACGTTCCTTCTGACAGCCCTGTGTCTAATGTTGCATGAATGAAACTTTACGGTGCTCTGGGGCAGATGAGATCCAGCCCATTGAGTCAGGAGAGAGTGAGTCAAGAGGTTGTGGGTTTACAGAACTAATGGCCAGTGGACAGTTTTTTCAGAAGCTCCATACTTAAATAAGCAACAGCTGGCCTCCGGGGGGCTTTAAAAGTTTTACATTGCCAGCATTGCTTCACTGGAAGGAATCTACTTTGCTAAAAAAAAAAACATTCCAACCATTAAAGGTTTCTAGTGGTTCCTACCGGAATTTTGTGAACTACATGGGGTGAACTGGGGCAGTTTAGAATTTAGAACTAAGTTTGAAATATTTGAAATTCATTTAAATTGCTTCTGTAGCGTATAGATGTGTTATGTATGTTCCTTTCTACTAGTTCATTACTCTTATTATTTCTTTTACTCATTTTTTTCTGTACAGCAGATAAATGATATCTGTACACAATTGTGTGCTTTATAAATAAAACTTGCCAAACTTCTCTAGAATGGAAATGTGGATCTAAATGTGTTTTTCATGGACCCCGTTCTTCAAAGAATACCCTGCAGGTAAGATTTCTTTAAGAATGAGTTTTTGAGAAGCAATTAGAGACACACTGATCCAATTTTTTCAGTTTCGATACCGATGCAGATGCCAATACTTGGGCTTTGGGTATTTGGCCGATCCCGAGTACTGATCCGATGGGGTTGCTTTTGGGGTTGTAGTGTGTTGTGCTACTTGTTCTGCTCATTGATATTTTAATATGTAGGAATTAGTGCGAATGTCGAACAATAAACCAGCTTTACCGCAGTGCCACTTCCGACGCATAACCAATTGTCCGTGGGTGCATACGCAAACATAGAAATACCTACAATTTACAGATCTGCTCCAAAGAACAGCCCAGTGCCACCGTTCTATAGTCCAGTACACATATTGGACCAGTGGATCCTAGGTGAATTTATTCATTCATTCAGTCCTTCATTATCCGAACCACTGAATCCCAACTGGGGTCACGTGGGCACTGGAGCCATCCTGGGAATTACGGGAGCAAGGCGGGGACCAACCCTGGGCAGGCGCCAACACACCGCAGGGGAAACACACACAATCAAACTCCCACACACACCTTACGGGGCCAATTAAGATTTGCCAATTAACCTACACTGCACTGGGAGAGTATGCAAACTCCACACAATGAGGCCCTACGGCCGACCCAGGTATCAAACCCAGGACCTTCTTGCTGTGAGGCGGCAGCGCTAACCACTCTGCCACCGTGCCGCCCTTCCCTAGATGCAATATGAGGAAAAATACCTGCATGTAATAGAAACTGCTACATAGAAACCATTAATCCAAATCCGAGTAGGGTTCATTACAGAAACAATCCAGTCTTAATTGTTTCTAGTATTTTGTCCAGCATGGTGGTGTCATGAACCAATGAAACTCCAAAGATGCAATGTATTTCTTATCCACAAAACACAGTCTCTCGCACACACTTACCCAGGGTAGTTAAATCATGTTGCTGCCAACTGCCAGTCTAAGCGGACATGCGTCTTACTCTGATGATGTTTAATGGTAAAATAAGACTTAATAAGAAGGTCAAAACCTTCTCTTGGAATGTCCATGAATCATCCGGTCATTTGCCTTAATTAGACTGCCTAAACAGCAATTAGCTTCAACAATGCCCATAAATTTTGTGCATGTTACTATGCTTATAAGCCAGTAGATTTTCTTCTTTCATCAAATTAACTTCAGTATCCACTGTAGGGAGTTATTCGTATTTGCTTGCAATTTTTGCTCTCACAGTGCGGTGTGTTTGGGGTCACTGAGTCGCATCAGGTGCTGATAATGCATTTAGAGAGCAGGTGAATAGATCCACAATCCAATCAGTTTCCTCAATCAGTCAATTACATGTAAACAGGCAACAAGAAAACAGCTCCCTTCTGCGACCTTCTGGGTATTGAATCTGGCAACACTAGTTTGTGGTGTTAGGAGGCGGAGGGCATCTGCTTTAAAGCCACCAAACAGAAGAGCTAGTGCATGATGGGAAGATAAACATGGGGCCACACAAAGAGAGTTCATTAAAAGCAGAGTAGAGGCCGGGCACTGGAGGGACAGAGTTTCTGCTGCTGTTTGTCATCAGCAAGATGAGTTCAGCAACCTCCCAGCAAGTGAAGTTACGGGGTTATTAATATGCTGAAATTGAAAATTAATAAGCTCAAAACACAAACACACACACTGATATTTTTACATATTAGCATATACACACAGATGTACAAGCAACTTTGCACTTTTACTGTCACACTGTACTGCACAAAAAACACACAGCATCTTGCTGTCTTTCCGAGGTCCCAATGACTCCTGTTAGAGCCATAATGCAAATAAGTCAATAATAATGACTAGATGTCTGGAAAGAAATTCATCTATGTATTGAATGGTGAATCGCTTATGAATCATGAATCGATTTTATGTCGAATTGTGATCGGAATCAAACCGCACTGTGAGATTTTCTGAATCGTCCACCCCTAGTAAATAATTCTAAACCTATATCTCTAATCCAAACCCAAACCTAAAACTGAAGTGTGTGATTATTTGCCATTGTGAGCACAGCACTGCACGCAGTGCACCACAATGAAATGTGTCCTCTGAATTTGACCCATCTGTAAAAGAGCAGTGGGAGCAGTACCTCACTGGGTCCGGGACTTGAACCAGTGACATTCCGATCACGGGGGAACTTCTTAAAGGTCCCATATTATAAATTTTTTCAACAAGTTAAAACAGGTATATGAGCTCCGCTAAATATGTCTCTCAAGTAGTTTGCTGAAAATACCTCAGATTAGGCATTTTCGCCTGCTTTTTACCCCTCTATTTCACTCCCTTTAAGAACAGGCTGTTTCTCATTAGTATTCGTAAATGCAAATGACCTGCTGCTGCCCGCGTCCCACGCCACACCTGGGGCGCAGACAGCACAGCGAGTGTTTACCTCATGTGAAAATAATCTAAATGCTGCCGCTAACAGACCATCCATACAGCCGTACATGTTCAATACAACACTCCGCTGGTGGACTACTTCACTGTGATTCCTACACTAGCACTTGCAAGAAAACATGGCAGATCAGGAAGCGCTAGCAGTTCTACCTGGTGGGCAGAGATTCTCAGATAGGAGGGTGGAGTTATTCAAATGTCCCCTACCATGACGTAGAAGTAGGAGAGAAATCTAAACGGCTCATTCAAGCACACGATTCCCGACATTCGTAAATTAATACTAACACAGCTGACCATTTTAGAGGCAGTAAAGACCCATTGGGATGTCCAAAGAACAGAAAAGGTGATTTTTTTTTCATAATAGGGCCCTTTAACTGTTGTGCTACCAACTGCCCCTATGTCCTCACAAATCTATTTTTTTATATTTTAGGGGACAGGCAATTCCACACCAACACCTAAAAAGATTTTTTCATGCAGGAGGACACACACACCTTGCTCTCTTTGTGAGATCCTTCCAATGATCCCTGCAACACTACAGGAACCCTGTCCTCAGTGACCAAAAGCAAATCTCGTTACGTCTTTTAATTTTTCAAATAAAACCTGCAACTTTTCTGTAAAATACATTTTCCTTGTGTGGACTTGTCCTCGCATACAAAAATGTCCTAACAAAGCTACAAAAATCTGACAAATTTGAGTTTTCATCCTATTTTTAGGAGACATTCAGGTTTTCACAACCACCTAAAAACTGCCTGCCCCTCACACAAAAACTAAAAACAACACTTGACTTGAAATTCACAAACACTCCCCCATACACCCAGCCCTCCTTTTTTTATCTCAGTAGGGAGGCTCAGTAGAAAGTGCTCCATGTATCAACACATGGAAATCAAGTCAGATCCCATAAATCTCTCACACTCTCAAACACATTGCTTACACACATGCAAAAAAAAGTCTGCACACATGCTGGAACACACACTTGTGGGCCCGCATATACCCTCAACACCCATTCCTTTCCAACACACACATACATACACACATCCCAACTCCATTCAGCACCTATTAATCATAGTGCAGTGCGGGTAGCTCTCCTCCTCTCCCCAGAAGCGCAGTGGAGCAACGGAGTTCACCCCCTACACACACACACACACACACACGCACGCACACCCACCCACACGCCCCACTCGGCTCCCCAGCCCTGTCAGCACTTCACACAGCGAGCAATACCCCCCTCCCCCCAGCATCTATATATTCATTCCAATCACAAACGCTTATGCCTTATTTATGGGGCTGTGCAGACGGCACCTTTGGCATCTGTGTGGGATGTTCAGAGGTAAATTGCTACAGCCCTGACATCGCCGCTGCTGCCTGTTTATGGAAATGAGACTTGAAGCTTTCACCTCCGAGCACTGCCGTATCACTGCAAGGAGACTTCTCGCTCTTGTGCCCTTCCTCTGGTCTCTGCACCGGCCGCAAAATTAGCACAGCGTTATTCCCTTTCACGACACCAACACTATGCACCGAATAATACTGTTGACTGGTCTGTCTTGCTTTCTTTGTGACTTGAGAGATGAGTTGGAAGCTCGTTAAAAGCAGCCTGTGTTGTGGAACCACAAAGCAAAATGCAATATTACTATTCTCTCTAATGCTTTGTTTATAAAGTGTGCGTGAGTCGCGGAACGGTGCGGTGCGGTCCACGAGTCACAGCGCGGTAATTGAAAAGGCTTCTGTCAGTCTGCATTCTATTTAACGATGACTCAATTGCATTGTTGTGAGGAGGTGGCGTGAAAACGAGGTGAAGGAATATCACCCAAATCAATTTTCGCCACTTACGCATTTGCACACGGCTGTTTCCGCGTCCACGAGTGATGAGTTTCATCAGAGCTCCGTTCCAAATGTTTCATTTGTTGTGCGGTTGTTAAGCTGCCACGCTGGACGAACCCTGAAAGCATTTTTAGGGAAGCTATATAGCTTGGGAGGAAACACTGAAGCTGTGTGAAGCGTACTGCTAAAGCGTAAATACAGAGCTAATTACACTGTGTCTGTAGGCAAATGTAAGTACTGGCACCCTGGCAAAGTGCACTTACAAATACAGAACTACTCACTTCTAAACACAGCCTCCCTCACTACCTGTTTTCAAACCCTTCTAGGCCACTTTGGACCGCTGTATGGAAGCTGTCGAGTAAATACAAGCATCGCAGCATCGCCAATTTCAGGGAGGCCTTTGCCAAGTAAATGTACATTAATTAACAGGAATGCATAATAAGGGAATTACTGGCCAATGCCGATGTGCGATATTTCTCATGCGCATGTCTGCTGATGCCGATACTGATGAGGAAGGCAGAGTCCAGCACGAGCACAGGCAGAGTTAAGAGTGTAAAGACAAGATATTTTGCTCGCCAAAGTTCCACTGCATGCTCAGAATTTTGTCACAATAATAACGACAAAACTCATAAAGTAGAGTTGACCAAGGACTGAGCATTTCGAGCGTAGTGCACGATGCTGACACAATAGGGTGCGGGTGACACTCCATGTGCACTAACTAGAGCATAGAGAGGTGTTAAGCTACAACCCTGGCTATTTCCTGAGATGCATACTACCACATAGGAAAGTATGATACATGATACAGTCAGGGCCGGATTCACATAGTGTGGGGCCCCTGGGCAACTACACCTCAAGCCCCCCGGCTGGTAGCCCAGGCCACGAGGCCATTTTTGACGTGCATTGTGGATGAGCTCATTCCGGTTGGAGGAGGGGTATGCAATCGTGTGTGTTCAGTGTGTTCTCTCTGTTATAAAATATAATATCTGTATGCATCACTTCCAGTACATAACATAAAAGTTATGAAAAGATATTTAAAGGTCTACTTGTGCCAAATGATGCCACCCCCATTGGCTGGGGCCCTGGGCACTTGCCCGATGAAGTCTATGGATAACCCGGCCTTGAATACAGTATCATACATTTTAAGACAAAGGGCACAGGCCATATAAAAATCAGACCTCAGACTTTGGACATACCTGGAACAAGCACCACCTTTCTGACGTACAATAAATGTGTCATCAAATATCAGCTAAAAATATAAGACAAATCTAAGCATCGGCCCGATGCGACAACTTTTAAAAAGCAATATTCAATCAATTCCAATGTGATTCTGATATTATTGTGCAACCCTATTAATATGTTTCAAAAATCAGCAGTGCTTTTATACTTTTTTGCCAAAAAAAACCCCAATCCAAATGTGACACCACCAAATTCACAGTTATACGATGGTGGAACTTGGAGAAGCCAAAGAAACTAAAATGCAGTGTTTTAATTCACAAAGAAAGTTGGAAAAAATACAGAGTAAAGAGAAAAACTTTGTGAAATTTGTGGAAAATATTGGAAAACTGGCATTTTTGCTATAAAGTTTGTTAACCTGACTCTAGATTTACTATGTTAAGAGAATAGGAAGGTCAGCCTGATTATTACAGGTTTGTTTAAGACAAATCTAAAACTGCTCCTAAATGTTGACCTTCACTGGAACAGCAGGAGCTCTCAGTGATGTAGCACCAAGGTCCTGACCTGAGCGATGCTGACATCACTTGTCCTCATCACTGCTCGCTTCATGATTCATGATGACTTATTAAGATGCCTGTTATTCCCTCATTTAACACACACACACACACACACACACACACACACTAAACGCCAGCTTAATTATTTCTCTGCCAATTTCCAGTGTAGACGGATGTGTGCTTTGCCCTACTGCTGTTTAATGCTAAATGCAGAATCCTGCAGTGTATGTGGGCTCGGAGTCAAGTCGTTTAGCTTAATTAGAGTCTGGACAGCAATCAGCTTCATGGGAGGAAAACAATGCCAACAATGTACTCACGCACCATCAAGATGTTTCAGATTTTCTACATTAAATTAACTTCGATATTGTGGATTCTAGTGGGGCACTGTAACGATTCCAGTAAGTTGCTGGCTGCAGCGAGCTCACCGTCACGAGTTCACTTCAGCTGCTGATAATGCATTTAGAGCACAGGTGAATGGATCCACAATCCAATCAGTTTCCTCAATCAGGCAATTACATGTAAACAGGCAACAAGAAAACAGCCGAATAGGAGAGCTAATGCATGATGGGAAGATAAAGATCGGGCCACAGGCGGAGGATAGACTCGGCACAGCAGGTGGAGATTCTGCTGCTATCTGCTGTCAGACAGAGTTCAGCAGTCTTACAGTGACGAGTTCAGTCATTTTTTTAGCAATTTCATGGCAAGTGATACTAAACAATAATTGAACAAAATTAATAATGAAGGCACTTTGGGGCTATTAAAAGTTTTCCTCTGTGACACCTGTCCTGATCCTCTTCTTAGGAATGTAATGGTAACTGAAGAAAACTAAAAATAAAAAAATAGCATGAAGGGTGAAGCCGATGCTGTTTGAATCCAGGCTAATACTGCTAAGTGTAATCTCTGATGGTAATGCTACTCTACAAGTGAATATGAGCTGAAAAACAAGTCAGATGGTAAGGAGTTATAAAGAGGAGAGAGAAGGAATTAACTGAAACAATTAAGAAACAACCCCAATGAAAAAAGCACCAGTGACAAATGAGACAAGTGAGAGAGATAGAAATAACAGTGGATGATCTACTGTCTGCCAACTTGACCAAATAGCTGTATTTGTAATCTAATTTATGCCAACTGCTACTGAACATATCTGACTAAATCGAATGAGGAAAAGACATCATTTATAAAACGAGGCTATTAAAAATTCTCAGCGGTGAGAACTGTCCTTAAAACTTGAATGACACTCCTGCCGAGAATGCAAATGCAAGTGGAGGAGAAATAAATCAAAAGAATCCAAAACATAGCATTTGTTCTTGATTATTTTGAACACTATTTCCACCAACCAAAACTGGCTATTAAAGAGGCAGTTGTTAGAGTAGCGGTTAGGGTGTTTGCCCTGTGATCAGAAGCTGGCCAGTTTGAATTCCGGACGATTAAAGGTACCAATGAGATACTCATAAGCAAGGTACCATCTGTAAGCACTGCTCCCCAGACCCTGCCCATGTCAGCTGCCCACTGCTCCTTCACAGATGGATCAAATGCAGAGGTCACATTTTGTTGTGGTGCAATGTGTGCTGTGTTGTGTTCACAATGACAAATAATCACTCCCTTATGAATTATGGGGAGAGACATGGACAGTTACAAACTTGGGATTTGCTTCTTTCATATTTAATTGAATTTAAGTGAGAGGTTATTTTTCATTGTGAACATAGCACAGAACAGCTCACAGTGCACTTGCTTATGAGTACCTCAGTGGTACCTTTACCAATCCAGGACTTGAACAGACAACCTTCTGATCACAGAGCCAACTCCCTAACCGTACAACTATTCCCATATGAAGAAAGAAGTTCCAAATACAACTTCCAATGCAACCAACGCCACTGCAATTTAACTATAAGTGCTAATGGTGCAACTAAAGTTTAGCGCAGTATGCTACTGTGCAATTTAGGACGTGGCCCAAGTAACAAACACCTAGGATTCACAGGACAGCAGGTGCAAGGCAGAGAACTTTCTAAATTATTCTGCATTTCACCTAATGTGACGATCCATGACTCTATGCATGTAGCAAATTAACAGATCAGTTTGACTACCTCACAGCACACGTGGCGACTGGGTTATTAATACACTCGCCAGAGTACATTATCTCTCAGCATGTTAACACACAAAGGCCTACACATATCAACCACGTCCTACTCACACTCCCACACATGCAATCACACACATTTTCCTCTCTCACATACACACACTGATCGCTATTTTTTGTGTCCTATAATAAGGCTGTAGTTTTAATGAGCTCTTCTGTTCTGGTCTGAGAGATGAAAGCATGATCTTGGTGAATTCTAAGTAGTTATGTTGAATTTTTGATTTCTCCACTTTGTCATACAAAATTAAACACATTAGAGTTCAAAGGCATGATTTGCAACATGAAACACTCTGGATGTTTTCTTGATAGCAGGTTAGTGAAGATCAGTATGTTTTTTAATGTTTCTTTTATGAAATTTACCAACAAACTAGGACTGTGTATAATTACTTTTTAAAACATTTTTATATTTCGTTTCCCAACCACCAAGTTTGTAAAGGAGGTGAGTAAGTGCTCAAGTGAGGGAAAAGCTGGAACTTAGAGGATCGTACGACTCTTTATATTCTGCGGTGGAAACACAGTGCCACCTTGTGGCTCAAATCATTAATTACAGGAGGATAAATCGTGCTGGTTTAAGTCTCAGAATAATTCAGGAGGCACGTTTAATAATCATCATTAATGAAGTATATAATAAATAAATGAATGGAAATAAATACTTTCAATTAAAAAAAAAGTATTTTAAACTTTCAACAAAACATGAAATAAAGTTTAAAAGGTAAAGACAGATTAAAAAAAAAGAAAACAAACATTAAAACATAAACACTAAAAAAATGGATGTGTCCATAAAATACTATTTTTTGCAATAAGAATTCTAATAATTTTGGAGCTTCAGTAAATAAAAGGCGGTGGTCTACTTGAAGGGGCCTAGCCTCCTTCTGCCCTCGTAGGTTTCATAGCTGTGTAATCTGAACCCTAAATGTATTAAGTGGTAGCCATTTTTAAGAGCTGTGTCCAAATTCATAATTACTGCACCTGCAACAAGCATTAAGCTAACGTCAAGCCTGTACGTGAAATTTAGTCAGAAGTGTAACTTACATCAGTATATCCCAATCCCAGTCCTCGCGGAACACCGCTCCGCACAGATTCGAGTTTCCCGAGCCACAGCACAGCTGATGTTACTGATCAGCACCGTGGGCTCGGCGTGCGGCGGTGCAGGAAATACCGAACCTGCGCAGAGCGGTGTTCCGCGAGGACAGGGATTGGGAAACGCTGACTTACATCACATATTTGCACCTTCAGTACTTAAGTATTGCTGAATTTCCACTTACGTTGGATCATAAAGTAATTATGGTCCGTTCGTGATCTCGCCGAGCACGTAATTGTTGCAATGTTAAAGTTTGGTTTTTGGTCAAAGGGCGGGTTTTTTTTTCAGCGCCACCTGTATGTAGCAACCAATCAGAAGCGTACCTGACTGTCTCTGTAAACTACTGCAACAACTGAAGTCAAAAGTCAAAGTATCTTTGCCATCTCTGCTATATACTGTACAGGTACACAGAGAGACGAGACGACGTGGCTCCAGCTTTCACAGTGCAAACAACAAAGAACAAATAAGGCACAGAGTAAACAATATATACATAGAATATAAGATACACACTTTAAACTAGAAGTGAAATATTCAAAGTCAAAGTAAACTTCATTGTCATCTCTGCTATATACTGTACAGACACATAGAGAGACGAGACGACGTGGCTCCAGTTTTAAGAGTACAGCAGGAAAAAGGGAACAAAGAACAATTAAGGCACATGGAATAAACAATAATGAATAAAGTACAAAATATACATTTTAAACTAGACACGGAATATTAAATATAATTTTAAACTAGAACTAGAATTAGAGGTAGATAGAGAGACAGTTTGGATGTATGGCAGTATTACCTACAATGTGGAATTGACTTTTACACTGGATGTGCAGGAGGTTAGAAACAGTTATAGTATGAAAAGAATTTTATATCCCGTCTATTTATACGTTCAATATTTGTGCAAATAGTGGCAGCAGTGCAAAACATTTATTGCAGTGTTGCGTCAACAGGCATTTGAGGAGGAAACAGTCCGTATAGCAGCAAAAATAAAGTGCATCACCGCGACGGTGATGTGTAAAGTGCAGTGGTGGTGGGTCACAACGCACTCGTATGAACTACGAGGAGTCTACCTCGAAGATGGAGAGTCTACCTCGAAGATGCCACATATGGGGCCCCTTAGGCTCAAGCCATATCTACCCTGTGCGTTAATCCGCGCCTGCTTGTAGTATAGCTATCTACTACTGTAAAGCAGTAGCTTGACAGTAGCTTAGCTAATAATAACCATAAGTAGCTTCTTGTTTGAAGAGCTACGGGTTAAAGTAGCTTCCCCATCAGCTGGATATATTGTGTATTATCCCCTACAACACCTCAAGATTTTGATTATAACATCGAGCGTATCAACCACATATTGTATGGAATCAGATTTGTGCCAAAACGATAGTGCAAAACTGTTCAAGTTTCAAACTAATTTAAGAAATCGAGAGAGAATAAATCCCACTCAATTAAAAATATACATTATCGAAAGTAAAAAAAAAAAAAGTATTAAACCCATTTGCTGTTAAAATAATTCTCCGAAAAGAACAGGGAGAACTTCGGCTGCCAAAATTATCCGTTGGTGTTGGTGTGTTAAACTTGTAGTATAGCCTGCACTTATGATTAATATGTTTTAACATTGTTGTGTTACCACTTTTGTAGTTTTAATACAGCATAGACACGTGGGTTCCACAGAGGTCCATAGTGACGAACCGAATGTGCCCGCAGTCAAATTTTATTGTCACCGCGGTTGTCTTTTCCTTTATATATATTTTTATAACTATTTCGTTTATATTTATTGGCATATGACTTCATATTTTCTCGTTACCATATTTAATTGATCACATGACGTTTTCTTTTCTATCATGCGTTAGGTCGCGAAAAGTGGTTAGGAATCTACGACGGCGTTTTAGTGCCACCTTAAAAAAAATCTAAGATTACGAGATTAAACTCGTAATATTTCGAGAATAAACTCGAAACTACGAGAATAAAGTCGAAATGTTACGAGAAAAAAGTCGAAATGTTACGAGAAAAAAGTCGAAATATTACGAGAATAACGTCGAAATGTTACGAGAAAAAAGTCGAAATATTTCGAGAAAAATCACAGAATTGCGAGAAACTATGGATGTGGAGGATCTGGTTAAGTCCTACTTTAGGTTAGGATTTAGCAATAAGCAGAGGCGCATCTTGTCAGCAGGCAGGGCAGGCAGCTGCTTGGGGCCCCCAAGCCACTAGATGGCGAACGAGAGCTGACACTTTAAACTGATGACAAAAACTGGTTAGAGGGGGCCCCCAGTGAATTTTTGCTTGGGGCCCCAACAGACCCTAGGATCGCCTCTGGCAATAAGGAAATTCTTTGTCTTTTGGCGCATCAGCACGGACTTATAATTAGTAAAAGGACACTGCAGCGGTTATATAGGAAACTTAATTTATTCAGAAGAAAAAAACAGACATATCTTAAACATTCACGTAAAAATTCGACTTTATTTTCGTAATTTTGACTTTATTTCTAAAAAAAAAAAATACGATTTTAATCTCGTATTACTACGAGTTTATTCTCGAAATATGTCGACTTTTTTCTCGTAACATTTCGACTTTATCTCGTAAGCCTTCGACTTTATTCTCGTAGTTTCGAGTTCATTCTCGAAATATTACGAGTTTAATCTCGTAAAATCTTAGATTTTTTTTTTAAGGTGGCACTAAAACGCCGTCGTAGGAATCGACGTAAGACGCTTTTAAAATTATTTTTTGGGAGATTCGACCGTGCCACAAGCTTACGCAACGCCCATTTTATTTGCAGCATCCACACCTGTTTTCAAAACGCCAAGCCTCTTCTGCTATCAATTAAAGGCGGAGCTACAAAAAGGTGCAGTTTGGTTTATGGGCTGAATAGAGGTACTATGATCGGACAGAGAAAACGAGGTTGTATAACTCAAGCAGAAAAACGTACAACTCCAATAGCACATTAACAATGCAAGGAATTAAATAATACACTTATATCCATGTTATTTACACTGATAAATTAACTGCGCGACATGCTTCCACCTCCAGCGCTACCACTATAAGGGTCCCCGAGACGCAAGTTGCTACATTACTGTTATTAGACAAGAAGATCAAGATTCTTTATTTGCCACATACAGTTATATAAGTTCGACTTGTACCGAGTTCCCGAGTTCGTTCCTCAGGCGGTGCAAGGAAAATAAGGCACTGATGGTATTATAATAAATAAATGAATTAACGAGAAATAATTTTTAAAAATTGAAAAAAAAAAAAAATAATAATAAAAGAAACATTAATTTCCCAAATATTAACAATAATAAAACTTTCTATACAATGTGTATTTTTATAGATATGATATCTATGTATGGTAAAGTGCAGTATGCAATAATGCTGAGTAATGGATTTGTCATAAAGGCAGACGCGTGACAGTTAGAATTCGTCAGTGTTATTAAAAACAATTGTGTCTACTTGTCTTGGTCTTTAGCCTGAGAATAGAACCTACTCCTCCGTGTCTGTTGAAAGTGCGTGTGCTGAATGTCGCAGACGTTGTGCGTGTACGCAATTTTATTTACATACTTATATATGTATGATAATATATTGTTTGGATGCATCTGCAGTAAATCCTCCTGCACTATAGATGGCGCAGTAGGCGGCGCGGCACCTTGTGGCTTCTTCCATGTATCCATGGTCGTTCACCGAGGCTGAAGGAAACTAAATAAGATCTTTTTTTTTAGGTGTTCGCGCTTTGAATTCGGACGCCATGTCATACAACTACGTTGTGACCGCGCAGAAGCCCACGGCGGTCAACGCCTGCATCACGGGTGAGTGGGACGCCGCGGAGCTCGCGCTCGTTTACCGCGGTGTTGTGGCCTCGCGGAGCGCGCGCAGTTCACACTCGGAGCCGAACCTTGGCATGTAGCATGTAGCTCTTTGGTGCTTAACTGCGTCATTCAAATTGTTTATTTTTGACCGCTTCTCCCTTCTAACCCGGTCTGCTTTCACTTTTTAGGGTATTGCATTGAAATCTGCATAAGGATAAACATGTTCAGTAGAGTTAGCATAACTAGCGTACTAGCTTTTAGTGGCGCAGAAATGAGCGCAAGTGACACTTCAAAATCGCACAAGTGTTTTTAATTTCTATTTTGTAGTTCTAAAACGTTGAGGAAAAGGTCCAGTATCTTTTGGGTCTAATATGATATCTGAAATTGCGTAATACCTTTCCGCTTAAAAGCAGGTCACTGTTGTTGTTTACCACCAGCTCGTATATAGTAATGGTGTGTTCACGAACTCGGTAAAGCTAAACGTTCCTCTCCGTCTTAGGCCTGGAATATACTTGCTGTGAGCTACGAGTGCGTATCCCTACACAGTTGCGTTGTTAACGTTTGTGCTGATATACTTGTGTCCGTACTGTACGTCGTAATCTGTAGTGTGTACTCCTTACCACCAGGAGTCAGTGTCGAGGCCACAAACCTAACAAATGAATGAATACCTGTATCTTAAAATCGTCATCTGTTATTCCAAACAAACACGTCTTCACTCGAAGAAACATTAATCTTCATGATACTGAGACAGCACTAGAGAATTAAATGAAATTCGCGGAGATGGTACACTCGACCACTTAATAGATCTCGTCAGCAAAATGGAGAATTCTTTTCTTGACTTTTGAGTGTAGATCTCGCAACACTGCCCCCTATAAATTACGCAGGTATTGCATCTCCGTATACGTTCCGTTAATTTTTGAGTACGTGCACAAAAACCGTCGCAAACAACGCGGGACACGGGTCGCGGCTGTACGTACGTGCATATGTACGTAGTTAACGGCAAGTATATTCCAGGCTTAAACGTTCAGCGACACACATGAACGGATAAAGCACTCTTTCCATCTGACGTTAATCTCCAGTGACCTCTTGCCAACGGGTCTCACCTTTCTGCTCAGAGTGCTAATAAACACGTGCGTCTGGTTCACGGTGTTGGGAGCGGAAGGAATCACGCATTGGCATTTTCTTTATAGAAGTAAAACTGAACATGGACTACTTGTAGATTAATTGGGCTGATGTGTAGGAGGTTGTATCTGCATAAAAAAGAAGTAATAGAAAATAAAAGCAAATTATGTTGCAAAGCACGACATTTTAAACTTTACCCAACATATGCAAATGGGAGTAAATTATATCGGAAATATTTTTTAGTGGATGGAAATGTGAGTTTTTCTTTGCTTTAAGTAGCAGAGATGCTGCAGCATGACATGCTCAACTTAGTTTTCTTATGTGCCTTTGCACTGCAGCCTGACTGGTGGCATTCATACATCAATGCTTTGTAGTTAAATTGGTCTTCAGGTGCCTTCAAATGCCTTTGACTGCGAACTGTCCAATCTGACTGCCATTTTGATTTCCATCAAATGCTGACTTTCAAGCATTTGATGGAAATGCTTGAAATTATTCTTGATGTAAATTTGGGATTGTCCCTCATTATTTCTGACATGATTTGTGAATATATCTCACGCTTGTTCCAATAGGGCACTTTACCTCTGCAGAGGACCTGAATCTTCTCATAGCGAAGAACACACGCCTGGAGATCTATGTCGTTACTGCTGAGGGTCTGCGACCCATCAAAGAGGTCGGCATGTATGGCAAGATTGCTGTTATGGAGCTATTTAGGCCTAAGGTAATTTTTCCCCCCTTACTGTATGTGTGACCTGTCTCTGTGTGGCTGATCTGCTGGATTAAGGCAGCGTATGAAGGTGGATGTCCTCAATTTTCTTAATGTTAAAAATAGTCACTTCCATCTCCAAATGTGTCTTTGTAGGGAGAGAGCAAAGACCTTTTGTTCATTTTGACCACCAAATACAATGCCTGCATCCTGGAGTATAAGCAGAACGGAGACAGCATTGATATCATCACTCGTGCCCATGGCAATGTTCAGGTACTAGTATTAATTGGGCCCCAAGATCCAAATGCCTGATTTTATTGGATGTAGCTTTCTAAACTCTCTCTCTCCCTACGGTGTTTACAGGACAGAATCGGACGTCCATCAGAGACTGGGATAATCGGCATTGTGGATCCCGAGTGTCGTATGATCGGTCTGCGTTTGTATGATGGCCTTTTTAAAGTCATCCCGTTGGACCGTGACAATCGTGAACTTAAAGCCTTTAACATTCGCCTGGAGGAGCTGCAGGTTATAGACGTGCACTTCCTGTATGGCTGCCAGGCCCCCACTGTCTGTTTCATTTATCAGGTACTTTGAGCTGGTTATATAGTTAATCAAGGTCCTAACTTCTGAATCTTGCATTAACTAGGAGAGAACCTCTTATTCTGAAACAAAATTAGTTAGCAACTGAAGTCCGTTAGAAACAGGTTTGTTCAGAATTTAGTTTCAGCTCTACATCTTTGCAGCTACTGGATGGATACATTATGCCCATGTGGACCAAATTTAGTCTGAGTAAAATGCAGTAGTAAGGATGATGAACAATTGGGAAAACCTTAACTTAGAGTCCGATCTGCCACAGTTTATCTGAGTTTGATCTCTGTGTATCTTGACTAGGACCCTCAGGGCCGCCATGTGAAGACATATGAGGTTTCCCTGAAAGAGAAGGAGTTTAATAAAGGCCCATGGAAACAGGAGAACGTGGAGGCTGAGGCCTCAATGGTCATCCCTGGTGAGCAGAGTGGAGAGGGAATCTGAAAATTGCGAAGGTTATTCTACAACTTCTAAAAGGTGTTTCTATCTCTCTTGCCTGCAGTTCCTGAGCCATTTGGTGGTGCCATAATTATTGGTCAGGAGTCCATTACTTACCATAATGGAGACAAATACCTGGCAGTTGCACCTCCATTAATCAAGGTAATGTCTCAAGTCTTAATCTTAAGTGAAACTGTTTTTGTGTTTTGTTGGTTCATTGTGTTCTTGTTGACTGCAATTGTATAGCAAAGCACGATAGTCTGCCATAACCGCGTGGATCCGAATGGCTCTCGCTACCTGCTGGGGGACATGGATGGGAGACTGTTCATGCTGCTGCTGGAGAAGGAGGAGCTAATGGATGGATCCATGGTGCTTAAAGACCTGCGAGTGGAACTTCTGGGGGAGGTTAGTGTTTGTTGGTTGTCTAGACCAGGGATTTAAAAATGACATTTTTGTTTACCTTTTATGTTCTAACGATTATGATACCTGAGACTGTGTCTATATTTTCACATAAATATGTAAAAGTGCAAAGTATGGAAGTGCAAAGAATGTCCTGTAGGTGTCGCTCAAACTGCTTTTACACTTCTCAAAGTTTCTTTGTGCAAGTGCCTAAACGAAGGGCGCAGTCCATGCAGGATAGCCTTGTTCCTCATTTCAAATATTTGTTTTATCACAAGAAACAGAGAAGTTGACTTGAACGTAAAATATAATTCAGTGGTTGGATTGTCAAGATCAGTGATCATTTATTTGTAGTTTATGAAGACAAAATGTTAAATATCGCTCTAGGTGAAGTGATATACATTAAACGTTCAGCTAAATAAGTGGATCATTATATTAAATGAAAATGCCACTTGCTTAGAAATTAAACAAGGTATATTTTATAGATGATGTGTAAAATGTCAGAGCTACTATTCAAAGTAAACAAGCACATTGCTCTTATTCAATCCCCACTAACTGGGCTGGTAATAGTGGCCTAGTGGTATGATGCTCACGTATGGGTCAAGTCAGGTTCGCAGGTTTGTCATACGGCCAAAACTACCACCAGTAGAGCCTTGAGCTAGACCCTTAACCCTATGTTGAAGTCACTCTGGATTAGAGTGTCTTCTAAATGCAGTAAATCTCAAATGTGGAGGAACTTATTATTCACTAAAACATAGCATGCAGGTGTGTGTATCAAAATATATCAAAGTGTATTCTGATTGTTCTTACGCTCCTGTTTTTACCAGACCTCAATTGCTGAATGTCTGACATACCTGGATAATGGCGTGGTGTTTGTTGGGTCTAGGCTTGGAGATTCTCAACTGGTCAAGGTTTGTAATTTGTGTTACTGTAATTGTGTAATACCCGGTCACTTTGTTTTTGCCTTTGTGTCAACTTCTATATGTTTTATTTATTGCCCCACTTTCTCTCAATGTCTTTGTGTCTCTGTCTCCTTTCCTCTCCCGTGCTTGTGCACGTGTAGCTAAATGTGGACAGTAATGACCAGGGCTCATATGTAGCCGTTATGGAGACCTTCACTAACCTGGGCCCCATAGTGGACATGTGTGTTGTGGATCTGGAGAGGCAAGGCCAAGGCCAAGTAAGACACTGTGTATACTGTGTGATGATGAGGCTGGATGCTGACCTGCAGGTTTTATGTAGTGTTTTTGCCTCTGATGTTGTCTCCTCCTGCTTGTAGCTGGTGACTTGCTCTGGTGCCTTTAAGGAGGGTTCTTTAAGAATAATCAGGAATGGCATCGGAATCCATGAGCATGCCAGTATTGACCTGCCTGGTATTAAAGGTCTGTCGTTTTCTTTGTTGCATCTTTAATTTACTTTCTATGCTTATAGACCGGTACCACCTCCTGTTGTTGGACGTTCTTTATTATTAGTTTCCTCTCCCTGTTTTTGTTTTCTGCTGCACTCGGTCTTTTCATATACACTATTTGCACCTCTAATGTCATGAAATTTGGGGATGTACTGATATCTGTTCCATGTCTTACAAAGTAAGAGAGAGAATTTTCCTGGTTTTAGTAGAATTGAAAGTTCTTAGAGTATATCCAAAAAATCAAATTTTCATACAATCACATGCAAATTGGAGTTTTCTTACATCACAAACCTCACATCAGTTCATATCACATTGCAAGGAGTGAAAATGAAATCCTTCTGCCCTTTTTATTTTTTATTTTCTTGGAGACTTGGAGAAGGTATCATCTTCCCATAAAATTGATCAGATGGCATATTCGAAAACACTCTTTAGGGCTTATAGGCCTTAAAATTGGATGCTGACAGCTTGAATGTGCAGACATGAATAATTTAAATGGCATTTTCATTTTCTCTCTAGGATTGTGGCCTCTTCGCTCTGAGGCAGGAAGAGAGACTGATGACATGCTGGTGCTTTCCTTCGTCGGCCAAACCAGGTTAACCTGTTGTTAAGAATTTACGTAAAACACTTCTGGAGTGGGATTTTTTTTATTTTATTTTATTTAATGTTGGTCAGTAAGTTTTTGCATCATATAACTGGTCTGGTTTTGATAACTCTTCAGGGTGTTGATGTTGAGTGGAGAGGAAGTGGAGGAAACTGAACTTCCAGGATTTGTGGATAATCAACAGACTTTCTTCTGTGGAAATGTGGCCCACCAACAGCTTATACAGGTCAGCCTGTCTTAATCACCAATGTCTGTACACTGGTTTGTGAGAACAGTGTTAATGAATAAAATATTTGTGGAATTTCACTTCAAATATTAAAATCTTTTCTAAATAAATATGGATTTCTTCTTAAAAAACAGTATTATTTACATGCAGATCACTTCAGGCTCCGTGCGACTGGTCACCCAGGACAGTAAGGCACTGGTCAGTGAATGGAAGGAGCCTCAGGGCAGGAACATCAGCGTGGCCGCCTGCAACTCCACCCAGGTGGTGCTGGCTGTAGGTCGAGTTCTTTATTACCTGCAGATTCTGGGTGGGGAGCTGAAGCAGATCAGGTAAGCACACATGCATTACGTTGAGATACTGTTAATACTGAATAGAAATGACCTCAGTATTCTTGGTCCTGTGCACAGAAATGGACATCAGTATTTGAGTAATTCATCATTACATTTATATTCAACTTTTTTAGACCCAGGACTTTATAGCGTCAATTGGTTTTCTCTTCACCAAGCACCAGTTTGCACCAGTACACTCACATTATCTAAGGTGCTAAGGCCAGAATTGACAGGGTGTTGGTGAGCGAGTTTATCCAGGACTTCAGTGTTCCTTCGCTACTCTTTCAGAAAGATGCTCAGGGATCTTTTAGTCAAGACCTTGCTTCTACAGCTCATCCAAAGGATGTAATTTACTTGTTGTAATGCATTGCAATGTCTCTCTTCTATAAAGTTCATCTATCTTTGTCCATGTGCAGTTCCACAGAGATGGAGCACGAAGTGGCCTGTCTAGACATCACTCCTCTGGGGGAGACTGGCGGAGAGTCCAGCCTGTGTGCCATAGGCTTGTGGACGGACATTTCGGCCCGAGTTCTCCGACTACCCTGCTTCAGTCCCCTGCATAAGGAGATGCTCGGTGGAGGTGAGGAAAAAGGGCTTTGAAAAGAATAAAGCTGTAGCACTAGACTACTTACGTTTGTTCTTTTTGTCCTCAAAACCCATTATTTTTGCCTGAAACAGTGAAATCAGAATGTTGGCAAGAACAATACAGAAGCCAGTGCTTTGATAGGGAGAACCTTGTCAAAATCAAGAAAATATTAGATCCTCAAGTTGAAAATAATCTCTCTAGAAAAATAATTTGGCATTTTTGTTCTGCATGTTCTTGTCACAAAATAAGTTAAAGTCAACTTTGTCATCTCTGCTATATACTGTACAGATACATAGAGAGACGAGACGACGTGGCTCCAGGTTATTTCCAGTGCAAACAAACAAAGAACATAAATTACATAAATACATGAAAAAATGTCTATAAAACTCTTATTAATGCTCTTATTAACTGTTATTAGGTTACTCTATATTGCGCTGTCACCTCTTATTGGGTTGTTATTAAATGTTTTTAAAAAGAACTATATGAAAAGTATGTTGGGGCAAGAAAACGAACATAAATGTTGAACGTCATAAATGAGCATGCGGTTTGCAAACTCTACTGTCTCCCCCTTGTGGACATCATTGCAGTAGCAAAAGAGAGTTTGAATTGTGGCACCGATTACAACTCTTGATGTCATAATAATTTCTTTGTAAAATTAAGATTGTTTTAACATTGTCCATAGTTTAAAGTACAGCCAGCTGCCCACATGTAAAGCAGGACTGTGTGGGTTTTGTTTGGGTGTTGTCTGAGCTGAATAACTAATAAAAGAATCCTGGGTGTACATCCATCCTCATTCAGCATACAGCACACATCTGCTTACCATCTAATGAGTGAGATGATTGGCGCTTTGGGGTTGTTACCTGCCTACAAAAAGAACCATCTGCTAATTTCAAGTCTCTTCTTATAGCATTTTTCCTGTTTTCACTTAAGACAAATGTGTTCTTTGTGAGTTGTTTTTGATGTGTTATGGTGCGAGTGTCCCTTTCAACAAACAAGAAAAGCTGTGGTTACTGTGGTGGAATAGACTAAATGATCCACCATTTCTAAGAGTAGATTAGTCAAAAAATGAACGCACACAGTGCAGCACATCAAAATACGACCTCTGCATTTGACCAGTCCGTGAAGGGGCAGTGGGCAGCTAACATGGACAGCACCCGGGAAGCAGTGCTTGGGGAAGATACCTCGAGTGACCTCAGTGGTACCTTTAACGGTCCGCGACTTTGATCACAGGGCGAACATCCTAACCGTTACAGTACCACCCGCCCAGAGTATGAGGGTCACCTCAGAGTTATAGACAGTATTCCGAAAACATTGATAATTCAGCAGTATTTACAAACTGAAGACAAAAAGGTGCATGTGAAATCTTATAAGCACAACTTGTAAGAAAAAGAACGTTCATGGCAAGGTCGTGGCTGTCATTTACTTATTAATGTTGTCTCTCTCTCTCTCTCTCTCTCTCCCTCTCCCCCCTCATATACAGAGATCATTCCCCGTTCTATCTTGATGACCACGTTTGAGGGCAGTCATTACTTGCTGTGTGCTCTGGGAGACGGCGCTCTCTTCTACTTTGGTCTTGACCTGCAAACAGGTGAAGAGACACATTCCGAGAGCATAATATCTTCCTAACCTTCGATGTTTTTTTTTTAATTACTGTATTTAATATTCATCTCCAACTTAAGCTTGCAGGAAATATGGCTATTTCATTTTTGCCGTTGGTGCCAGTTTTTATTATCTTTTAATGCCATCGTGAAATGATTCTTTTTGCAGTGGACTCTACACTTTATTCTCACCGCTGTCCTTCAGATTGGCAATTATAAGGCAATTGTGTTCATCTGGGAAATTATCACCTGCATAAAACTAGAGCTACTGCAATATGAGGATTCAAAAATGAATATTAGCCTTTTATTATAGTCATTTTTCTTTAGAATATCTCCATCTTAAGAGCGTAAGTGACGTTAATGGAAGATTTTGTCATTGCTTTAAAGTAAAGTGCAGAACCAAAGTGAGGGTAGGTTTTCTACTACAGTCAAATGTTAAATGAAGGGTCTGGATTTTTTTGCTTGGCGGTGTGAGTGGGACGTCATCTGCATTTGAACAGATGGTCTTCATAGAATAAACAAGTGTGGTATTTACACAGCGCTGTTCAATCCAGCAGATGTTTGTTATTTATATATTTTTCCTCTCAGAGAATTGTTGGTTATGCTAGCAGGTCCGTTTTGACTGTGTGTGTGTGCTGCAGGTGTTCTGACTGAGAGGAAGAAGGTGACGTTGGGGACCCAGCCTACGGTTCTGCGCACCTTCCGCTCTCTCTCCACCTCCAATGTGTTTGCCTGCTCAGACCGGCCCACTGTCATCTACTCCAGCAACCACAAGCTGGTTTTCTCCAACGTCAACCTCAAAGAGGTCAACTACATGTGCCCACTCAACTCTGAGGGCTATCCCGACAGGTGTGTGAAGTTGTGTGTGTGATAGGGATGTCACGATTAACCGATTTAAAACGATTTAAAGTGATTTAAAACACCACAGTTTATTAATCGTAAGGGCTCCTCAACACCGTGTTTCTGTTGGCACTCTTAAAAACGTAGATTATGACAGCGCTATTAACAGATTGGCGCAACTCGCCCGGAACGAAAACGTTTCACCACCAGGGGTGCAATTGTGCTAGAAACACAGACAGTACAATCAGCGAATGACGGCTCGCTTGACTGCGCTAAATAATGGCAGAGGAGAAAACTGAAAACGCTTTATTTCCACCAAAGAAGCAATTGAAGTCTGCCATACAGAGAATACAAATCAATTCTTAGATGCATCGTAACTCGAGAATGCGCCCGGATAGTCAGCAGCAGCAGGAGGAGGAGGAAGACAGAGAAGTCCAGCACACACATAGCTGAAACTATTATTCGGATAATACTGTTACAAAAAATGGTTGAGACAATTTTTCCAGAATCGAAGCTTTGTTTAACTCATTTCACTCACTAGTGCATGCGTCGCTTGTGTTTCACACGGACGCTTATTAATGATGCACATTGTTTTTAGAGGCGCGATTAAGACAAGACCTGATCCCTCAGTATGTGAAAGTATTCGTGAGATATTCCGTGCACAAAACAGAAGTAAACATGTAAAACCCCGTAAATTACATTTTTGCAATGTAAACATGCGCCGTGTTTGTGAGCACGCGAGCGCCCGCGATAGCACCCTTACTCGCTAAAACACTGAGTTTAAGCTTCCCCTTTATTACAGACAAAACGCATATGTAGCTGATAAATAACCACAACAACCAGTGTTCTACTTACAATACAGCCATTTATTGAGAGTTTCCCATGGATTTTCCATAGTTTATTCCTAGCTCATGCACGCTTTGTTCTGGAAGCGGAGGGAAGCGAGCATGTAGAGAGAGAGAGAGAGAAGTGAATGTCCACACGACTTCAGAGACATTAGTTGGAGATGGAAGCGGTGACTTGGTTGCGAAGAAAAACAGCACTGGTTCTGTTATTCTGTGCACATAAACAGAAGTAAATGTATAAAAATGCAAACATTACATACTTTGCGATGTAAACGCAATGTGGGGGTGTGTGTGTGTGTGTGTGTGTGTGGACACTCACACTCTCATGTGACGTGGCTCCTAGTCATGCATGGGGATTGTGAGAAATGTAGTTCTCTCCTAGAAAGAGAGAATATATATCGAGAGAATTTTTTTGTATCATGATACGGCTTAAAAATATGTTTATACAACTTCTCCCAGCCATATTGTAAGCCGTAGGAGTATCATTGTCATCAAATAAAAATTCTCATATCAAGATTGTTTTGTGCAGCACTGGAGCTTTATCTATCTGTTTTCTCTCATCTCTTCTTAGAAGGTGTCCTTGACTGTCTTTTTTTTTTTTTTTACCACTATTTCAGCTTGGCCCTGGCCAACAACAGCACTCTGACCATCGGCACCATCGATGAGATTCAAAAGCTCCACATTCGCACCGTACCGCTCTATGAATCACCCAAGTGAGTCCGTCTACAGCACTGCTTCTCTCTCCTCGCTGTTATGTTTTATTTTTAGTACGTTTTAAGCCCCTGGTGTATAATAGCCAAAACACTGCACTAGCCCTGTGAGAATATAAATAAAATATATTAACGTGTTAGTAGTCTCATGTTCACAAGGCACTGAGGCTGGCCCACAGCTTGCTGTGATTTATTTAATTGGTCCTTTAGGACTGCATTATAACGTGGGAGATAATGCAACAAGTAGACGCCTTAAAACTAATCCCTGGTGCTCTGAGAGATGCACTGACCCCTTGGTCTCTGCAGGAGGATCTGTTATCAGGAGGTGTCCCAGTGCTTTGGGGTGTTGTCCAGCAGAGTGGAGATGCAGGATGCTAACGGCACCACGGCTCCCGTACGCCCCAGCGCAAGCACTCAGGTACAGCAGCACCCCCTCCTTATCTTCCTCCTCTTCCTCTATTGCGATCCTCCACCCACACAAACTGGGGCAGGTATTGGCATAACGGTTAGGGAGTTCGCCCTGTGATCGAAAGGTCACCGGTTCAAATCCCGGACCGGTACCGATACCATTGCGGTACTCATGAGCAAGGCACCAGCCCCAAGCACTGCTCCTTCACGGATGGGTCAGCCGCTTATGTCTCATTTTGTTGTGGTGCATTGTGTGCTGTGCTGTGGTGTGTTCACAATTACATAATCACTCACTTTTACACAAGCCAACATGTTGGATAGTCATTAAGGATGCACGATAATATCGGAATCGGCCGATAATTGCTTTTTATAAATCATCTGCGTCAGACCATGCTTAGATTTGCCCTATATTTTTGACGCATTTATTGTAAGTCGGAAAGGTAGCGTTTGTGCCAGCCTTGTCCGAAGTCTGAGGTGGGATTTTACACGACCTGAGCCTTCGGTCTTAAAATGTATGGCGTTATTTTGCGCCAAAATTCTGAGCAGCCAGTGGAACATTCGCGAGCAAAATCTCTTCTCTTTTCACGCTCGACTTTTCACGCCTCCAGTATGGTAGGTAAGGCGCTCTCATCATACTTTCCTACGCGGTATTATGCATCTTGGGAAATAGCCGGGGCTTAATGGCTCTCTGCGCACTAGGTAGTGCACATGGTGTGTCTGCTTTCATACTCACTTGACTCAGTGCTCTATTAGAAATGTCAGTTATGGCGTTTTTGGTGGGCAAAATTCTGAGCGTGCAGTTGAACGTTCGTAAGCAGAATGTCTAGTCTATATCCGCACAACTTGAATTAGTCTTAATTTATTGCTATCGGTGAATATAAGCAGGAAAATATCAGATATTAGCCAATGATTCCCATATTGTGCATCCCTAATGGTCATACGTAGGGAAAAGTAAACCTTTGCCAAGACAGTTAGCTAGGTTCCATTAGCATTTGGCACTCTCTCACACTGCAGACTTGTTCCTGACACCTTTGCTTCCTCTCCCCAGGCTCTGTCCAGCAGTGTGAGCTCCAGTAAACTCTTCCCCAGCAGCACTTCCCCACACGAGACCTCGTTTGGGGAGGAGGTGGAGGTGCACAGCCTGCTGGTGGTCGACCAACACACTTTTGAAGGTGGATTTTTATTCAGCACTGTCCCTGTCATGTCTTTCTCTGTCTATCCCGTCTCCTGTCACTTTCTTCGTCAGCCCTGTCTCTCTGTTCACTCTCTTTTATTCTCTATTTTACTCTTCGTCTCCCCACTCTTCATGTTTCTTGCTCTCATGTCATGTTTTTCTCTCCACTTCAATGTCTATCCAGCTCTACTTTCTCTTTCTCCATCTGTCCTCTCTCTCTCTCCTTTAACTCCCACTCTTTTATCCCATTTTCCCTCCTCTCATTCTCTCTCTCTCCGTATCCTACACTTCTTGTCCTCCCTCTCTCTAACTCCTGACTCTTTCTCTCACTATCCCCTCGCTCTCTTTCTTTTATCCCCATCTCCTCACCTTCCCGCTCAGTCTAACTCTGTACACCCTCTTTTTTTTTCCTCTCGTTCCTCTCTCTCTGATTTTCTTCACCTTTTTTCCATGTATCTTGCTCTTATGTTCTCTATACCTCTCTCTCCCTCTATCCCCTTCTTCTTTTCTTCCTTAACACTCATCCCTCCTGCTCTCTCTCTCTCTGTTCCCTTTTGCTATCTCTCTCCCTCTGCTCCCCTCTTCCCTTCACCATCTTTCTCCCCCTCCCTCCCTCCCTCCCTCCCTCCCTCATTATCTCTCTGCATGTCAGTCTCTCGCGCCATCCTAATTGGCCAGGCACGTATGAGCAGTGCTCCAGGAAGAATAGATGATTAATCTTGCTTCTCTCCCTCTCCCTCTCCCTCTCTCCCTCCCCCCCCCACTCAGTTCTCCACGCACACCAGTTACTGCCGAGCGAGTACGCTCTGAGCCTGGTGTCCTGTAAGCTGGGTAAAGACCCTGCCGTCTACTTTATCGTGGGCACTGCCATGGTCTACCCTGAGGAGGCCGAGCCCAAACAGGGCCGTATCATCGTTTTCCACTACACAGACGGTACCACTGTGGTTCACTCAGCTGTTTACTGCATCCGTGTTGTCATACACACACAGTATGTTGTTAGATTTCTAACAACAGATTCAATCAATGTTTTAACAACCTTCCTTTTAGGCAAACTGCAGACAGTAGCTGAGAAGGAAGTGAAGGGGGCTGTGTACTCTATGGTGGAGTTCAATGGGAAACTACTGGCCAGCATCAACAGCACTGTGAGTGACCTCTGTATGTATGTGAGTGATTGTTTCTCATTGTAAACCCAGCACAGGACAGCACACACCACACCACCACGAAAAGCGACCTCTGCATTTGACCCATCCAGGAATCAGCAGTGGGCAGCTTACATGGGCAGTGCTTGGGCGCAGTACCTTGCTCATGTGTACCTCAGTGGTACCGTTACCGGTCCAGGATTTGAACCGACAAGCTTCCGATCGCGAACACCCAAGCCGTGTCTGTGTCTGTGTGAGGGAGAGACTATGAGTTAGGGCTGGATGGTTAATCAAAAACTAATCAAAACATTGACATTCAGAACCTCCAGTCAACGTAATCTTGGCCCTGCTGGTTATTTTGATTATTTTTGAAATTCCATTAGCTTTTTTAAAAATTCAGTTAATGTGTGTTAATGTAGTGTCCTATTTAAAAATCTGCCCCATCTGGGTTTTGACTGCATCTGTGTGTTTCCTTCAGTTACTTTAAAATCACAATACACTCTTTCATTAGGAAAGATATCCCTGTTTTAATAGTTGAACCTATTTACAGTGTAATTCTTGTTAGTGAATTATGAGGCTAAAAAGTTTACAAAAATAGCCCAATTTGTATGTTTGTTAGGGGCTGTTGCTAGTCCTTTACAAAACAAAATATTTGTGGCCAGCATGTCGCAATGTTCTGGCAACAAAGACAAATTGAGACTAGTGGCACATGTATTTGCCAGTGATTTACTGGCAAATTGTTTTGGTAAATCACTGGCAAATGACAAATTTGCCACAAACATAGTTTGCATGTGAGAATTTGCCCTTTCTGCAAGTTTGTGGCAACACTGCCAAAAGGTAGTGGCAAATGTTTTCTAGAAATGTAAATTTTTTTGGGGGGGAGGGGAGATGTCACGGTTAGGCTTCGTGATCGGAACGTTGCCGTTTCAAGTCGCGGACTGGTAACATAAAAGGTAACACTGAGGTACTCATGAGCAAGGTACCGTCCCCAAGCACTGCTCCACGGGCACTGCCAAAAACTCTCCACTGCTTCTTTGCAGATGAGTCAAATGCAGAAGTCACATTTCATGTGCTGTGCTGTAGTGTGTTCACAATGAAAAATACAGTGGTGCCTTGACTTACGAGTTGAATTCGTTCCGTGACGGCGCTCGTAACTCAAATTACTCGTATGTCAAATCAACTTTCCCCATTGAAATGCCATTAATCCGTTCCGGACCCCCCAAAAAACAGCACTTTTTTGTTACATGTTTTTAAATAAGAGAAATGTGCTTATAAATAATGAATTTTGTATAAAAACACAATACAATAAAATGTACTGCAATAAACTGGGTTTAGTAAGTATAATGTACAGTATTTGCCCTGGACATCAGACGACTTGAAGATGCTAGGGTGATGAAGGTGGAGGAGAAAGGCTGAACTGAATAGCTGAATCTTATTCGCTGATTTTTGCCCGTTTCGCCACGCTTTCCTCCCTTTCATTTGCAGGGGGTTTTGATAAAAACCTGTCCAATGTGCTCTGTTTCATCCTCCCTTTTAGCATGTTTCTGAAATGAGTTGAATCTGAAATGTCATTAAATAGCGCCGTCACACGCCCAGCTGGCTCGTAACCCGAATTTTAGCTCTCAACTCAAAGCAAAAAAAGGGCCTAGAGACGGCTCATATCTCGAAAAACCCGTTAGTTGGGACACTCCTAAGTCAAGGTACCACTGTAATTACCCAGTTAAAATTCACTACTTGTAGGTAAAATCAAGGTAAAATGATCAGTGAATTGTGATATTAATTTGAGGTCATATTGTCTGGCTCTACTGTATGTGTTTAGTATCAGTAACAGATTCCTTCTTTAAATGAACATGGTTCATCTTCCTGACACTTTTCGTGTGTGTGTGTAGGTGCGCCTATACGAGTGGACGGCAGAGAAAGAGCTGAGGACAGAGTGTAACCACTACAACAACATCATGGCTCTGTACCTCAAAACAAAAGGAGACTTCATTCTGGTGGGAGATCTGATGAGGTCGGTGCTGCTGCTAGCGTACAAACCCATGGAGGGCAATTTTGAGGAGGTGAGTTTTATGCGGAGCAGCGAGAGAGGCAAGGTGCCGTTCTGGTTTGAAGCAGCATTAAAAGCGAGAGAATGCAGGGAGCAAATTCCCTTCGCTTTGCCCTTCATTGCTGCATTGGATTCTGAAGAAGCCTCTGTGATTTCTCTCTTGATCAGATCGCCCGGGACTTTAACCCCAACTGGATGAGTGCTGTGGAAATCTTGGATGACGATAACTTCCTTGGGGCAGAAAATGCTTTTAACCTTTTTGTCTGCCAGAAAGACAGGTAAGGAGAGAGAGAAAGGGCTGCTCTTAAAGTGTCGCTCTGCCCAAGGATGCAAATGTGGCAAACAAGGCATATAGTGGGAACGCTGAAAATTACACATGTTAAAGTTAGGAGAAAAAAGCCACTTAGTGGACAAACTACACAATGACATTGATAACAGTGTAATGATTTATCTTTATTTATTTTCTTCTCATTAATTGGGTGTCATCTGTCTGTCACTTTTGAGTCCCACTTTCATTAGAAGCCCTTTAAAGCATATTTAATTAACTGAGCTTCAGCTCATCAGATGCTTCTTTCAGCTTTAAAGGATCACTTGCGATGAAAAACTGGTAAAGCTAACGATGAAGTAACACTAATAAAGTTGTAACATGTTATTAAAGTTGTTATTAACTTGCTTTAGTAATCTAAAACAAGTTCTTCACAACAGCCTGACTATACCTTTTGCTATTAAAGAAAATATACTAATAAAGCACACAGTGTTCAAGCCAGAGCAATGTTAGAATGAGTTGCACAACGCTGCCAGACTTATGTTTACCGCCGGAGGATCTTTTACACATTCATGGTTTGTGGTCGAGCAGTGCGCTTTGAGTAAACAAGTTGTTATTCTGACTGAAAACTGGCTGATTGTGACTGAAGCTGAATATGACGACCTTGTCCGCAGTGAGTCTCAGTGTGATTTAAGGATGGAAACGACAACGTAATTAGCCTTTCCATTAGACTGTGAAATGTGCAGTTGACAAGCTTCCTCGCCCTCTCTCTCCCACCCTCCTTTTCTCTCTCGCTCTGTTTCTCTCTCGCTTTCTCAGTGCTGCCACCACTGATGAGGAGCGACAGCATTTGCAGGAGGTGGGGGTGTTCCACTTGGGCGAGTTTGTCAATGTGTTCTGTCACGGTTCCCTGGTGCTGCAGAATCTGGGCGAGAGTTCCACTCCTACCCAAGGTTCTGTCCTGTTTGGCACCGTTAACGGCATGATCGGTAAGAAAAATTCCACCTGTGTAACACTCAGTGGGGCCGTGCTCTCTCAGCCCCTGCTGTTAGTACAGAACACAACTTGATAGGCTTCAGAAAGTGATAAATATATATTGTTGTAAACTGAAGAAGACATTCTAGGAGACATGTAATGATTCACATATCCTTATTCAACTTGATCTTCAATTGAATATTTACCTCATTATAATTCTGAGACATAATGTATATTTCAACATTTATTTGCCGTTCTGTAAGAACAGAGCTAAGTATGAGACGTCAAAAAAGTCAGATCTGTGAGTGGACAAATAAATGTTTGCTAAATTATTTAATCTTGATTTTTGTTCATGGTATTGACTATAGTCATTTGAAGTGAAAGTGAGTGATTGTCATTGTGAACACAGCACACAATCCACCACAAAATGTGATCTCTGCATTTGACCCATCTGTGAAGAAGCAGTGGGCAGCTGACATGGGCAGCGCCCGGGGAGCAGTGCTTGTGGACAGTACCTTGCTAATTAGTACCTCAGTTGTACCTTTACAAGTCCGGGATTCAAACCAACAACCTTCCGGTCACGGGGCGAACACCCTAATCGTTACGCTACCAACTGCCCCGACATAAATTGTAAAAAGAGTAAAATGTCACCTAGTAATTGCAGCATTGTATTTAAAATGGAAAAAGTTAAACTCAGTTGTTTAGATTAGCTTTGTCTTGCGGTAACATAGTAAATGTTTTGTTAGTTACTTTGTCTCCTTGGCAGGTTTTTAGTGCGATATAACCAAAATGTTTCCAGACCTCAAGTTGAAACATGGGCGAGCTCTCACTGCCTGCACTCAGTAGCGTAGCGTTATGCAGCATTGCTTCTGCAGGTTATATTAGAAGGTTTGTGAAAACAAACAATATAATTAGAGGACGGAAAAACTAGGGCATTATGCAGCCTAATAAATACATTTGCATCATTCCACAGGTAATTTTCCCCACAGTTCAAAACATCTATTTGTATCACTAATAGTTGTTGCAAAATATATCATTACAAGATTTCATCCTAAAAGTTTGTGTATGTGTGTTGCCAGGACTGGTGACTTCTCTGTCAGAGGGCTGGTACAGTTTGCTCATGGATTTGCAGAACAGACTCAACAAGGTCATCAAGAGTGTGGGCAAGATTGAGCACAGCTTATATCCTTCTCTAAATCTGTACATCTCTATGTCTGGGTGTGTGATTGCCAGAGGGAACATCAGCATTTTAGGGAACCTTCTAGGGCTCTCAATGGGCCTCATTCACCAACCGATTTTAAGAAGAAATTGTTCATGTGTTAGTGCAAAACATTAACGGTTTTTCTTCAATTCTACAGTTGTGAATGGTCGTACTGTTAAGAACAAATGTAAGAAAAAAACTAAAGATGAACAAGGTGAATGAGGCTCAATGTTTTGTGTGTGCAAGGCTTTTCCATTTTATTTGCTTGTCAACGAAAGTGTTTTTAAGTCCTTAACTACGAGCACTTGGAGGTCGTTCAGCACCGAGCGTAAGACCGAGCAGGCTACAGGGTTCATTGATGGAGACCTGATTGAGAGCTTTTTGGACCTGGGACGGGCCAAAATGCAGGAGGTGGTCAGCACACTGCAGGTACGACTTCATGATCCCTGCTGTTACTTCTCTGTCTCATTCTGTCTCTCTTCTTGTATTTCTCTGGCTACGGTTTTGCTGCTGGATTGTGTTGTCTCTCCTTTGACGTGTGTGTGTTTTAGATTGACGACGGCAGTGGGATGAAGAGAGAGGCTACGGTGGATGAAGTGATTAAGATCGTCGAGGAACTCACCAGGATCCACTAACGCTCCTGGGCTCAACAACCATGTGTACATACATATAAATAAAGCCCCAAGTGTGGGCACGTGTGGGTGTGTGTGTGTGTGTGAGTGTGTTTGCATCCGTTTTGGGGTTTTCTTGTTTCATCCTCCATCTTCCGCTGTTTAGAGCCTCTGACCCCCCCCCAAAAAATCCATACATACATCCACACCTACACACTCCGATAAGCATTCACACATTTGCAGAATAGATCTCTAACATGCTGTTTCTCTCCGGGGTCTAAGATTGTGATTGTGTGTGTGAATTTTGAGTGACGTGTATGTGTATGTGAGAGAGAGCGAGAGATAAACTGTGTTCCGTGGTACACCTACTGAATCGTGCTGATCACATGAAAGGGGTTGAATAGACTTTTATTAGACATTTTTTGTCAGTGTGATGTTTCCCCAATTTTCCTTTTAATAAAGCTTGCTTCAGTATTGTCATTGTTTTGTTTTCTTACTTTTTTCTTTTTTGTAATGTCTAACTACTAACACTTCTGAAAACATGCCTGAACACTCGCCGCCTGGCTTCGTTTTCTGATGAAATTGGTGTATTCCGTGTTGGCCGTAAGAGCTCTTCCAACTTGAATGTAGCTGTAATTAAAGGCTTCCTAATGAGGAATGGGGGGATGTTGGATGTAGCCGTGTTTATGAAGCAAGATCTTGATTTCTCCTATAGAGCAAAACCAGACTCTTCTTGCCCTGGAATACACAATATAATGTTTATTTCCCCACTGCCAGCAGAGGGCAACAATTGTTGGTTTTAATGGGTTATAGGTTTATAATGGCACTTACAAAATACACAGCACTTCAGAAGCAGGTTTTTGGATTTAGCTGTTGCTATTGTCTGAGATGTTGGCCTTTTTACACTTCATGCATAACTGGTATAAAACGAATTTTTTAGGGATAGGATAGGATTTTTAGGAATACGTGGCAAGAAATGTAACACCTTCATAATGTTTATTTGCTTGATTTATGTTTCTAAATGAGTCTCACAACATATGGTGCGTTGCAAAAGCCGTCTAAAGAAGAAAAAAAAAATCCACCAAGAATGGTAGTTAAAAATAATAATAATTCCAGTCTTGTTTTAGCGTTTTGTATCTATAGTTTTTCACCTGCAGTTGCAGGGTTGCCAACGCTCAAGCAAGAAATCTCACGCCAAATCTAACCTTTATTATATTCTTCAAAAATTGTTCACTCAAATCGATCACTAGACACGACAATTATTTCCAAATCACTAGAAACAAGCTCTAGTGGGCTCTAAACTCCTAAATAGACCTCATTCATTAGCTGCTGGTTATCTGTCTCGTGTGTTTATCGATGCACTTTTATCTGATTGTTGATTTGCTGCAAATATTTGCCTATCCATCACCTTTGGTACAAAGTTGTTCAGAGCCAGTAAGACAGAGGTAGGGGTTCTGTGGCAAGAAAAATATACATTATAAATAATTCTGTGTAGTAACACGGTTGCGGTTAGGTTTATGCTAACAGTGGGCTAACGCCCCCGACGCTCGGACATCCGAAACTTGAAAATCTCACGCCCGCCAACTGAGCAAAGTTGGCAACCCTGCAACTGAGAACGCTGTAGTTCTGATTGTGGCGGTGTTGTAAAAATAAGACAACTCAACCAAGAAGATTCCATTATCTAAGTTCTGATGTTCCTTAAAATACGGCTTCAATTACAACAATCCAGTTGGACCGTTTTCCAATGAGGTAGCAGAAAAGTTTTCCACTGAAAACCGAACAATAAAAATTAAACGTTGTCCCGAGACCAACTGACTTAAAAGATCCAAATATCTCACGACAAAGCCATCGTGGACCCCCCACCACTTAATTTCTCTCGTCATGTTTTCCCCATTACTATCATTAACAGGATACTTCTGTCACAGCTCCACAGTTATAGTTCACTTTATGTTTGGGCTTCCTGTTCCGCTTCTTATATCCTTTTTTATCAGTGCTCCAGTCTGTTTTACTCAAATTGTAAATCACCAGAATCCGACACGCTTGTAAATCGGTTTGAACTATTTTCCCCAAGACGTATGGTCTTACTACAGCCAATTTTAAGTTCATCCTTTAAATACATCATGTGAAAAATGATTCCACAATTTATCTACACAACTCACGGATGTACCTGGAAGATAATTATAACCTTTCTAGTGCAGCCAAGGATCACACAGCTTCGAAAAAAAACTGAACAAATAATTACAGTTTTTCTGAGGCTGTTTTATAATTTGTTTACTTTGCAGTTAGTAGAACCTTAAACCCAGTTCCACTACCGCAAGCATTTTTTTATTCTAAACGCTCCCTATAGTGTCTTAGAACAAACAGCATCTCGGGATGTATTTAACTAAAAAAATCCTCTGCAGCTCAGCTCAACTTGAGAATAACTGCATAGACTGCATGAGCCTGTGCACTTCTCCAATAAACAGGCACTTCTCAGTGGAGCAGAGACAGTTCTGTGCAGTGGGTTTATAATTATATATGGATTTGCAAGATGAACCTCCTTCTGTGCCCATGTTCTCATCCTCTCTTCCATCCAGCCCTGTCTCAGCCCAGGGGAGGTTTCATTAGCGGGATACGCAGCTTTAGATGACCCGAGACTGAATTTCTTTCAGTTGCACACACATACACACACTCACACACAAGCGGGAAGCACAGGTAGTCCATGTTTTATTGATTAAGTGAAGGGAGGAGAGAACGAGGGAGCAATAGGGATGCATTATTGATCGAAATGTGGATTGAGAAGGGAGTGACAGGGAACAGGAGGAGAAAACGACAAGGAACCGAAAAGTAAGGGAGTAAGCGATGGGGCAAGAGGATGAAGGAGGTCTAGGACCAAGAGCAGGGATGCACTGATCCGACTTTTTAAAAAAACTCCAATATTCAGTGCCTTCAGAAAGTACAGACCCCTATTCACATTTTTTTCTGTTTTGTTATGTTGCTGCCTGATACTACAATTGTTACATTTTTGTCATTAGTCTACACTTAGTGTCACATATTGGTTAAGTGAAAACATAATTTTAGGATTTTTAACTAAATTTTATTGATTTTTAACTAAATGAACTGAAATTTAACTCAGGTGACTCATTTCTCTTGATTCTTGCCTAGATGTTTGTATACCTTGATTGAAGTGTGGTAAATTAAAAGATTTGGAAACACATTTCTCTATAGAAAGCCTCACAGCTGAAACAAACAAGCCATGAGGTCAAATGAGCTGCCTACAGCACTCAGAGACAGGATTGCTGCAAGGCACAGATTTGAAGAAGGCCACAAAACAACTGCTGCACTGAAGGTTCCCAAAGACAGTGGCCTCCATTATTCGCACAAGTTTGGGACAACCAGGGCTCTCCCAAGAGCTAGTTGGCCAGTCAAGCTAAGTAATAGGGAGAAAATCCTTAGTGAAAGAGGTAATCACAGTGGTGTTCCACCTCCCAGAGATCCTGTGTGGAGATGTTCCACATGGACAACCATCACTGCAGCCCACCACCGATCTGGGCTTTATAGCAGGAAGCCTTTCCTTAGTGAAAAACACACCTGGATTACTCTCAGACTGTAAAAAACAAGATTCTCTGGTCTAATGAAACCAAAACCGAACTGTTTTGCCTCCATTCTAAATGTTGTGTCTGGAGGAAATCAGGCACTGTTTATTAACTGCCCAATACCATCCCAACAGTGAAGCATGGTGGTGGCAGCATCATGCTGTGGGGGCGTTTCTCACACAGAGATATCCTCAATGAAAACCTGTTCCACAACACTCTGAACCTAAGATTGAGACAAAGGTTCACCTTCCAACATGACAATGACTCTAAGCACACAGCAAAGACAACATAGGAACGGCTTAGGGATAACTCTGTGAATGTCCTAGAGTGCCCCAGCCAGAGCCCTGAGCACCTTATCAAAAATCTCTGAAAATGGCAGACTACCGATGGTCCCCATCCAACCTGACTGAACTGGAGAGGATTTGCATAGATGAATGGCAGAAAATACCCCAATCCACAACAAAATTGAAAAAAATGAAGGGGGTCTGAATACTTTCTGAAGACACTGTAGGTATCAATACAGAAACCTTGGATTTAGGTATCAGCCTGTATGGAGTACTGATAAAATAAATCAATATATAAATCAACTTGATAAATCACCAATGTTATCAACAAATACTGAAAATATTTTATTAAATATATACAATTCTAAATATTTATCATAAACAATGACATCAAAATTAGTATATTTAGAATAAATTAATATTTATACTAATACTATATTTTACACTGTTCAGCCATAATATTATGACAGGTTAAGTGAATATTAATAACCTGGGATAAAATAGTCAGCAAGTGAATTATTTGCCCATGAAGTTGATGAGTTGGTAGCTGTGACAAGGGACAAATTATGGTTATATGACCAACCAAGAGATCATAGGTTGAAGTATGCCTCTATTCTACCTGCGGCACTGCAAATCTGTGCATCATTTGTTCATCCTTTTTTCACAATTAAACTGAAAACCAAAACTTCAAAACATATTTTTTCAGTTTTCAGTTTAGGAGAATATACTTTATAAAAATCCATTTTTGGGGCTTTGGTTTTTGGTTTTAAAGTCTAAAAATAATGAACGAATGATATACAGATTATTGGGCTCCTTAGCAAGGCACTTGTCCCCAAGTTGCTTCAGGGAGACTGTGTCTGTACTTAGAAAATGTAAGTGGCTCTGGGTAAGAGCTTGTATTAAATGCTGTAAATGTAAAGAGTGAGACAGCAGTACTGAGAGTGGAGTCCATCCAACTCTCCATCCGCGCCCCCCACTGAATCAGTATTCAGCCTATCCACCTTCACTGCACTGGTTGCCACCGCCGTCATGAATTTTTCAAATTGAAATGTCACTCTGCCTTTGATGGGGGGGAAACCTGGCTGTTTTTGCACGGAGCTCAGAGCTCGGCATCGCCACAGGAATCGGAAGGAATCAGTCAGGTTCATTTGTCTTTATGCAAATCCCCGCAGCTTTGAAGTGTTTGTTCGCTATCGTGTGGCAGATAATTGCTGTAACTGCCGAGCACCATTCGCTCTCCACACACGCGGCCCACGTTAAGAGCTTCGCTGCCTAGATGGGCACAGGAGGCTTAGCTCAGTGAAAAACAGCCCAGAATTAATCACAAAAACGCCAGTGTTCCAGTTAAAACCCGCAGTATGCCTATATTCTGTGAAAAGCCTTGAGAGTTTAGGCTGGCAGCTGCACGTGTGGCAAAATCACAGCTCACTGGCCAGCCTGCGGCCCTGCAGGTGTCGCGGGCAGCAGATGGGCTAATATTAAGAAGAACGTGCCAACTGGAGGGATGCCAGTCTGAACCACAGTATTGAAGGGCACTCAAATGGGCATGAGTTTGAAAACAACATTAAGGTTAAATTCAGGATGACTGATACCAGTCTGGGATCCTTTCTTAGTGTCAAACCAGTGATGACCACCAGAGCTTAACCTCTAAAGTCTTTCTAATGTATATCTGATCTGTGTGTTGTTCTTTGAAATTGATTTATAAAGATAATCAGTTTGCTCCCTAAATATAGTAATGGAAAAACATTTTGCTCCAAGTAAGGGGTGAAAATAACAAATTGCAACTACTGTTGTTACCAAGTCTTTTTTGGGAGAGGTTGTGAGTATTTCCCTTGTCTGTAAGTCTGTAATTTTACACTTACGTAAGTATACATTATAATTTACATAATTAGATAGTTAAATATATAATACTCTTACTTAAAATATGCTTAAGTATATAGTATACTAATCTGCTTCTCTAGTTTTATCATAATTACTATTTTATCATAACTCACTATTAAGTCATTCAGCCAATTATGTCTGGAAATGACCCTGGCATTATCTGACAAAATCCCATCTGCCAGAGCAAAGGATACACAGCCAGCAGATTTGTCTGGTTCTCAGGTTTAATTTATATCCAAACCTTTATCAGCATTTTATCAATAAAGGTAAATAAAGGTTATCAACCAATTTACAGCTATTTATATGTGACTTCTAACTATCTTTGAAATGTTTAGGGTAATTAACTTGGCTAACATAAAGTCAGGCAACAGACCACTACGCTCGTCATTAAGCCTGGGATTTAAGGAGGACAGCACTAGCTAATGAATGCACATAAGCAAGCATAAATAATTAAACTACAATTCTTCATTAGGTGACTACTTTCATTACAATAGGTTACATCTGTAGTCATTTAACCAAATGTAGCACTTTCACTTGAACCCAAACAATGAGAGATGAGTTTAAGAATTGTCCTGGCAGAATTTCTTTTCTTGTTACTAGCAGTAATGTAATGGGGTAATATTTATCTTTAGAGGGGCGTGTTCCCTTCCACCTTTCATCTTCCATTTGACTGAATGTCTCCATTTAAGCGAAAAAAAAAACTGTAAAAGAGTAAAACTTTACTTAATTATTTTTAACTACAGTAATTTTTTTTTCATGTTTGTAATATTCCAGTAGTGTAACAGTACTTTTGTCTACAGATTTGTAGGACTCTTTCCACCCCTGGCCTTAGGAAAGTAGTTCCCGTTCCTGGTCCTCATGGAGCCTTCTGCACAGATTCAAGTATCAGCCACCACAATTGATTAGCTAATTATCAATGTAGGATCAGGTGTGCCGGGGCTAGAAATGGCAAATTTGTGCAGAGCAGTGGTCTGTCAGAACCAAGATTGGGAAATTTTGCCTGGGGCAAAGCTTTTAACCCCTACTGCCTAAGGCATATGTGTGATGTCATGCTGCTCTCAGACTGGGCATATAGTAAGCTAGAAGCTTGTAATGAAGTAATGAAGCTTTCCAATTATGATGGTCAGCCCATCTTTAGCTTATCTGTTAGGGAAGATACTTTTAAAATGTAGCTTTTCAAGTACACTACCAAGTTAACAAGAAAAGTAGCTAACTAGGTTGAAGCTATTTCACAACAAATTCTTGCTTTCATCTTTGCCAACATGGACTCCATCCACTGATTCCATCTTTCAGTTGCCAAGAGCTCGCTGTGATGCAATAAATATGATGCACAGTAGCCTATTAGATGCAACTACCAATTCAACACTGATGAGAAACACCTGGCTGATGAAAATACTCGTCTGTATTGACCCCGTAAGGTGTGTCTGAGAGTGTGATTGTGTGAGTGTGTGTGCCCTGTGGTGTGTTGGAGCCTGCCCAGTGTTGGTCCCTGCCTTGCCCCGTAGGGATAGGCTCCGGTTACATCTACGACCCTGATTGGGATTAAGCGATTTGGATAATGAATGAATGAATGAAGATCACTTTTGAGACTATGACATTTTAAAAGAAGCTTTACTACAGCTAAGCTGCTGAGAAAGTAGTTAAGTTAGTGGTGTCACTACTTGTAATTACCTACTCCCCAACACTGTAATTATAGTTTGTTAGTAAAACGTTTACTGGGTCACAAGTAAAATGAGTCTTTATCCACAAGTGATCTTCCACTGCGAATGGCAATAAAGGAAAATCCTTATTTATTTGGCATATTAAATAACACACAGTGTTTGTTGGGGGAAAGCTAAGTAAAATTAAGGTCACTCACGATTTAACTGCTTAATGCTACTAACTGCTTTTCCAGTTACTTAACTGCTTAACATTACCAACTTCTTTTCAGTTGTTTATCAGTAACTACTGTGTGATTCTGACTGGAGTTTAATTAGCAGAAGTGTAATCTGATAGATGTGCATGTTCATTTATTAAAATTTATGACAGGCAACACCGACAGAACTCTTCAATATAACTTATGCGAGCTGAAAATCAAAACACTAATCTAATCCAAAAAGTTATTGAAGTCTTATTGAGTTGACATTACATTATTAAAAATATAGATTTTCATATTACTTTAAATATCATGTTTCACATTTTCAATTGCATTGTTTTTTTTTTAACTGCTTTAAGAGTACAGCACAAATATTAAGTATAAGTGGTAGAAGTTAGCTTTGATATAGTTAGCTACTTTTTGTATCTTTTAGCATTGTAAACTACAATATTAAAACTATAGCTTGGCTGTAGCTTAGCTACTTTTAATCATAAGTAGCTTGAAACTTTGAAAGTAGCATTCCCAACATTGGTAGCACAACTTTGCCTGTGACACAAAACAGTGATAGTATGAGTTACACATGAAGCGAAAAGATGGATTGCATGCACTCTTCCAGATATATTCTTCTTCCGGTAGTGAAAACAAAGAGCTGGCAAACACCATGGAATTTAAGACAGGTGCAGTTGGTAGGTTTCTTGTCCAGTGCTGGAGTGCTTCCTTCATCTCTCTATCCCAATCCATCCCACTTGTATATGCTGCGCCCAGTTTAAAGCAGACCTCAGAGTTCTGGTCAGGCACGTAATTTACCAGGGGGGTGTTTTGTACACCTTTAATTAGAGACAAATTTAAAAGTTGAGACAAGCACTTACCTGTAAAAGATTTATTTGTGTTTTATAAGTCTGGAAGTTGTACATATACAGTATATACACATTTGTTAATCAGCAATAAAGAGGCAGTGAAATCCTCTTTCCCCAAACATCTATACACACACGCCATACATACGCTCAATTACATCCGCATCAGTTTTTTCTGTACTCCTCCTGCATTCCTTCACTCTCTCTGGTTCGTCTGTCCAACTTGATACTCTTTCATTGTCTTATTTGATCAAATCTCCTCTCGCTGCCGAAAATGTGTCAGAACACTTGATGCTACACACCAGGGACTGCTTCAGCCGCTAGTATATTTCAAAGGCTATACATTTATGGAAATACTCCTGCATTGCGGGAACATGGTGAGCATCCACTCATGTCGAAGATATTGTGCTTTATACACCTCAGTCTCTTCAAGGAACTCTTCCGCCAACAACTCTAACAAAAGCTAGCAATGAAAGCTAAAGAATGCTAAATCGTCTTTAGCCCTGCGTGCTTTCATTCACTTCTAGCCATGTTAGCGTATTTGGGTGCATTATTAAGACATAAAGAGCACTACTGTCAGTCTTTGAGCTGTGATGGTATGGTTTTAAGACACAATTATATCTTTTTACTCGGTGTAGTTGCCTTGACAAGAAGTGCATGAATTAGCACATTTTCCCCCACAATCTTATTGTAAGTGCTATAAGTCCATTAACAAGTCCACATAGACTGTTGTAATAAATATCTTAGTTTTAAACAAAATATGTAATTCAACACACAACTAAACAATTTACAGGTTTCTCCCCAAACAACACTCGTCTGCACATAGGAGTTTCAGTTTTCTTGCATGTATTTCAAGCAAAATCGTCTGTGCTTTATGAATTTTCTCACAGTTCTCAAGGAATCAAAAACAATGTGTCCCTTAAATGAAAAAGAGCGTCCCAACTACCTACCAGTTATTTTCAAAAAAAGTCAGTTCCCTTGTTATACTATTGTTCACTACAAGATAATTTCTTTAAAATCACGTTTGGCTAAAAGCACCACAGAGAAAAAAAAAAGTTGCAAAAAAGCAGCATGGCCAGAGGAATGTCCACTGAAAGATTTAACAAAAAAAGGCGTGAAAGGAGAGAAGAATGGGAAAGAGAACTTGGTTCTTCCCCCCGTCCGTCATGTTGGCATGTTTCAGATCCGGTTCTGTCTGCTTTCTGAGCTGGATGTCTAGGCATAGAAGGTGTCAACTTTCACTGTCTGACAGAACATGGTCATGGAGAAGACCAACCCTAAAATCTTCACAGACAGACAAACAGACAGGGAGAGAGAGGGAGAGAGAGATTTAGGCATCTACACTGAAACTAAGAGCATAGCTTATAGCTGATCACCAGCATAGACACATTTTACTACCAGCTTAAGCTGCTTGGTCAGCATAAAAGCAATATTAGTACCGATATAAATCTGTCTTTTTCAGCTGGATTAATATCCCCTGCAGGAAAAAAATCATTAACCCTTTCATGCATTATATACACTTGAACTGATAAAATCCTAATATCTTCCATTTGGATCTGATCAGAAGCCAGTGTGGATTTTCAGTTCATGCAATGGGTTTTAACTCATTCATGCAGACACTGCACAAATTGAAAATTCATGCAATGTCTGCACGAATGAGTTAAAAGTCATAAAGGGTCTTTGGTGGCACCAACTAGAACTTGGTGCATCCTTTGTGGTTTATAATAGCAACAAGTATTTCTTCTTTCATAATTTAAATTAATTACAATTAAAATCATTAAATTCTGAAGAAGTTAATTGATTAGAAATATTACTGTAAAAGTTGCTACACTATTACAGGAAAAAGTCAGACGAGTTTTGTAATAAGACAATATCTACTGAAATTCACTAAGCAACTCTCATTAAGATCCAACATGTGAATCATCAGGTATTCTTGTGGATTCTAATGATTTCTTCACCATCTTGGTCAGGATGGGAGGGCATACCTGTGTTAGAGCTGCACACAGAGCAAAGATCCATAATACCACCAAATTCTCCTGTAGCCAGCCTTTCACTCGCTCATAGCACGGCTGTGGACACACACACAACACACACACAAATATTATTTTGCTGTAATGAAAAATAAATGAAGACCTCATCATCTTTTATTTTCTGATTAAAAATGGAGGTTTAAAAAACACACCCTGGCACACTCCGGCCTTTCAAACACCAATTGTTATGACACCATTTGCACTGCCAAGCTGAATAATTCAACAAGCTCCGATTTGATGCTCTGAAATTGCAAGTTTCTAGCACGTTGACCCTCTCGCAAGGACTTCTCTCGTTCCGCTACACTGTTTTTGAGGAGTTCACGGCAGGGCTGCCCACGTGTTGCTGGACCCCTGGTGGGCCTTCGCTCCAGATGGCGAGAGTCTAAAGATTTTCCGGCGTCGCTTTCCCTCCCTCAGGACGCCATGTCTGTTCCCTGATGGTAGAGCGAACGTATCCGCCTGGTAGAGACTGGGAGAGGACTAACATGCCTGGGGCAAAAAGTACAGCCATACATGAAAGACGGGACAGTACGGCAGGGACAGATCCACTTTTTAAACCTCTTTCACACCAATTTGTTGCAGCATTTAATAACCCGGGCGATTTTGCTGCTCTCAGTGGGAGCAGATTTTGGGAGTGGCAGGAATTTGCATTTGGGAAATTTTGCTGATATTTACTAAACTTGTTCTTTTGTCTGTGTAATATTTGAAGGTGCACCTATAAATGACTAGATGCTGGAATGGTCAATATCAGTAGTTCCTCCATTTTCTCTTTATTAGTTCATGCTTCCACTGTGCGTTCAAATTAAACTCGATGTTTGGTGCGAGGTAAGTGCTAGTAGAAGCTAATTCATCTTTTCTGTGCTTGCCTGGCTCTCCATTTTCCATTTCACTCAGCAAATAATAAGGTCTGTGTCTACAGGGAGCACCTTTGAGCCGGTAGCTCCATCATGACTTTCGTTTCTAATGTAAAGACGCACAAGAACCGATTCTCTTTTCACCACAGCCCTTAGTGCTAAAATGCTTTGGGCCCCTGTGCTGTGCAATGGACTTCAGAAGTTGAAGCTCTGCTCAGTTTCAACGTCTTAATCTATGAAGGACTGCGGTCACCATCAAAGATACTAGTTTTCAAAAGCCAGTCAAAAAGTGTGAGAACATTATGGTCTTGGGTTAACATATAACATTAGAATAGCTATCAATAACATGAAGGAAAGGCTTATTCTTTTACCGGATGAACTCAAAAGTCAGGAAATAATCAAATTGCAGCAAGTACCAACTCTAGCTAGCTAGCAAGCAATGTTGTTGTATTCCCCAAGTGCTAGTTGATAAAGCAATTTTAAAGCTGCTGCAATAAGCACTCAGGGCACTCCAGACATGTGCTTGACAAGCACACAGAAAATGAAAGTGCAGACAGCACTATAAAGAAAGACTCTCTCTCTCTCTGTGGACAGAGGCCTGTGCGTTTGGTTTCAGCGCCCCTGAGGAGGAGAAGCAGTCAGAATCGCTTCAGGCACAGAGCAGCATGAGGTAATGCCCGATGTCATCCATGTAATCAAGCTTTTGCTGTAAGGTCGCTGCAATTCCTGAGTTTTCCTGCCTGACTGCTGTGAAATACAGTATACTCAGCAGCGAAGAAGCACAATGTGAGTTGTTATGATCAGCCAAACTGAGTGGAGCAATCAGACTCTGGTCCTCAATAGAGATGTGTAAATTCTGATGCTGGGACTTTGGGTATATCTATATATCTATCTTGATCATTCCTAAGATGTTTTTACACTTTGATCGGAGTCCACCTGTGGTGAATTCAATTGACTGGACATGATTTGGAAAGGCACAAACTTCTCATAGCTGACAGTGCAGAGCAGAGCAAAAAACAAGCCATTAGATCAAAGAAGCTGCCTGCAGAGCTCAGAGACTGAATTGTTGCAAGGCACAGATCTATAGATGGCTGCAAAAAGTTCTTCTGCACTGAAGGTGCCCAAGATCAAGATCTGGGTTTTGTTACAGTGGCCACATATGGGCAAAACACATGAAAGCCTGCTTGGAGTTTGCAAAAATGCACCTGAAGGTGTGAGGCACTATGAAACTGTGAGGAACAAGAAACTGTGGTCTGGCCTTAATTCTTAATGTTATGTCTAGAGGAAACCTGACAACGCTGCTCAGTACCATTCCAACAGTGAAGCATGGTGGTGGCAACTTCATGCTTTGGATGGCGTTTCTCAGCAGCAGGGACTGGGAGACTGGCAAGACAGAGATATCCTCATTGAAAACATGTTCCATAGTGCTCCGGATCTCAGACTGGGACAAAGGTTCACATTCCAACCTGACAATGGCCCAAAGCACACAGCGAAGACAACACAGGAGAGGCTTAGGGACAACTCTGTGAATGTTGTAGAGTGTCCCAGCCAGAGCCGTGACTTGGATCTGAAAATGGCTGTCCGGTGATGGTCCCCATCCACCCTGACTAAGCATGAGGGATTCCCAAATCCAGGTTGTTAAAACTTGTACAAAATTTGTCATTATGGGGTACTGAGAGTAGATTAATGAGAAAAAAAAATTTCAATGATTGTTGCATAAGGACGCAACATAAAATTGAAAATAGTAAAGAACCCACTGAATATATACATATATATATAGTATATATTCAGGAATTTCATGTCTCACTGAGGAAGAGACAGAGATCATTCTTTTATGTGTAAGGCAACATCAAACTTTCCTAACTTTGTAAAGCTAAAGAATCAAATATTCGGACATAAATGTATACATGCAGATTAACAAACCTCACTTCTAGCAACACTGGGATTCTAACAAATTCTGGCTTAGTTTGTATTTACAAAAGGCAGTTGGTCAGCATACAAGCTGGTCAGTATAGCTATTGAAAATCTTTTCAGTGTACTTTTGACAGTAAATTAAAGGTTCACATGAATCTTGTTTTTATTGCATTTTGGAAAATATCATAGCTTTTCTGGAAAACAAGTTTGTACTTATAATTAAATAATATATAACTGCAAACAAAGAACTTTATTCCAGAACTGACTGTTTTTTAAGAAGTCTAATCCGGCCTCGCTGTTTTTCAGTGTTGCCAGTGGACTGTATCTAGAGATAAACCCTTGGTATTTATATTCATGATGGTGTCTCTTGATCATGGACTTTGGCAGTAATACGCCTTCCTTCTCAAGAGTGCTCTTGACCTGGCTGGATGTTGCGAAGGGGGACTTGTTCACCAGGGAAAGAATTCTGTGATCATCCACTTCAGCTGGTCTTCCTGACTTTTTTGGATGTTGCTTAGCTCACCAATGCATTCATCTTTTTAAGAAGCTACAACATTGCTAATTTGTTGAATTTCTAATAGTTTCTTCTTTTTTTCAGGTTAATGACCTTTTCAGTCCTCATCTTGAGTTCCGAACAGCTACCAAATGCAAATTCAGTACTTTAAGTCAACTCCAGATATTTCTTTACTTAATTTGTACGGAATTACAAGTGCCCACATCTAGCCATGAAACTGCTTGACATGTCAACGTGTCCAATTACTTTTGAGCCTCTGAAAACAAGGGACTCTATAAAAGATTAATGCAATACCTTTGTTGAATCGCTTAAATTAAAGCTGCAGTCTGTACCTCCATCTTGATTGTGTATTTTCAAATCAATGGTGAAAATGCATTGATGTTCAAATACATATGAACGTTAGTGTATTTGAGTCAGTATGAGACCAATACCCGATCAGATCATTTCCTCTCTAGTCCTCAACCTGCTGTAAGTGTGATGTCGATAAAAGCAGACGTGTGGAGCACAGCAGGACGCTGTAGTCACTCTGGGTGCTGTGTGAGACTGATTAAAGTCTCTAATTGATGGGGAGCTTTGGACTGCTGTGTGTGTATGCATGTTTGTGTATGTCTGTCTGTGTGCATGTGTGTTTGTGTGTGCTTACCGCGGTCCACCATGTCCCCGGGTTCTCCAGGCCACAGTTATCACTATACTCCAAACAGCACGAGTCAGGCACACGGGTGGAGTTATACACCTCAAACCAGTCCGTGTGATTATTTACTCCACAGCAACGGAACTATGAGGGGGGAAAGAAAGAGAGAGAAAAAGAGACAGAGAGAATGTGTGTATGAGATAGCTACGAATCCGACTGCTAGTGCTGTATTGGGACTCATTTTTCCCTTGAAGTGCATGGAACACATTTATTTTGAGGTCAGAACATAATCGATGAGGTCAGAGGCAATTTTTTCCCTGCATCCTCTCTTCACTTTTTGGTTTTCCTCCCACTTTCCTCCAAAAACAGCATGACAGCGAGCATCTCTTCCACTTCCAGTTGAACTATAACACACCCTGTAACCACAGTAATTAACACAGAGCCTAAAAGCTGCATCCATGATTCATGCACGCCAGTCAACACACACACACTAATATCCACAGCATCTTATATTCACCAGGCCAATCTCCATGCATGCTTCTGCTTCTCCTTGTCTCTCAGTCCCTTTGGCCAATTCATATACTTCATCATTTCATATTTTCTGTCGCCCGGACGTGTCTGGTACTAAGAAAAGGGCCTTTTATATTCGTTACAGAGCTGTTCCCAAACTCAGGACCACAAAAAATGCCACCAACTACGGCTCTGAGTCACTTTTTTTAGTTCATTCCATCTTCACGCCACAGGCAAAAGATTTAAGAGTTGTCAAGCAAAGCGCTCAAACACATATATCAGCAAACAAAAGATGTGGCTTTATCCATCCATAAACACAACAGCGATATTACTCAAACCCTTTGGCAAACCATTAGCCATTTTTTTGCACTATGTACAAACACAAATCAAGCCGCCACATACACATACACACACCAAAACAGAGCTGGAGTTTGCTGATTCCCTTTTTTCTCACCTCTTTTCTTTGTGAAAGCTGTGGATTTAACATGAATAATACAAAGAAAAGCACATCAAAGGCTCCCCAGAACAAACAGTAGGTCCATAAGGGATTCTGAACCATCTCTCCCCCAGTCTCTCTCTTTGTCTCTAAGTGCCTGTCTCTATTTTGCATACCTTTATATTTTATTGAAGTCATTATTACCCATTATTGTAATAACGTTGCAATAATGCCACATAGAACAAGCCTTGAAAATGCTCTGACAGGTCATTTAGTCTCGCAGACCCTGCACCGAGGATGTTGTGTAGAAGCCTCATTACTAAAAGTCACACAGCCTGTCATCGTCTGCCCCGCATCACTGGTGAGCCCAGTTCATTTGATGTCGAGTATAAACCTCCTAAAATAGAAACTCAGCCTCAAAGTTTCGTTTCAATTTTCCATGCTATTACAGCAATATTGTTACTGCTTTCTCTCTACATGAAATAGAGAATGTTTTTTAAAAATTGATCAATTCAATTCAATTTTCAATTCAATTCAAACTGTTATTTCTCAAGTAGTATCTCAAGGACGTTGCTTTGTTTATGTCGTATGACTTTTAAGCTGTCAGTGCTTTTCAGCCACCGGTTGGCACAGGTTCGTATCTAAAACAGCAAAAATGTTCATGTATTCATTTTTATTATTTTTCATTGTGAACACACTACACCACAATGAAATGTGATCTCTGCATTTGACCCATCAGTCAAGGAGCAGTGGGCAGATGACATGGGTAGCGCCCGGCAGCAGTGACTGGGGTCTGTGTCTTGCTAATGAGTAGCTCAGTAAACTTTTATCGGTTCGGGATTCAAAACGGCGACCTTCTGGTCATGGGCCGGCCTGCCTACACATTCCGCTAAAAAGTGAGTGAGTGTGGCTTACCAGGGAATGGAGGAATAATGATTTTATTGCAGCAAACACACATTTGACTTAATTGAAAAATGCAATTCAAGGACTTTCTTATCAAAAGGGCTCAATGGTAGTTTATGATAAAATTCCAAGAATTTTCAGCTTTAACATGATTATGAAAGGAGTGCAGCAGGGGTGTTAATCGTAAGTTTCATCACAATATGTTATTATACTGACTCAATGGGCAACAATTCAATGTCTGCTAATATCACGTCTGCCAAAGCCTAGCAATACAATTTCAATTCAGAAGTCAATGATCGATATGAGAAAATATCAGGCTGATTAAACACAGTTACATCCATTCATATCAAATTGCAAAAAACTACTACAATTTCATTTGACACTTTTATTCCAGCTCAACCAGGAATTTAGAGAAACAATCTTGCCTTTAATAAAACAGACCTCCAGTAGCCGCCATATATTGAGTACCAGGCATATCGAGTACTGTGCTTGTGTCCAGTGAAAGTATAGATCTATCTATCTATCTATCTATCTATCTATCTATCTATCTATCTATCTATCTATCTATCTATCCATCCATCTGTCCATCTGTCCATCTGTCATGCTTATCAGTTGGATGACGTCACAGTCATCTGAACTTGTTGCAGTCAACTTTGTATAAACAGTTGCTAGTGCTATCCAGCTGTTGTTAGCGCAGCAAAGAGGTAGGCTAGGCTAAGTTAAATCATCTGTCAAATTGTAGAGCAGGGTTAGGTGGATAAACTGAGGGATGAGTGATGTAAGAGTGATGTGAAGGCTGACTAGTCTTGAGTAAACTATTTTTGGGATTATAAGCACTGGGTGAACTAGCCTCCATGCAAGCTCCTTAGTTGTTTACGCATATCAAACTTATGCGCTGTTATCTGTAAACACTTTACACTTTAAGATTTTATCTTAAGTGTTCCCTTTTTTTTGTAGTATTAATAGGTTTACTTAACTTAAACTTTACTTAAGAATAGTTACTTCATTCACAGCCATTGATATAACATTTATTGATAACCAAGTTGTTGCTTGGTGTTGCCGAGGCCGAGGTGTTGCTTCTCATTGAAAGACAGGCAACAGCTAAAAAGTGTATTATTAGAAGATGTGTGTCTAATGTGGATAGATAGATAGATAGATAGATAGATAGATAGATAGATAGATAGATAGATAGATAGATAGACAGACAGACAGGTACCTGATTTTCATTGGTCATAAGCGCAGTACTCAATATTCCCTGTACTCAATATGGCGGCGGCTACAGTGTGGATGTGTGTGTGATGTCAGCTGCAAAGCAGCTGATTGATGTTTTCGTTTGGAATCAATTTCATGGGCTTGTTGATCACTGAATTGATGTATTGATGTAAATCAAAAACAGCAGCATTATTAACAGAAAGAGAAACAAAGAAACCAACAGCGTCTGCCCTGAACCTCAAAAACAAAGTCAAATACACTAACCAATCAGATCAGAGCACAGAAGGACAAACAACGCTTCCACATCAAGACAACTGACACAAAGGGCAGAACTGATGAGATTATGCTGCTGTTTGTATGTCTATCTATCAATAGATGCAAAAAAGGTAATTCAGCTAATTTAAATGATAATTTTCAATTTATATGTACGACTTCTCATGATATGATTTTAGCATGATGTCATGATTTACAGAGGAGTATCTTGCCAGTAGGTACCCAACACTTCTTCGGTATATGAAATGACAGAGACTGCCATTTTACACACTAAAAGTTCAAATTTTGTGAATGACTTTTTGTCAAGGCATTTTATCTAAAACACAAAATCTTTACACTAATTAAAAACCTTGACATAATGAACTAACTAAATCAATATAACATTTTAAATCCACCAAACTGAGTCCTTTTTAATAAGAACTGAATTGAATCTGGACTTGAGTAAAGATGCCCAGCTTGTAATAAGCACCAACTCATTTAACCTCATTTCAATGAGCAACTAATTTAACTAACGGCCACATTAGAGGAGGCCACGACCCAGACACAATGAAATACTCATTTGTTAAATACGCTGACTTCAAACAGAACGTAGTGAATTCAGCAGAAACTCTCATTACACTCTTGGCCTTACCTTCTGCTCTCTCACACACCTTCATCTCATCTAATTCTGTGTTTAAAATTCAATCAGTTCAATCACATTGTTAACCCATATTCAGAAAGGGATCCAATCCACATCACATAGAGGACATATCAGCAAGGATTAGAATCTACAGATACCTCACAATTTGAAATTGGAACATCAGGCTTCCAATACATTTAGGTTTTATGCTGCTGAGGTGTTCCAAATATTGTGATTTAATTTCTTAATTTGTTCATTTTTAATATTGCACCAATCCTTTTAAAATAAAAAAGGTACCTCTTTTTAAAGCGCTTTCATTGATTCAGGAATTGCAGAGCTGTAGAATTTGAAACAGAATAGATTTTTTTCCTTTACAACTCGCTGTTCAGGCCCCTTTTGGCACACATTTGCCGCAACAGAGTAGATGGTCTGTTAGAGGTTCAATTCTTACGTCGGTCTGCACGATGCTCCAGGCGTTGGTCAGGCCGATGTTTCCCTCCGTGCCAAAGAGCTGTAAGCCTTTCTTCAGGTCACTTTGAGCATATTGGTCAATCTGCAGATCAATAAAAAAAATCAAAATAAATCTATGAAATGCTGTTATCTGAAGACACTAAAGGGGAGAGTTAAGTTAATAAAAGGTTCCAGTGCTGCTATGATGTATCTTTAACCTTCTTTCCCAGAAAAAGAACTGATACTTGGTAGTTCATAGAGGAAATTCCAGATGATTCGCTTATTTAGAAAAATGATGCTGATGTGTACTGGGATTAACTGGGTGATGGTGAAGATAATGGGGATGGCGAACAATAATAGGGCATTTAGCAGAATTATCATTGTTAGCTTTCAGAGATAATTAGCATTTGAATGTGCAGCTTTAACTGATTCATTTAATCATTCTGTTGTCAGCTTTAAAAATAGCTTATTTTCGCTCATTTCCCATTGGTCTTTGTCCACTATGGACCTCCAATTTTATAGCGCTCAAATGATGGTAGTTCATTTGAAGTATTACTTAAAGTCCTTTGTTCTTGCAACTTTTACACTCTATGTGCATGCAGCTATAAGGAAGGAAATTATGGAGGATCATCATCACTGATCTGGTTGACCTTCTAATCAGCACTTTCAATTCAAAATATATCTCTTCTGTCTCCTCATGTTAGTATAGGAATTTAAGGGCTAAAACGCATTTTGACACAATCTATGACTGATATCTATGATATGTCAAATCTGTAACACATGTGGAACCAAATTGTTCAAAGTTAATATCAAAATATTATTTAAAAGAAAAAAAGGCGGGGACCAACGCTGGGCAGGCGCCAACACAACGCAGAGCACACACAATCACACTCACACCTTACAGGGTTAATCAGAGTTGCCAATTAACCTATATCACATGCTTTTGGACTGTGAGAGGAAACTGGGGCACCCGGAGGAAACCTACGTGAATACGGGCAGAGCATGCAAACTCCACACAGAAAAGCCCTACGGTTAGCCCTACGCTAACCACTGCGCCACCGTGCCACCCAAATAAATTAATTGTGTTTTTAGATCACAAGTGTTATCTCAGGGCATTAAATTTATCTAGCAGAGCATAATTCTAAACTGTGAATCCAACACACTAAATCATGTCGTAGTTACATTTGACGACAAATAATTTTGATTTTTTGCCATACTTTGGACTGTTTGATCCTTGTCATTTTTGGAATGGAAAACATTTCATAATTAGCACCATATTTTGGAAATGAGCTCTTAATTAAATCAGTTAAAGGTAAAAGTTTGACTCAAATCTTTCTTGTAATGTTTTACCTTTACTAATACAAGCAAACCACTGTGCATCCCAAAGTACTGTTTATATCAGATACTTTAGCACTTTAACTCAAGCTGTATTCTCTAATGGATGAATCTGAAATTTTACTGAGGTGATTTGCTTTACCTGAAGTTTGGGCTTTAGGTAATCTATAGAACCGCTCAAGCATCTGACTGTCTGCTGGGCTGTTTGTCATTGATTAAGTGCAGCTTTCTGAATAAAAATGTGGAAGAAACTGATGGTGTATGAAAATTACATTGCACATGTTTCTTCGCATTATAGTGACTAATGAGTGCTCTCTTTGCTAGAATTCAGAAAAGTTCCCTGTAAACTGCAAATGTCTAATGAGCCAATAGCATAATTGCTTAATTAATTCTATCTGAATAATTATCCCCAAACGCCTTTTTTCCATTTAGCACAATCCAGGCCTTCACAAACAGCATCATTCACATGCTTACTACTATTGATCTGAGTCGAGACCATCGACTTGTTACGATCACGACAAACTGGTTGCATTACTCAGAGAGGATCTAACCTCAATGTCAAAGAAAAAGTGAATGTGTGGGAGTGAGAGAGAGAGAGACAGAGAGGGAGGGAGATAATAGCACGATGACAGCTCCAAATCGGACTCAGAGTTCACTGCACCCCTTTTCTTTCCTTAAAAGTACACTGAAAATATTTCATTCAAGTTCAAAAGATCATCTCTGATGTAAAAGCCAATCTATCCCTCCTCTCATTTTTGTTTTCCTCCTACCCTTCCTCCAAAAGCAGCATGACAGTAAGCATTTCATCCACATAACCGCTGTCATTAACGCAGAGCCTAAAAGCTGCATACATGATTAATGCGCGCCAATCAGTAGCACTCACAACCATACACACACACACTCTTTCTCTCCATTGTATCTTTTATTCAACGGACCAGAAAACCATGAGCAGCAAGATGTTTCGAGTCCAGCCACATTTTCATAAAGATGAGTGTGCAAAGTGGAGACACATCGCTGTAAGCAGATGAGTAATCAATCAGCATGATGAAAGAGAGCAGAAGGAGATGAAGGTAAAGGCAGCACAGTGATTAATGATCAATCAGGGACGCGACCCTGACACCATGACAGCTCCACTAAGGTGAATCTGCAGGGATACATCACAGTGCTGCTGAGACTCTCTCACTCCCGCACTCTTGCTCTCTCGTTCTCATTCTCTGTCCATAGGCCGGTAATAAAATATTTGAAGTGACTGATTGACTATATCTCTGCTACATCTCACTCTCGCTCTTTCTCACACACTCCCAAGCACCCACTACTTGTACTACTCTTTGTGGGGTCCTTCCATATACTCCCATAGTGACTAGATGTATATAATTGTACAGATAAACCTAACTTTAACCTTAACCTCTGTAACCAAAAGCACATTGTTTACCTCCTTTAGTTCTTAAATAAAACATGCACATTTTCTACAAAGTCATTTTTCTTTATGGGGGCGCTCCAACATCTCCACAAAGCCATAACAAAAACAACAAAAAAAGGCTTAAAGGCCAAAAAGGTCCCCAAAACACCTAAATACATGGTACACACAGACACACACACATACTTCAACAGTTCAACATTTGAATTATGTGCTGTTGAAAACTTGGCAGCTTACAAAGGCTCTTTAAAAATGTGCCCATTAATTCAGCAATACTAATGAAGAAATTTTAATAATACATTTCATTTGCCAATATTAATAAAACTTCAGTCTTTGTGGAGCTAATGAAATGAAGGAGAAAAATGTTGATCAAACTGCTTCAAATGAAGCTGAAACATGTTCAGACCACAATGACTACATTTATCAGTTATTCTGCCTTCTTCAATGTTTTTTTGCTGTCATTCTCTTGCATAACTGTACAGTTTTACACCAGCACCCCATGCTTGCAGACGATTATTGACCAAAAACAGTCATTTTTATCTCATCCTGGTATCAAAATCTTAGAGGAAGAATAAAGAAGAGCAAGGAGAGAGAGAGAGAGAGAGGGAGAGGCCAATTTGTTACAGAGAGAAGACAGAGACAAAAGGTGAACAGAGAAAGGCAAGGGAGAGAGAAATAGACAGATACCAAGAAAGGGACAGAGAAAAGCAATAGAGAAGAAGAAGTAAAATACATGGAAATGCAGAAAGAGAGAGAGAGAGAGAGAGAGAGAGAGAGAGAGAGAAAGAGAGAGAGAGACTCAGACTGAAGATAGAGACAAACAGAGGTCATAATAAAATTCTAGAGAGTTTACCAAGAGAGCATGTTGTATCCCCCAACCACTTCTAGTTTGTCATGTTAGAAAACTCATTTGAAATCTTACTGTCTGTTCACACCATGTTCTCAGACAAAAAAAGCAGCAGCGTACTCCCTTTTATAGCTGCCACTGTCTGTGTCATAGGGACCAAGTGTCTCTGCAACACAATGTCATTTGTGGAGGCACGGACCCTTTTCGGAGGACTGCAGGTTAAAACCGTGCAGACTGTGAACAGGCTGCATTATCTCAGCATTCCGCTAAGGAGGATCTCCACTCCTCTACAGAACAGACTTCCGCCATTAATTATTCAACACTACAATGAGTGGGGGGTGGGGGGTGCGGGTGCCCAGCAGGGTTGAGGGAGAGAGAGAGAGGTAGAGGACAAACAATCTATATCTCCTAAAACTGCAAATAAAAGATTTTGCTCAAAAAGGCTCCTAGTGAGAATGTCTGGAATGGATGAAATGGAGAGTTGGTTCATGTGTAAGTGATTTTGTGACACGCTGTGTCATCTGCAAAATTCAAACGTAACTCTGAATGCCTCCCATCAACTTCACGCACACAAAGCTCAGCACGGTGCCAAACCCAATTTTAAAAAAAGCAAAATACTCCAAGTGGAGCCACTCCAAGGTCACTGAGCTTGAATACTCAGACAGACCCCATACGGTGCCAAGCAACGATGCTGAACACCCCAAGAATGATTAGAAATCATTAAAGGCCTCACAATTTTAAAGTCAAAAATTATAAAGCTTCCTCAATGGATTGGGGCCATAATGGCATGTGTATTGTTCTTAATGGATTTCTTTTAACAGAGCAATCATTTAATTGTAGAAGCTGCATTTTTGTAAGGCAATCTGATCTCAAGTAAGTGCTGGAAACCAGCAGGCCAATTACTCCAAGATCTATGAAAGGTTTAGAAAGCAGGAAAGTGAGATAAGGTGATATGTGGCTGAAGGTTAGCAAATGAAGGGAGCTTTGTGAAATGAAGACGTGAGACGAATCTCACTGGCAGCTCAGTAAGAATAATCCCATTTCCTGTTCACACACAGACACAGAAATCTGACTGGGCAGTTGGAGAACTCAGGGCACTGAAGAGATCTTCTAAACAGTCTACAGCTTGACTCTCTGCCTCCCTTTGGGCCTGACCTTGAGCTTATCCATGCTGTCAAGAGCTTGTGTTTCACGTGTGAGTGGAGAGAGAGAGAGATGGAGAGAGGGAGAGAAACAGAGAAGGAGAGGAGAAGTGAGAGAGAGGAACTAAGAGAGACACAGACAGAGGCAAAACAATAACAAGCCTATAGAGAAGACAGAGAGAGAGAGAGAGCATCTGATCTGTAAACATGTTTTTGCCATTACAGTTTTATGCAGTTGCTGCTCTTCATAATTACAGTGTTAATTATTCTACTTAGTGTTAATTAATCTACTTTTGTCTCTATAGTATAAAATCTAGATTGCATTACACTAAATAATTTAGAATAAATCCTGCTCAACATAGCAGGTGTTTATCAGGCATTAATGTTGCTGATTAAGTGTAGGTCTGGGAGGGTTTTCCCAATACAAGGACACATTCGACAAATAATAATCATATTCTCTGCATTAGAATGCAAATGTGCAGTCTGAGACTTAAATGTTCATTTTTTAGCCAACCACAATCATAGTATATACTTTTTCCTCGGTAAAAAGGCTTACATGTCCCTCACTACTGAAGCTAGAAAATAATAACAGTGGCAAAAAAATGCCCAGTGCAATATGTGGTCCAGTTTGAAAGATATGTAACAACGGCTTTATCCTGGATGCCATATTTCTTGCATGCTCAAAATGGGCATTCTTCATTATAGGGATATTTTGGGGAAGCTGTTACTGAAGAACCGTACTTATTGTCAAATAATAACAACATTGGAGCCCATGCACTACACCTCCATTGGTGCTGACAGAAAAATCTTACTCTAAAGAAGTATGCCAATATTACATTCATGGCATTTAGAGTGACTTCCATTTCCTAATTACAGGGAGAGTCTTCCTGGAGCAGCTTGCAGTTGATTGAAGAGTTTGACTGAAGTGCCAAATGGTGGTAAGACTGGGGGTAGGATGAAGATCAAATTGAACCAAAGCTCTCTTGGTACATAGCCATCACCTTCCTGGCATGAAACATATCATGGATGTTCTTCCAGTCGTAGCTGAAGACTTGCCTGAGCAGGTTGTTAACTGTGGACATGTAGTAGTTAGTAAGTTGTAAATCTCACATTTCTTCACAATGATATTTTATCAGTTCAATGAGCAACGATTCTATGTCAGCCACTATCACAATTTCAATTCACAATTCAATTCAGGTCAGGTGCCAGCAATCAATATGCGACAATATCATATACTGATATAACACAATCACTTTCATGCATAGAAAATCACTCTAGTCCTTTATGCCTCTCAAACCCTGTAACTTTTGTGTGGTGCAGCAGAATGCCAACCTGTGCAGCTGACAACTGTGGAGAAGGCGAGGATCATCTCACAGTGTTTACCGGACTAAGTGCACACCCCTGAGGTATTCCCTCATGATAATCACCACATCCAGGCGCTGCTCATTAGCTTCTGATTTTAGCTCACAGCAAAGACAGCTGGTGCTGCTTGGAGCCGAAGCAAAGAGGAACAATAAGTGGACGGCCCTACGGCAAACATTCAAGCATGGACTGCCTAAGGCAACATATGGCAGGTCAAGAACACAGAACTCCGCCACCTAGCCTCTATGGTGCGCTGACAAGCAAGCATGAAGTGACTATATGCAGATTATGTTCTGGATTGAGGCTAAATTGAATTTGTATATGTTGTAGGCAGATGGACTTTTGCTATCAGGTTTCTTAAATGACAGCGGACATTTGGAGTCAAACACATCCAGTGTTGGGAAGGTTACTTTTAAAATGTATTCCACTACAGATTACAGAATACATGCCCCAAAATGTAGTTTGTAACGTATTCCGTTAAGTTACTCAATGTGAGTAACGTATTCTGAATACTTTGGATTACTTAATATACTGTCATGCTTTTTACAACTACATGAATGTAGCAATCACATCCTGCAAATTCTTGTTTGTTTTTCTCTACCAATTGGCTGTTGAGCCCAAATCTCCCTGAATAGACAATATATTTACTGTAGGTAGAGGAGGAAAGAAGAAATTTCCGAGTGAGAAATGCATTCCTGCCCGGGCACTGCTGGCTCTGTTGTGCTGGCTCCGGGTCCATTGTGTAACTGACGCCACCAACATTAACAGGACGCTTACATTAGAGCCTCTTACTGCGTGTTTGTTTGGGTGACAGGTGTCGTGCCGAAATCGGGACCCCTGCCGCGAGAAGCCCCCCCGACGCGGGCGCGCGCATTTGATGACTTCCGCCTTTATACGAACTACTGTCCATAAACATTAACGTTCAGTTCGTTCCTAAACTCTCGTCGTATTTTTCATAAAGGTTTGAAATAAATATTTTACCAATATTATAAGTGCACCATCCACTAGCTATTGAATTCCATGCAAACTGCACACATTTACCTAGCTAGTGTAATGGATTATTGTTTAAGGCCATGCTGTACTTACTGAAATCATGACTAAAATTCAAGTATCTATTCTGGTAGGAAGTAACATTTTGTATTATACATAAACATATGTTATAGCAAGCAACACCTTTCACATGTTTAGGGTCATTAAAAATGTCACTGTTTGAGAAAACATAAAACTGAATCTAGAGAGGCCTGTTATGAACAACACTCACTAATAAAATCATTTGCTCACTAAAGTCACTTGAAGAAATAAAAATATGCCTGGATCTAAAATCTAAAATATGATAACCTAAAATAATATCTCAGCACTAAACCACCTCAAACAAATTTAAAGGGAGGTTTTTGCAACACATCACCTGCCAGAAAATGCACCCCCTTCTAACTCTGCGTATGATGCTGTTACATTCATAATACTTGCACCAGTTACACATCACGGTCTGACAAGAATAACATCCAAAATTAGTTTGGACTGAAAATCTTGAAAAGAAGTTAAAGGGGGGTGCTTTTTATGGCAGAGCTCCCTGCCAGAAAATGCACCCACTTCTAACTCTGCATATGATGCTGTTACATTCAACATTCAACAATACAAACGTTATTATTTACGTTACGGATTGTTTAAGTTTGTGTAAGGTTTTTTATTTTTAAGAATATGAGTAATTTCGCCCTCATCTCATTGGTGTTAACAGAGTGTAGGAACGAATTGAACGTTAATGTTTATGGACGGTAGTTGGTATAAAGGCGGAAGTCATCAAATGCGCGCGCCTGCGTCTGGAGTCCTTCTCGCGGCAATGCGTGGAATTACCAAAATTAGAGAGGGGATAGAGAGGGGATAGCCTAACATATGAAACAGGAAAAGACCGCCGTGTAATCCATTTATTTCAACAAAGTAACTGTATTCTAATTATCACCTATTTAAACGGTAACTGTAACGGAATACAGTTACTCAAATTTTGTATTCTAAATACGTAACGCCGGTACATGTATTCCATTCCGTTACTCCCCAACACTGAACACATCCCACGCTCCAGGCTTCAATCTGCAATCAATTTTCACTTTTTTATGACACAGTAATTATCCCAGGAAGGTCTGCACCTCAGACTATTTAGACAGTTTAACTTTTAGCATCCAGGACTGTGATCCGCTGTTAATAATGTAAATAAGTTTCTTTATAAAAGTCTCTGTTTCTTCTGCCCATATGTACAAATATGTTGTGACCATAAATATGGAATTATTAGTGTGGAACAGCACATTTATGCTCGAGTAGAGCACCAGAAAAAGGGGGGAGGATTTCTTGACACAATCTGTTCTGACAGTGCCAAGATAACAGATGTCATCTCTGCCAGCAGTCTTCAGAGAGCTGCTCTTGGCTACGAGTTAGATTGGAGGCCTATATCTCAGACAAACAATAGCAGGTAGCGCTTTGTGAAGACTAAAGTTTTAAACTGCGTCATTTAACGGAGGAGTCGAGCGTCTCTGAATTCTCATAAAAATGTCACCCGACGAGTTTTATAACCGCCAATGTCAACGCAAAATGATGCGCTGCCAAGCGGCGCGATGTCAGAGATAAATAAGTGTGGTTCACTCCGCCTTAAACATAAAGATGATAGGAAAGCGCAGCAGCCTTCTAACCTTGGGCTTGTTAACAGTGGCTATAGAGGAACTCATGCATTAAACATGGAACCAGTGAATAAGAGGACACCCAGCATGGGGACACAAACCCTGGCTGGTTGCTTTTCCTTCGCAGCTCAACTGATCAGACAGGCTTTCGGCTTTGGCTCCCCTTTGATAGCTCAAAAAGTCTATTTGGGGTGATGCTGTTAGACAGTTCTTTGGAGGTGGGGAGACACAGAGTGAGCAGGTAGTTGTCTGAAGATTGCCATATTTAAAAAAAATCAAAGCCATGCCTTTTTATGCGTGTAGCACTGTGGGGTTTTTTTGGATCTGTTTGTTCTACAGACGAACTACAGACAAACAGTGTAATCTATTTGAGTCGACAAGCTGTGTATTAGCACTCGGCCTTTTTGAGTTTAGTCAAAGACGCTTTGGAGAAAACGATCTAAAACAGACACTGCATCATGGCTTTGACCAAGACTGCATCAACGGCACTTAGAGACGACCGACTTACGCACAAATTCATTCATTATTCATCTAATAAAGGCTCATCTGCCCAAGTTTCATGAATGCATTGACGTTAGGAAAGAAAAAATGATTAAACTGTACATGCTTTACACAATTTGCACATCAGAACATTGTATATCTGAGATTATCTGAAAAAGGGCTGGATTATATTCTCTGTGTTATGTCCTGAGGTAATAAGGACTAGAGACCATGTGGAGTTTTTGGACATTTCATGTCCTATTTGCTCAGTATAAAGGGATACACAGTGAAGTGGAAATTTGCAAAGAACTGGTAAGCTTGGTGATGTACTTTGCATTAGTTTATGGATTCTCTCTATCTTTATTTTTATTCATTTTCTCATTATTTTATCTTTTTATCTTTACATTTAACTTTTAACAAATTTTTATCTTGTTTCTGTAAAGCACATTGAATGACTCATGTGTATGATAATGTGCTTTATAAATAAACTTGCCTTGCCTTGCCTCTGTTGTACCCTGTTTGCCCATTTTAACCATTTTTTTTTTGTAAGACATTTACTTTTTTTAGCCTTTATTACATGTTTGTCATATATTCAGGTCAACGATTTTTTGGATTCGCTTTGTTTTCTTTGTCTGCTGGCTTTTGATCTCTAGAGTTCACTTTTGTGTCTACACAATATTTGGACTTCTTGCACTTGAAAATGTTACGTTTGAAATAATTTGAATTTATTAAAGACAGAGCCTAGACTGTGCACTTAAAAAGTTTGAAAAATACCATTTTTGAACCATCTATGGCAGACCATGATGAGAGCGGCTAACTCGCTGCTGTGATCGGCAGGATCTTGTTCAAGGGCAGAGCTGGATTATCATTTCTTTTTGTTCTTCTTTTTATTTTATTTTTTTACATCTATCTAAAAAATCCATCAGCGTATATAAAGGTGAGTCACACTTTTTGTCTTTGGTGAAGCGATGGGAAGAATAACCAAGTTGGGTAGATTTGAGACACAGACGAGATGGTCGAGTGATTCACTTACCTGATCCTGATAAGCAAAGAAGAGGATTATGGACAGAATCTCCAACAGGAAAATCAACAGGAGCAGGATGAAGAACTGGAGGGATAGAGGGAGGCAGAAAGGGAGGAAGAGTGTAAGATACAGCACTGATAGATGGAGGATCATTCAATCAATGACCACAAATAATTTATGCCCAACTGCATGGGTGAGGAGAGTTAAGGCCTCCCTAAAAAATGCAGGAGGGTGATTTAGTCATGGTGCTGTTGAATTCATTTTTTGGTGAGACAGGTGTTATATATCTAAAGAGTCAGTGTTATATATCTACTTCTTCCTCATACGTTTTCCATACTAAACAGAAGTGCTGCTGTGCCATTTATCTTTATCATGCCGTTTCGCCACAGTGGTGCAGCCAGGATGTCGATTTCACAGTTAAAAACCATGCACAACCTCTGCCACATGCCGCAACATCTGACGCCATTATCGAAGAGGAAAATAAAAGAAGGGTCATGAGAAAGTGATTGAAAGACAAACTGAGAAAGACATCTTCACAAAGAAGTGTACTAGATGCATGCTGAGGTTTTCACATTCCGGTCCTGCATGTTATCTTGTGTTGTTGTTGCTATTGTGTAGATTAAAGCTGGTGCTAGTAACCTTTAACAGAATTGTGTGAATGAGCTGAAAGCAGCACTTCGAACATCCAGCACGTGTGTTTGCCTTGTTCAAAAAATTACGCATGAGCATATGGGATGTTTATGGAGAGCTATTGTACTGGTTATAAAAGCATGTTGCTTTGGTTGCATAACATCACAGGAGTGGAGTCAAAGCCAAGAGACTGTCTTGTGAACTGCAGGCAAAGTGTTCAAGCACTCTTCTTGTTTTTTTTTGTCTTTCTTACAATAGTGTTTGTATCTCCCTCCCTTCTTACTTAATCTCCATTTCTTCATCTCTTCCCCCCCACACCCGCCCTGCTTTCCGCCTTCTTTCCTCATCAGTCTTGATCAGAGATGTTACATTTTAATGGGTCCGAGGTCTTTATGTAATCACGCTATCTTTGCCCGCAGAGGATAAAGACACGCAGGAGATCTGAACTCATCGTTAAAAACAAGTTGGTGACGTAAAAAACTGCTTAAGGAGTAAACAGCTCCCTGTCCCTTGTGAAGGGGAGAATATTTTACCATAAATCTTTGCTTCCGCCACAGACCTGCAGGCCATAAAAACCACCTCATAGGTGATTGCACCTGTCTTGCTGCGTTGCATGCTGACGGAACTCTGCCGTTAGCACACAGATGAGTTCTTACTTTGAAGCTACACTAGCTCCGGGTCTGCTATCAGTTTAATCTGGTTTAGACACAATCCTAAAGTGTCTCTTAAGGACTGAAACAGAGAAGGACATAAAAGGGACAGCCTGCCTAAAGGCAGTAATTTAGCATAACAAAATAAAGGCTAATGTTACAACCAAATATGACATTATCCACATTAACAGACCTATTGTCAATGTCCCTTTAATAAGCAAGCTAAATTGCACAGAGTATGATGTATACTAATGAAATTAGTAAATTCATTTTTAGATTGAGCTAGGTTTTATTTACATCTGATTTTACAATTCTGATTCTATTGAAAAAAAGGAAAAGAACAATTGAATCAATCGAGTAATGGATTAAAGTAAACTCTCTATGTGTTTGTTACACCTTTCACCATGGATTATGCTAAAGGGCCACATTACCTTTCATCCAGTGTCTGCTACATTAACCTCACTATTGAAAATTAAATTAGAGACAATCATCGATTTAAAGCTGGGTCACAATGGTTGTTGGCTGGTTAAATGCTGGTCAAGAAGACCAACATTACAAAAGATGACAAAGTTTCAAACAAGTGTTAAAATGCAATGGAGAGTAAAAAGTGTCATGAAACATAATGTTGAAACAACATGAACAGCATTATTAGCAATCTAGGCTTCTAGCTAGTATTAGCGTACTATCTAGCGATGTCACATCAATATCAGTATTTTATGTCCCCTGTTTTATTTGCTGACATGTAACCGAGTGGTAAAAACCGAAGTTGGTTTCTCTCCTTGCATGGTTAAACTTATTTTATCTTAGTCGCTGCTTTCAGTAAATTGCCAAATCAAAAGAGACAGTGACTACCTGTATTTCCCTTGAGTTGCCGTTAGGCGGTGTTGTATGCATTACGCCTGGGGAATACGCATGCGCTGTCGTTCTCAGATACTGTAAGTGACGCGCAGCGAGCAGTGCAAGGGGAAATGCGCACTCTCCGTAATCGTTGACTTGACATATTTAAGTCCATCCAACGTTTACAGCAATATGTGGGGGGATTACAGCTCTCATTAAGGGAATGTGAGGTGTGAAATAGGAGCTCATCATTATTATTCCCACTGCCGTATTGTACCGCGGGCATCTGCGGGTAGATTCTCGGTAGTGTACAACAGTATTCCGGTGTTGTATTTTTGTATTGCAGTATTTTCTTTTTGTAATTTTGGGTGACGGCTGTGTTTTTGTAGTGCCGTGTTTTGAAGGTTCAAAAGTTTGATTTGGCTTACATGCAAACAGACTGTAAAGCTAAGGCATGTAGTGCATTGGAGATATACTCATACACAGGGAAATATAGAGCTGCAAGATTTTAAGTGCATCTCCAGCTCTGTGTATCCTTCTCTGTTTTTGTTTCCTTTACTTACAGAAATCTGTTTTACTTTTTTTGGTCTATTTTGTTCAAGCTGTCAGCTGGAACTGTTTTTTTGTACATTTTTGAAAACTTTTCAGAACAAAACATCCTTTTGAAAACATTAAGTGAATAAACTGCAAAGTAAATGAACCCGCTAAATGTGTTCCTGGTGGTAAATCAAAATCCCCTGCCACACATTTTTGGTACCAGGAGTGGGGTAGTTTATTTAGTCTGATTCGGTGGGGCAATACGGCAGTGGTGAATATTCTGCAGAGGCGGTGGACATCCAGTTCGCAGAGGATTGCGGTTGTGGACCAGGAGGTCAATGTGGGACTGGTCGGATTTCCGGTGTGTCAGGCATGACAGCGGCTCAGAAAACTGGTCCAGGTCGATGTGATCCCTTCTGTCAGTGTGCAACATAGCTCCCAGGATTTCACGGATGCATCCAGAAACTGTGTACCAGTACAAGGGTGTCTGAGGTACTGAAAAGGACTGGGAAGTGTGGACGAGTTTTGCACAAAGGACATTTATGTTGGACTGAGTTGTTAATCTTGAGTTATTTCCATTTTGACGCAATTGTGCAAGAAATGTTGGACTCTGACGAACTGCCTGCAGGGGGGGTAGACGTCCTTGTTGACGGGGCTGTGGGTAATGATGTCATAGAGCAAATGAGGGGTCAAATTCAAGAGTTAAGAGATTGGAGGGACGATACTGTGGCCAATAGGGTGGTTGATGGGGGTAATTCAACTCGCTCTTACATTTATGTTCCACGTGAACGTCAGCTTCAACCCTTTTGTGGAGAGTATAACAAGGATGGGAGGGTATTAGAAGAGTTTATTGAGGAAGTGGAAAGGGTTCTTCGGGCCAGAGACCAGACACGGGAAGAACTGTTGGACTTTGTAATTTCACTTTTGAGGGGGCCTGCACTGGAAGAGGTGCGTTTATGTGTGGGAAACCAATCCAGACGGGCCAGTGATATATTTACTTTCTTGCGGGAAGCATTTGAGGAACAACATAGCGGGACCCAATTGTTGCAGATGTTTTACAACTGCAAACAATTGGAGGGGGAGGACCTTCGAATTTACTCTCATGCTCTCTCTCACCTATTAAGCTCTGTCACAAAACAGTCCCCAGGTGGTCTGGCTAATGAACAGGGGATTTTACATGATCAGTTCGTGGAGGTTGTGCGAGACACTGGGTTACAGCGAGAGCTGCGTAAAATAATCAGAGAAAAGCCCCACTTGACCCTGCTTGAGATTCGTAATGAAGCCATTCTTTGGTCCATGGAAGAGAGTAGGCCAACTAGAGTTGCAAATAGCCGACCTGTCCATTCAGAAGTACTTAGTGGAACTAAGGGTGATGCTGCGGGATGTGAGACCCAAACGACCACTGTGTTAAATGATATTTTACAGGTGATTACCCGGCAGGACAAGCGAATAAGTGAGCAAGAGCAAACTATTTCAGAGCTCACTAAAGCGGTCAAGGAGTTGACTGCACAATGGTCAGTGTCAGTTCCACAGAAGTTTGTGCCCTTGTCAAAATCTCCTCCCAGGTTTACAGAGGAGAGAGAACCTATCTGTTTCAGATGCAGTGGGGTTGGGCGTATTGCTAGGCGCTGTACTATGTGACGTGGTGGGAGACCCAAGAGTGCTGCGAGGACTGCTGAAGGGCAAGAACAACAAGGTCCTTCCATGGCACTTAGTCAGGCAACACAAGGGGTGGTGTCTGGTTCACTACCTGAAGGAACCAGTCAAGACAGGTTTCTTGAACGGGCAGTTGGAACATGCCCGATGGTGGATTTGAAAATCAGGGGTGTGCTAGTGTCATGTCTGCTCGACACTAGTAGTCAGGTCAGTACGACCACAGAGGGGTTCTTACGAGAGCACCTTTTTGGGAATGAGAGCAATGTGTTGTCTACTTCAGGTTGGCTGAAGATCACAGCAGCCAACGGTTTAGACATTCCCTATTTGGGTTACATGGAGCTGGATGTGGAGGTTATGGGGATGACTTTGCCTGAGTGTGGTTTCTTGATCGTTAAAGAAACTCCTAGTTCATCGTCTATGGCTGTACTGATTGGAATGAACATTATTAGTAAGTGCTGACAGATTGTCCATGCTGAATTTGACACCACACTAGGTGGGAGGCTGGACTCCAACTGGAGAGTAGTCTTCCAGCAAGCCCAATCAGTTGAGTTTGTCGAGTGAAGTTCATTTGCTCGTGTCACCGGTAAGACCCCTGCTCATGTGCCTGCTTGGTCGGCAGCTACTGTCCTGATCAAGGGAATAGAATCTGATAAAAGGATGACTCTGCTTGGTTGGTAGTACCAGTAAACCCCCTTACCAGGAGGTTTGGTTGTAGTACCTACCTTGGTTACTTCAGAGTTCCCTGTGTGTCCAGTGAGGGTACTTAACCTGTCTCAGGAGGACCTTTGGCTTCAGCCCAGAGCCCGTTTGGGTAAGTTGTCCCTGGTAGATTGTAGCAATGCAGATTCGTCCTGCGAAGTGAAGTTTCAGCGAATCTCCGCAGACACAGAACGGGTAACTGTGGGTGTAGGTCAGGGTTCTGAACCCCCCATCCGATAAGCCCTAGATCATGTTGACATTCGAGGCATGCCTGAACAGCAGGTTCAGTTGAAGGCAGTGCTTGAGAAATATTTAGGTGTGCTTGCTTTGGACGATGATGATCTGGGTTATACAGATATGGTTCAACACAAGATCAATTTGACTGATGACGTACCAGTGAACCAGCCTTACCAACGTGTTCCACCGAATCATTACCAAGAGGTCAGAGAGCACATCACAAAATTGCTGAAGAAGGGTGTCATTCAAGAGAGTGTGAGTGCTTACGCTTCGCCAGTGGTATTGGTGCGCAAAGCAGATGGGTCACTACGGTTGTGCGTAGATTATAGAAAGTTCAATGCTAAGACAAGGCGTGATACATTTCTGCTACCTAGAATTGACGAGAGCTTTGATGCCCTCAGGAGAGCCAAGTTTTTCTCAACTGTGGACTTGGCCTCTGGTTATCATCAGATTGCAGTGAGTGACAGAGATAGAGCCAAGATGGCGTTCACAACACCCTTTGGTTTATTTGAGTACCAAAGGATGCTGTTTGGGGTCTGCAATGGACCGTCAACGTTTCAGCGGCTTATGCAGGCTGTCATGAGCGATCTGATTTTTCAGGTGCTGATAGTATACTTGGATGACATTTTGTTGTTTTCACAAACATTTGAAGAACACCTGGAAAGATTACAGATGGTGCTGAAGCGGTTGGGAGAGCCCGGCTTAAAGGTAAAGTTGGGAAAGTGTTGTTTCCTCCAAGAATCTGTGTGTTTCCTTGGTCATCAAGTGTCAGTGCAGGGAATTTCTCCTGACCCGAACAAGGTTGCTGCAGTTAGCAACTGGAAGACCCCAGAAACTGTCAAGGAGCTGAGGTCATTTCTAGGGTTTTGCAGCTATTATAGGAAGTTTATCGAGGGATTTTCAAAGATAGCTGGACCCTTACATGACATGGTGAATGTTTGTTTGCATGAAGGCAGGTGTGCAAAAAGTGGTTGTCGCTTTAGTACTCTGTGGTCTGATGAATGTGTTCATGCATTCAATCAGTTAAAGGAGAAACTGACAACAGCACCTGTACTTGGTTTCGCAGACTTCAGTTGTCTTTTCATCCTTGAAACTGATGCAAGCCAGAATGGTTTAGGTGCCATACTGTATCAGAAACAAGGTGATGAAAAGAGGGTTATTGCGTACACAAGCAGAAGGTTGCGCAATGCAGAGAAAAATGATCCTAACTACAGTAGCATGAAGCTCGAGCTACTGGCCATTAAATGGGTGGTAGTCGAGAAGTTTCATGGCTACTTACTAGGATCTTGGTTTGAGGTGATCACAGATAATAATCCACTCTGCCACTTGCAAACTGCCAAACTTGGAGCAATCGAGCAGAGGTGAGTAGCACAGCTTTCCGTCTTTAACTTTGAGGTGAAATACAGACTTGGCAAGAGTAATGCTGCAGCTGATGCTCTGTCTAGGCAGGAGTTTGCAGGGGAGCCTGAGACTGATCCTGACGCTGACTGGGATGAGTGTGTAGTGATTTGCAGTGTGAGTAGTCGGGGTACAACCTTGGGACCTGCACTCACCTTGAAGGGTGTTGAGTGCACCAGGTTGAGGCAGATCCGTGCATTGGAGGCTGGAGAAAAAGCTGTCACTAGTCTCCAAGGCAACACTCATACGCTTCCTGGGTACACAGAACAGCTGGTTGAATTAAAAAAAAATGACCCTGTACTGAAAGAATTTAGAAGGTTCTGGGACAAGAAAAAGAGACCAGTACACCCAGAAAGAAAGTCTTTGTCCAAGTCAGTGAAGTGTCTTCTGAAGCAGTGGAGTTTTATTAGAGAACGCAATCATGTAGTAGATCATTCTTCTGAGGAGAGCTGTTGGCAACTGTTGTTGCTGGTGTGTTTGAAAGAACGAGTGCTGCAGAGTGTGCATGACGATATGGGGCACCAGGGCATCGAGCAGACGGTGGGCTTGTTGAAGCAGAGATCTTTTTGGTCCGGTATGCATGACGATGTGGAGGAATGGGTAAAGAAGTGTCAACAGTGCATCCTCACAAAGATGCCGCAGCCCAAAGTTTGTGCCCCTGTGAGGGCATTTTTGGCCTCCAGGCCCCTTGAAGTGATTGTGGTGGACTTCACTGTCCTAGAGCCTGCTTCTGATGGGCGTGAAAATGCTCTGTTTGTTACAGACGTTTTCACAAAGTTTACACAGGCATTTCCTACCAAAGATCAAAAGGCTGATACCACAGCGAAGATCTTGTTGAAGGAGTGGTTTATGAAGTATGGCGTCCCAGAGAGGTTGCACTCCGATCAAGGTCAAAATTTTGAGAGTGAAGTAATAGCAAAGCTGTGCAGACTCTATGGGGTGAAAAAGACCCGTACGACCCCTTATAGACCACAAGGAAATGCCCAGTGTAAACGATACAACTGTACTCTTCACAACCTGGTATGTACACTGCCCCCAGAATGAAAATGGTCTGAGTATTTGCCAGAGCTAGTCCACGTGTACAATATGACTCCACACGCCACTACCGGTTTTTCCCCTTATTATCTTCTTTTTGGGGTACAGCCACATCTGCCCATTGATGCATTGTTGGGTGGTGGGGGAATCTTGGAGGGGGAACAAGACTGGTTATCTGTTCACCAGGAGAGGCTGAGGTACGCCCATGAGAAAGCTAGAGAGTACTCAGAGGAAAAAGCTCTAGAGAGAGTGTCCCGGTTGAATGAAAAGGCATTTTGTCCCCGGGTCGGTGTGGGCGAGTTGGTGTATTTGCGTCAGCGGCTTCCAGGCAGGAACAAGATTCAAGATGCCTGGAGCCCTGTTCTGTACCAAGTAGTGGAAATAATGGGCACGACTTACACGGTGGAACCTTTAGAGGGAGGGCCCTTGAAAAGGATTCACCGGTCAGAGTTGCGTCCAGGTGCTGTGCCCACTCCTAGGCCTAGGAGTAAGGACAAATCTCAGCCAGATACACAAAATGTCACCATGGTTGGGAATGACACTTCAGAGCCAGATTTTGTGGTAGTAGAGGAGGTGGTGCAACCCTCTGTAAAAAGGGCCACCAACACTCAAGTTGACTTGGAAGCACCCGGTACTTTGGGGTTGGAAGGTGACAGCTCTGGAGGTAATCTGGTACCAGGGTCATCTGACACTACAAATTATGCAGAATCTGTTGGTGAGGCCCTGGATGCAGAGGTTGCAGATGAACTGTTTTTTTTGTACATTTTTGGAAACTTTTCAGAAAAAAACATCCTTTTGAAAACATTAAGTGAATAAACTGCAAAGTAAATGAACCCGCTAAACGTGTTCCTGGTGGTAAATCAGAATCCCCTGCCACAGACAGCTAGTCTTGCAATTTTACTCTTGATAATACATTGTATGCAGATAGTTTAAAAAAGATTTGTTTTGCTCCTATATGGTCAGAATATGGACTGTCTCCATTTTAGCAGTTTTGCTAGACGGCTTTATGCCAGATTAATGTCAGATTGAGGGGCTCCAAAGCACAGTTGCAACTGATCACTAGTCAAAGCTTTCACTATGAACTAACTTTCACTGATGACCATCTAAAAAGATAACTACCTTACTGAAGAAATAACCGTTATACACAGTTCACGCCAGAAGAGATATCAGTATGACTGTGTGCTTTACTACCCCATTACACAACAGCTGTTGACCAATTCAGGGGAGGCTGAAATGAAACAGCAAAGGAAGCTAATTGTGAAATCTGACAGGTTCCAGAAACTGCAGCGTAATTGCTGCCGTTCTGACAGGAGATAAAAACGTGGCCTTATTCTGCACTGGTTCAGAGCTGAAAGCATGAATCTGCTAATTAACACCATCCTGGTTCTTCTGGTTCTTGCCCGAGATCCTTGTGGCGCACAGGAAGTGACAGAACAGGTCTTAGAATTAGATTCAAAATCAGTGATCTATGTGGAAAATGGGGGGAAGTGGGGTGACTGGGGCTCTGTTGATGTGTGCTCACCTGGCACGTATGCAGTCGGCTTCAGTCTTCTGGTAAGAATAGAGCCATTTTCATAGGGACCAAAATACATCTAGCAGAATTGCGTCGGGCAGATTGTTGGTTAAGTTATTCTTGTTTCAGGTGGAGGACTACCAAGGACCAGGTATTGCTTCTGATGATACCGCATTAAATGGCATTCGTCTGTTTTGCAGTGATCCGTATGGACAACAACCTATGACTTTTGTACAGTCGAAACTGGGATAGTAAGTGTCCACTTTAGCATTATTACAGCTCTTGGGCTTTAAAAACAGTATTGGGTTGCTGGACTATTACTAACCTGTAATTATGCTTCCTTATCGAGACTTTTAATTTGTAAATATTCACCAATTTTGACTTGCATACAGAAGCACTAGATACTATATATGTGATTATCAGTCAGTGTTTATCGTGGTCTTTATGCTTTAGCTGGGGGAACTGGAGCAAAGTTCAGCTGTGTCCATCAGGACCTCTTAAAGCTTTCCAACTGAAGGTGGAACCCCCTCAAGGTGTTAAAGATGACACAGCGGCCAATAATATAAGGTACATTGTAATTCACCTTACATATATTGTCAGTTCAATTTCTATTTTATTTTGATATAATACAGTTTTCATATATCTAGCATGCATTTCATTTTAAGTTAATCAAATAATAACCACAATGATCCTGATATGATTATTCATAAAATAAAAACAGTCTTCAGCACTGAAAAAACAATTCAAAAACACTATCTTCTAGGTTTCTGTGTGGCACTCTGACTCTGCATGGAGAAGGCATGAGATTTGGGAAATGGGGCTCCTGGAGTGATCAGTGTGAAAAAGGTATTTGTGGCATCCAAACAAAGGTGGAGGAACAGCAGGGACTGGGAGACGACACAGCTGTCAATGATGTTACTTTTCTTTGCTGCAACGTGTAGTTTACTGCTGAAGTGAACTAAGCTGTAAGAGCCTAATCCTACATGGTTTTGCCTTTACTATTAAATGTGTGACCCTTTTAGCTCTCAGTAGACAAGTTGCCTAGGCTTTTTTGTAGTCCTGTAGTGATGTTGTTGTGTGAAAGTCTTTTGTTACTGCACCAAACACAAGCCTATCAGATGCAATAGGAACTTTAAGAGAATTGTGCTTTATATGTGTTGATAACTGGGTTGTATTAGATCTAACAGATGCCTTGGGGCTGTGTTGCCAAACAGAACTTCAGCACAGTGGATGCACTAGACCTTCATTTGCAGAACTCTGTGTTTATTTACAATGTTTGCTCAAGATCTTATGAAGACAGGGCCCTAAATCACATTAAAAATGTTACAAATCATATTCAGAAATTAAATAAACAGTCATTTAAAGTATTGTATATGCTGTCATACTTGTGATAGATCATTTGCTGTGAGAATGTAACATAGCAAAGAGGTCTTCCCATGAGTAATTGGACATATTTTAAAATAAAATGCATGCAAAATAAAGCAATAATCAAGATGTCTGGGACCGAGATGCTGCATATTACAGATGGAGAAAACCAAGCACAGCAATAAAATATTGTTTTATGGAAGTGTAATCAAACCCACACTATCAGACTGTGCATGCATTCTATTTTTACATATGCATCTACAATAGAGTAATTTTGTTCTAATTACAGTAATGCATCATAATGATACCTTCTCTCAGCCTCTCTCTCTGTCTCTTTTAGAGACATCAAATTAACTTGCTTTTAAAATAGTGTGGCATCAGAGAATGAGACCCGAGGAGTGACACCACTCTTTCCAACATCTCTTTGTCAGCAGTTGGGATTTCACATTGCTCCATGTGGGATGAAATGGCCTTTAGGTGATGTGTGCATGGTTCAAAGCACAAAGCTACAGCCCGACAGTTCCAGGGGTATAAATGGAATAAGTTAACTGCTGGCCAAAAATGGAAAAAGAATATCACACCTGCAAACACTGAAACGGTGGCATGGATTTGGCCTTCTGTATTCACAGCCTTTATGCCTTCACCCTTTTTATGCCTTTGAGAAAATCAGTCTGGCATTTCAGCATAGTACAGGAGAAAAAGGCTTATCCACTCCTCTAATTTAATCATGTCTAAAGAGATTACTGTGGCTGTAAAGAGATTTTGTTTCACATTGATTGGTTAGCGCCATAGACTATTATTCCCCCATTCTCTCAATAGAACTCCATTGAATGTGGCAATATCTTTTCCAGCAAAACAATTCAGGCATCACGCTGGTGATGGCTCACGATTTCATACTTATTCATTTCTTATCATTCGGGCCAACCAAAGAGGGACCTTCCTTATCTGCCCATAATACTGCATCAGGCAGCAAATAAACGAATTAAAATTTCCTCAGCAAGATAAGTACAGCATATTGTTTGGTGACCTCTTTCAAGAATCCACAATTTGATTTGTTGTAGCGTGACAAAAATATATGTGGTAAGGCATGAAATAGGCAATAAAAGAAAAGGCACGATAAGATGTGGAAAACAACTGGAGAGTGCTGAATCCACACTGCAGCAGCTTGCACAGGGGACTTTTAATCTGGCTATGCCTTAATTTCTTGATTTGCAAGCCCAGCTGATATATTACTTTAGAAGGTAATCAATGGCATAGCAGTGGGGAAGTGATGAGAATGAACGTAATCAAAGTCTGGCACATCGATCCGGGAGGGCCGTTCTTCAACTGGAGATGATTTCCATTTTGTGAGTAAACTGAATGCCAGAGTGTTTTGTACAAGGACAAGTCATGTATCTATAGATCCTCCAGATCAATGCTCCCCACGTGTCACTGCTGCAGCCTGTGGCAATGGGAGTCATTATATTGCACACAGATGTATATCCCAACCAGAGCTACTTTGTTTCCCCTCTTTTCAAAGATGGAATTAATGATTGAGAGGTCAACTCTGGCCTATCGCATCACTGGCTGTGGGTGATGTCAGTTCTTAGCTGGGTGAGTTCAGCTTTATGGGGTGAGTAAAAAGTAATGAGGTGGCAACAAGGTAACCTGAAAGTCTGATTCAGAAGCAGCTTGTGTATAAAAGCTACAGCGGCATGAAAAAGATTTTGACCCTGCAGACTTACTGGATTTTTCATGTACTGGTTTTGCAGGTGGTAGCAATGCGTGTGAGAGAAGGTGGAAAAATGCATTGCGGTTGTGTTAGTGGTGCTTTGATTCATTTGAACGTTCAAGATAATTTAACATGCAATCAACATGCATGGAAAAGTAATTGCCTAATTTCAAGCCAAATAGCCTTTGGGTTTAATTCAAATACAGCGTTGCTTAGGAGGGTTATTATGGAATCTATCTACCAACAGGGATCTACACTCTCTCCCCCTTCATGAGGAACATTTCACTTGTAAATACATTCTCTGAACAGGTTATTAGGTACATCTACCTTATACAGCTATATGGATGCAGTTCTTATGGCTAAACGAATTAAAACTAGCCTTTTCTTGCAGGAGAAGAAGTTTCATTAAATATCATGGCTCTTACATTAGATGAACTGTTGGCAGGTGTTTTATTAGCAACTGTTTTCTATGCATTCATCAGCGGTCTGTTTCAGGGACACTCACTGCTGACCAGATGATAATTAGATGGCAAATCATTCTTACCACAGCAGTGACACTGAAATGGTGGTGGCACAGAGGTGGGTGTAGTGCAGGATTGAGTGCACTGGATACAGAAGTGCGGCAGGAGTTTTTAGACACATCAATGTCACTGCTAGGTGGAGAGGACACCACTACCCAATAATAACCAGCCAACAGCAGTCCTGCTATTCAAAAAAAAGACTAATGATAAAGCCCTAGAGGATATAGCTCATACAGTGGGCAAAAAATAAGCTACAGAATCTAGATTTATGTCCACAAGGTATTCCCTATAGTTAATGCTAATGAAGTGATTGGGGAGGTAATTAAAATTATTTTCTGAATTATTTCTAGGTAACATTTACATTTACAACATTTAGAAGGCACTCTTATCCAGAGGGGCTTATATTTCCTTATTAGGGACAGTCTCTTTGCAGCAACTTGGGGTAAATGATCCTTCACAGGGGTCCAGTGGTAGTTCTGGACTCACCATGGTTACAGACCCAAGTCTTACAACCACCAACACATTTGCATTTCTTAAAATGTTGGAGTGGCGGTCATAGGATCAAATTCCAAGAGGTCCTAGGATCAAATCCAGCTCTGTACTATGACCAGAACTACCAAGACCAATCCCCACTAAAGCAGTATGATGTTCATAAGACTGGGAGAGTATAAAACCAACACTAAACCCCTGAGCAAGATGCTTTACTCCAAGTTGCGCCAGGGACACTGTCCTTATAATTACAAAATTCTAGTAACTCTGACAATGTGTCTGCTAAATACTGTTAATGTAAATGTAAACTACTGCATCACAACAAATACCATAATAGTTTATTAAATTTAAATGGGTAAAATCTGAAAATCAGACACAGGATTAGTTCAAAGCAACACATTAAGAAATTTCTGAGTCCCGAATGCTGATCAGACATTTTAATAGTTAACGCTGTCTATGATCACTGTCTTGGTCTTGATAGAACTGTCACCTCAAGTCTAGAGAAAAATGGAACACTGCAATGTAGGCCTTATCATAAATCAATATTTTATTAAAGTTAAAATAAAAGAAACATGCTGTGGAGCGTCATCGTGACAAGGCATTCCTGACAGCGCTTACAAATCTTTTCAATTTGGCTCACCCTTCCTCTGGCTCACAGTAGACAAGTTCTTTGAATTCTTCATGACCACTGCACCAAGTCCCTCATTAAACAGATCTTCTTGGCAGGCTGCTAATCTAACTGACCCAGCACTTCCCAGCCTGAAAGCCTGGTGTAAATGTCAGAACTAATGCTAATGACCCACACACTCTCAACCTCTTGTCTGAAGGTCGCCACCTGGAGGTGATAATTGGAACCCCTGCTGCTGCCCACAGTCTTGTAGCCAATGAGAGACAGCTCAGTAGTAATACTGTTCACTCTGTCCAAATCAAACCGCTTGGTTTGGAAGGTTTGGAATTAATAGGAGGATGTTTGTGCACATCTTTACTCTAATTGGGGATGGTAGCTGAAAGGTGTAATTGATCTAGATGGTGTTCATGAAAAAGTTCCAGTGACTACCAATCTTGTAAGTTTCTAAGAAAGTTAGTTTTTAAAGTTCTTATTTTCTTATCCACCAACAATTTCCAGAGTAGAGCGAAGTTGTTGAAACCCCCAAAGGAACCTTGGACAAGTGTGACTCAAAACTGGTGCATAATCATGCCAATGCCCAACGGCAACCGCATCACAGTTGACAGATGGAAAAGAGACCCAACCATCTTTCCATACAGAAACAAACCCAGCAACAAGAATGGTTTGAGAAAACCCACTGTGATGGTTAAGTCTGGCAATGTAGACATTGTGGCCTGATTCCATGATGACAAAACTCAAACTGGATATGGAATTATAGAATTCTCCATGCTGAAATTTCATGCCGGAATGCACTGATATATGGAGGCACTGCAGTACTTGAAAGTGCGACAGAAAGCTTCCAGCTCTGTCCTGCCTCTGCCAGTATCAAAGGCTTTGTAAATATTCTTCAACTCGACCGGTCACCTTTCATTTTGTAACATCACACACCTACATGATCACATAGCAAGTAAAGTAAGTTTGTAGGTTATCCATATTTAAAGATATGCAAATAGACTTCCACAGGCCATATTTTATTTATTGTCACTGTAAACAGTATAGTCAATGTAGGTTGTGTCGTGATGAGCCTCCAAAACATCTTCACACCCTCTCTATGACACAACCATGTGCTCAATTTTCTAGCCACTTCTCTTGCTGACGCTGACCATTTTTGGATTTTTCCCGGATTGCTTGGCTTTTAAAGTCTGATGATTTTGCTGTTTTTTGAGAGTCTCCACAAAGCTCAAGAAGGATTTATAAACTTCTTAAGACTTGTGTGTTCTATGAAGGGTAACATGAAGCTTTGTCAGACTCAGCTCCTCTGCGCAGAGAGTGTCTGCCATTCTGACAGATATGACTTTGCTGACATTTCACTAGTCTAGGACATGATGTATTATAGTCCTCTAATTTAATGTTGCCCCCTCAACATTTCCCCAACATATTTGATCAATTTAATCTATGTACACATATTTATGTGTAAACTCTTACTATATAGGTAAGGATTTAAGAGGTTCATGGTTATTTAGAATGAACAACTGTACCATGTATGTACATTTTCTTAGATCATATTCCTACACAACCAGATAAAATAATGTTCCTTCATAAAAATGTATTTGTGTCAGGTTTGTCCAAATATTTACCCACTTTGCCTGTTTTTGTGTCTAAAATACCCAAGTGCCACTGATGGACAGTAAAGCAGAAAATCTCACCATGCACAGACCAATTTTCTTTTTATCCTGACAGAGAGATGGCCTTTCTTTTACTGTAATTACATGGTGTGTCCCCTTCATATTTCTAATTAGTGTTCTTATTAGACCGTCAAGCATGTTAAGTAGCACCCAACTGCTAATACATAAAATCTTTTCTAACTAATAGTCTTAATAGTCATTATAATCAAGCATTGTTACAATGTGGTCACGGTGGGCCTGGGATTATATGTATTCCCATAATGCACCTCATCACTGCAGTCCAAATCGGTATTAACTAGTTTTTTTTAATTATCAGTCATTTAAAGTGTTCACACAACATGGCCACAGTGGGCAAGGGATTACGGATTTTCCCATAATGCACTGACTATACTCCTTGTAATATATGGTCCAGTTTTTTTGCACTGGGACATGGCGGTGAGCTGCAAGTTACCGAAAATGAACATGTGCAACATTCATCTGAAGTACAGTATTCAAGTAAATCTGTTATAAGAAGTATTGTTGAATGCAATTATTAAATGTCTTCGGTCATATTTATTTTTGATATACTGTATATGTAACGTTTTCTCTCAGGTCTATTTTTACAGTATTCCTTCATTTTTTTCTACAGTATTCCTTCATTTTTTTACGTCTTAGTTGGTATTTGTGTAGACTGTCCCAAACCTCATGTGCTGTTTTCGGGGTGATTGTTGCTCGTTATAATGAATTCTAACGAGGGCTCCTGTTAAACAGTGGAATCTGGGACACACTCGCTGTCTGCAGGTTTGTACTCACACTCAGAAGCAAAGGACGACTCTCTTTGACCGCTCCCACACAGCCGAGGCAGCCAATCACCATGACGATGGTGCCCACAGCGATGAGGAGATTGGCGGCAGATAGAGAGGGTAAGGAGGAGGAGAGTGTGGCAAAGTTTCCCTGGGTGACGGCAAGCCACACCCCCACACCCAAGAGGCCACACCCCCCCAGCTGTGAGAGAGAGAGAACGGAGAAGGATAACAAGATTATAACATGTTATGCAACACAACCTCAACACAATGCATGTTATAACCATACACACAATACCTATGTAAGATATAAAACACAGATATGAACAATAATTGTGTCATTATAAATCACCAAAAAGCTCAAATACTGTTGTATATTTTATTAAAAAGAGCAAAGAAAATTGCCGTGGATTTCCCATCTTTTTTATTTCTCTTCACAGTGTGTTCATACATAGTGCATGCATTTGAGACACTGCAAATTCGGGGCTAAAGTGCTCTGATGCACACATGAACACACACACACACAGCGCTCAAGCTGGTCTGCGTTAAGAGTGTGTAATATTCCACTCCGGCTTTGAAACACTTCTGACAGGTCTTGCAGCATTCTGTAAGCCGTTCTCACTATCGGGGGGTAAAAAGGGGGACGTCACAGATGCTATCTTTTCAACCTCGCCCCTCCAGTATGATGCATGGAGAGAATTAAGGATTTTCTCCCCCTCTCTCTCTCTCTCTCTCCCTCTCTCTTTCTCTGCATGTGCATGCCTTTATGTGATGCACTGGAAGACAGAAGTGCTAGACATCACCAGAGGGGCAGAATGAAATCTCTAGCGATGCCCTCAAAGAGCATGTTTCCAAATCCGCAATCCTACACGTCTACAGAGTTCATGGTCTACCAGAGAGTCTTGGTCCTGTGCTTCCCAACCCTCCCCACCTACCCTCTTCTTTTGACATTCTGAATACCCACAAACCCAAAGATGTTATCATCTAGATTAGAGCTTGCAGAAGAATATAAAACATGTTCCTTTCACTACATTTCCATCATACCCTGGGGTTAGCCTCTTTGAAACAGAGGCTCAGCCTCAAAATCACAGCCTCAGTTTTCTGCTGCTAAATCGTGCTGTCTCAAACCGGAAGCACTCAGGAGGAGATCAAAAGGTCTGTATAATGGCAAAAAGTGCAGCTTTGATGTCTAAACGTTGTTAATTTATGTTGATCCGCCAGAGGGCTTTTGCCATGAGGAAGACCTGAGATATCTTCTTCTTCTCCTCTTTTCTTCATCTGCATATCCTTTATGCCAATGCCAGGCCTTATGCTCTAGATGAGGTGGAACCTTAAAATACCACTAACGGGCTTTATAAGACAGGCTGATGTGTTCATATCATCAGAGAAGACGGTGCTCGGCATCTACGATTGCGCATTCACTCATACTGTGCATCCTGCATAATATAACAGCATCCAGCACTGGGGCTTTGGCTCTAGCCAACTGAAGGAAAATCGCAGGATATCCTTTAATGTTGATGGGTTCTGTCTCTATGGTATTACTTCATGCCTTACAGCAGCTAAAAGTCTTAAGCACACATCTACTTTAATCTATATTAATTTTTACAATCTCATAGGACACTGCATTAGGGATCAGGAAGAAGAAAGATAGACAGAGAGATAAATATTTAAACGAAGTGCTGTCATTCTGCTCCTTTATACCAGCTCACTCTCTGTCTCCACCTGTTAATTCACATTTTCTTTACAGGCATCTCTGTGACGTAAACTCAAGAGCAAAAGACACATGGCATAGACGCGTTCATATGAAACTTGCTCAGAATCGTATCCACACTTTAGATCTGTCCTTTAGAATCGGTAAAGACTTGCTCGTATATTTATAATAATGGAAGTATTTTTTTCATCATTTTTCATTTACCTTTGATTTGAATGCGACTGAGTTCAAAAATAATTTGTATGCAGGACAATTAGAACCTGGACTACCACAAACTGTATAATGCCATGCCAAGGATGGACAACCAAAAACATTTTTTTATATGCAATGACTTTTGTTTGCCAAAATATATCCCCAAAAAGGAAAGGAAAAAGCTCTTTAATGATGAAAGGACCCAAATTATAATGTGATGATCTCTGGTGCTTGTTTCTGATCTAATGCTACATTGTTCCCGAAAATGGCAATCGACAAAAGCTTTTGTTTTTATTTTATTCCAAATGTTTATCTGGGAGCCAACAGAAGTATTGGAAAATGAACTCAGGATGAGTTCTCTACAGGATGTCTCCAATGTCTGAGAGCAACGCTGTGTCAGACTGTTTGTATTTCTTATAAAGAGGCATAAAACCTTGTAAATTGAAAAACAAAATTAAAAGAGTCAAAGAAGTACTCAGTGTCACTCGGGGTTGGTGTTACATTCAGAAGCTTCATGAGCCACATCGCCCCATCACTTTTTCCCCTGCATGCTGGTTACCATACCGGGCCTCTGCGGTGTTGGCCTTTTTTAACCTCATAGCAGTTGTCGTTTGCTGAGAGTCGGTAATGAACATGCAGGCGGTGTTCGGGCTGAACTCAGCTCCGGCGCCGATGTTGTTTGGGCCCTCTCTCATAAATAAAAAATGAGCGACACTTCCACTGTGGATGGTGCTGCTCAGAAAAATGTCAAGAAAAGCTTCAGATTAACAGAACTCAAACGCTCTTTCAGTGCAGGTTTAAGAGACTAGACGTGTTCCTTTGCAACATCAGAGTACTGGGTTAAGACAGCCTACAACACACAAACATACTAATACACAGATACACACATGGACACATGCACATGCACAACCAGATATTTTCTGTCTTCTCCGTCCTGCATATGTGTGGTGCTGGTGAAAATGTACTACATTGTTGGTGACCCGACTTCTCATGTAGTCTCTGCGAAAAGCTATAAATAAACTGCAACTACTGGAAGATGAGGAGGAGGACGGGGATGAGGAAGAGGAGGAGGGGAGTGAGAGAAAATGCAAGACAGAGAGAATAAGGGAAAGAATTAAGTAAAGATGAGAGCCATTGGTGAGGACATGAAAGAGCCAGAGCTGAGGAAGCAGATAAGCGGAACAAGAGTGGGAGAAAAGAAGACAGGAAGTAGGAAAGCGGGAGTGAGCGAGTGAGTTAGAGCTGAAGGGAGAAAGAGTTTGAATCGAGAAAGAAAGGGGGAAGGGAAAAGCGAGAGAGGGAGGGAAGAGAGAGGAAAAGAGCAAGAGGAGGATGGAGGGAGAAAGAGAGAGGGTAAGGGAAAACAAGGGAAAGAGTAAGAGGGGGAGAAAGAGAGGTGGAGATGGAGGGAGAGAGAAGGATAGGGGAAAGAGATAAAAAGAGCAAGAGGGGGAGAGAGACGGAGGGAGGGGGGGAGTGAGAAAGAGAGAGGCAAGGGGGAAGCGAGAGAGGGAGGGAAGAGAGAGGAAAAGAGCAAGAGAAGGAGAGAGGGGAAGAGAGGAAGATGGAGAGAAAGAGCTGGAGGGAGAAAGAGAGGGGAGAAGGAAACAGAGAGAGGGGAAGAGAGGAAGATGGAGAGAGAGAGTTGGAGGGAGAAAGAGAGGGGGGAAGGAAAGAGAGAGAGGGAGGGAAGGCCAGACAAGGCCTGACAATGTGGAAAGAGGAAGAGGGGAGGTGCAATCAATAATGTACCAATCACTGTGGAATTTTCTGTTCGTTTTTTCCATCACTTTCTTCATCTGCAGTGCAACAAAACAAACATTCATCACTCTTTCACAAACACACGCACACTCTCACTGACACACACACACACACATTCACTGATACACACACAGTGGGAGCGAGAGAATGAGAGAGGGAGAACAAATCCATATTTGTAACTAGTGTATGTATGACAGTTAAAGTGATGAGTTGTGTCGAAATCACACTGCACACACTTACACACCTGCTGATATTACACACAGGAGCTTGTGTTAAAACGCCTGTAGTCGAGCAGTGTAAAAAAAAACACACCGGGTCTAGATAACCTCTCCACAGCGATTCTCTTTACAAAACACAGCAGGGTGTTGCATTAGAGCCCCGTAATGCCTGGTGCTTGCTTGAGTATGATTAACGGCGCGAGTTCGGTCATTCACATACGGCAGCGTGTCATCTGCCATCGGGGGGAACGTCTTCACTAGCGGAGGGGTTTTCATGCCGTGAGAGGAAGGCGAGTCATGGCCAGTCACTTCCAATGTCACGCTGCTGAATTGGATCCAATGAGAGTGATAAAATGTCTCTCCTTCAGGGCAGAGCAACAAACTCCAGCAACACTGCAGCTCACTTCATCTCACAGCCGACACCAGCAACCCAAACCATTCAGCGGTGACAGACTGACAGAAGTCAAGCCTGACAAGGTGGAAATAGGGAGGGAGGGAGAGATATGAGATGTAACGGGTTGTGGAGGTGGTGTAAAAGAGAGAACAGGAAGGAAAAAAAGAATGCAAGACTATAAGAGACTTTAATTCTTATTCATAATTGCAATTAGAGAAAATAGGGAATATAAGAGAGAGAGAGAGAATGCAAGAGGTAAGAGAGATTTATTATAAGAGAATGGGGAGGGATTAGGTGGGAGAGAGTGACTTAAAGAAGTAGAATATAAAAGAACGAGAGATAATAAGCGAGAGATTTAGAAGAGAAAGAGGGTCTACGAAAGAAGGAGAAAAACAGAATAAATGAAAGAAATAGAATATGAAAAAAGATAATAAGAAAGAATGAGAGAGAGCATCTTTTAAGTTTATTTTATTAGGAATTGCAATAAGAGAAATATGAGAGAATAAAAATGAAAGATACACTAAGAGATAGGTGAGGGGTTTTGAGAGAAAGAGAGAATGAATTTGAGAAATACAATAAGAATAAGTGATAATAGATTTAGAATAAGAAAAAGACTAAAGGAAAGGATGAGACAGCATCTTTTAAGTTGAATTTTTATTAAGAATTGTAGTGATAGAAATATGAGAATGTGAGAGAGTGGGGATAAAACAGCAAATTAAGCAGCTGATTGGGGTCCCCACGCCCCCAAGAGCGCTTGAAATGTCAAGACATCATGATTTAAAAAGGAATAATTACAAAAATGATATTGAGGTGATGGTGGGGGGCCCCAAATAAAATTCTGCTTAGGGCCCCATAAAGGTTTGGGCCCGCCCTGGTAGAATAAGAGAGGTGAGGGATTATGAGACAGAGAGAGAGAATGAGAAATAGTGAGAAAGAGAGAATTAAAGAAGTAGAGTATGAGAGTTTTAGAGACAGTAAGAGAGAGATTTAGGGTATGAGAAAAAGACTATAAGGAAAAATGAGAGATGGAGACAGAGAGAGACAAGGCAAAAGAAAGAGCGAGAGAGGAAATTAAACTCTCTCTTTATTCTCATTAGGACCGAATGGGCTGAGTCGGGCCTCTTCTCCAGATTCACCGTAAAACCTTAAGATGCCTTCAGGCTCTTTCGCTTGATCCACTAAATTTAATCTGTGCGCCTGCTTAATAAAACTCGGTATGAAAATTAGTTCCAATCCAGCGGATGACAAGAGCGTTTCCTCTACCATCCAGACGTCTGTTCCTCTGCTCTTCTGCAGCCGTGCACCAGAGCTATTTACATCCCTACAGGTGTGGTTTTATTCACAAACATGTGATGGATGCTTATTTCTGCAGCAGACAAGCCTCCTGACAGTCATCTCCACCTGTCTTCCTGCTGCACCTCTACTGCTTTCCTTCTTCTTCTGCACATCCACAGCTGATCCAGTCCCAGTGCTAAATGATCTGATGGCACTCTGGCTTGGTGTGAAGCTTCCTGAGTAAACAACTCTCCTTTCACCGCCTCGGGGAGACAAGCTGCAGCGTTAGGGGGACGGCAAGGACCGGATTAGGCCAAAAATGCTGGACTAGTGCCCACTGAGAGAAAGGGGGAGAGACAGAAAGAAGGAGAGAAAGAGACAGACGCTCAAATGCATGGAGACAGACAACAGATAAAGGGGAAGAAAGAGAGAGAGAGGAGGAGAGAGAGACTAAGAGGTGGTCACAGTAAAGAGAGATAGAGAGAGAGAGGTAAAAAGAATGTAGGTTCTGTAGATAGAAGGAAAGAGAGATAGCTGATCCAGAGGAAGGGGAAAATGAGTAATAAAGAGGAGAAAGAGCTGACATCTAAGATTGAGAGGGAGGCAGAAACAGGAGGAGAGAAAGAGAGAGGGGGAGAGAATAAAGAGGGTGGAGATGGGGCTCAAATACAGAGGTGGACGGTAAGTAAGTACATTTACTTGAGTACTGTACTTAAGTAGAGTTTTTGAGTATCTGTACTTCACTTGAGTAGTATTTTATTTGGAAAATTATTGTTGCTGTTGGAAAGTCATGAAGCTGGAGGTGTAGAGCTGGGTTTTAAGCAGGTTGGAATGTTGATTTTATGTTGTGAGCTCCATTTACAGCTATTGCACTGCCCTCCTGATTAACCTACACGTATATGTGTGCACACACTACCAGAGCTGTGTCAGAACACTACCATGCTGTTTTGGTGGGGGTGTGTAGTCTTACAATTGATAAATAAAATAAACTAACGACTAGTTTTCTTTGTCAGGTTGTGTTTCATTCTGTAACATTCTACCAGTTCCTTATTCTACAGCTTCTACAAACTAGTCAGAGGCATTAGGTATTATAAGTGTTGTGGCAATAATGCAACAATGCGGTAAAAGAAGATGTACTTTTAATACTTCAGTATTTTTAGGAGGAAGAAAAGGAGGGAGAAGGTACTAAGGAGAGGAGCAGAAGACAAAAAGAAAGAGAACAAGAGCAGAAAGAAGGATGTTCACAATGGGAGAAAAGACAGACAATACAGAGAGAGAGAGAGAGAGAGAGAGTGAGAGAGAGAGAGAGTGAGAGAGAGAGAGAGAGAGAGAGAGAGAAAGAGAGAGAGGAAAGAAGGAATGATATGAGAAAGACTGATACAAAAAGACAGAGAGAAAATGTTTGCACTAGAAGGAGGGAGACTGACCATACAAGATGGGGAGGACTGAGGAAGGGAGAGAAGAAAAGAAAGAGAAAGAAAAAAACATGCAACAGAGACAGAGAGAGGGGGTGTGAAAGAAGAAAGATGAGAAGGACATTTACAATTTGAAGAGAGATACAGACAGTACAGATGGATAGGATTGAGAGAGGGAGGAAAGCAGAGAGAGAGGGAGAGAGAGAGAGAGCGAGAGAGAGAGAGAGAGAGAGAGTGAAACATCAGATAGAAAGAACAGGGAAATGAGAGGAGAACGGTGGAAATGAAAACAAAAATACATTTACAATTGGGGGAGTGAGCAAGTGAGGAGCGAGTGAGTGAGTGAGAGAGTGAAAGAGAGAGAGAGAGAGAAGAGGGGCACCAGAGAAATCATGTTGAATATTTTAGCCGCTCAGAAAATCTTCCCCACGCTTGCAGCTGATTCAGTACAAAGACTCTCCCTGCTTTCAGTCGAGAGCTGGCTTTAGCAGCCCACAGATCAAAGTGGACCAGGCTGAATGAGACAGCCGGCCGCTGCACTACCTGCTGGAGACTCCGCTACGCGCCACCACCTGCCTCCTGCCCCTTAAAACCCAGCGCGTTCCACCAAGCCATATGGCCGCCATGTGCCTCAACTCCTCCATCTGAACTAACGACTGCAGGAAACAGGCTCTTATTATCTCTCATTCCCTTAAAACACTCATTCATATGCACATTTTACATCAACAATGAACAGAAGAGAATTGTCACTGACTATTTTATGGCGGGACAATTTGCGTTCCTCATCGTATGTTAGAAACGTTAAGGTACAGGCTGGGGTGGTGAGAGTTTACCCAACGTAGCGTTGTGGCTGTGTTTTCCTCCACCTCAGCAGCATTACAAGTACACAGACAGTCTTGACTGATCTCATATAAAGGAACATCAGCCTTTTAATATTTTATGATCTTGCAAGCGTGCTCTCGGTGGTGTACATGAGTCGTGGATGACAGGCTTTCGGGTGTACGAGAGTGTGTGTTTCTTTGTGTGTTGCGCAAAAGATTAATTTAACTGGAATTGTGGCAATATTACATTGTAGGTGGATTTTTGTTGTTTTATTAAGAATTGTTTCTCTCATAGGAAAACCATGCATTCAAAATGATTTCAGGGTTTTAAAAAATTGAGCTCTTTTTACAGTTGCTGCAAAGCATAGCGTAAGAGTTTTTGCTAGTTTGAGGACAGCACCAGGTTTCAAACTCATGTCCTTTTACCCCTTCTTTAGCTAGCAAATGACAATGGGCCCCATTCAACAATATTTTCCATGTTTTACCATGTTCACCAATGTTTTTGAGCTTCACTGAGTTTTTTTAAAATATGTTTAAATTTGTTCTTAAAAACGAAAGACAATAAATTGTATAATATAATGCAACTGTATACTCAGCTCCTCAGCAGTTGTAGATTCAGTTTTTCGTAAGAACAAATTGTAAATAACAATACATTGGTCAATGTCAGAATCTTCATGAAAACTTTTTAAGTGAGTTAAAAGAACCTCTTAAAAGCTGTGGGTGAATGAGACACATTTTGCCCTGCTTTGCACTCATGGGTAAAATGTTTCTAATTTAGCGGATTTAGTGAGCGATTATGTCATTGTACACACAGCACAGCATAGGAATGTGACATATGCATTTGACGTTCCGTGAAGGAGCAATGGGCAGCTGGCATGGGTAACATCTGGGTTGGGGATGGTACCTTGCTCCTGAGTACCTTAGTAGTACCTGTACTGGCCTGGCATTCAAGCTTGTGACCTTCCAATTATGGAGTGAACTCCCTAACTGTTACACTATAAGCTGCCCACGAAATGACACATTTGACACATCCGTTGAAGAGCTGTGGGCATCTTTTTTGGCAGCACCATGGGAGCACTGCTTGGTGACAATACCTTGCTCATGAGTATCTCAGTGGTAACTTTACCGGTTCCTGGACTTGAACCTGCAATCCTCTGATCATGGGGCCAACTCCCTAACCATTGTGCTAGCAACTGCCCTGATGAGACAGAGTCAGGCGCATTGTTGGCTCATTACTAAAGAAAGGCAGCAAAAAACAATCAACAAGAACCTGAACTAACAACCAAGTGGAACATTTTACTATTATCATAAAAGAACACACACATACATAAGAAAGTGAACAGCATGTGTATGCTCTGCTTATTACACATATGCACACACGTTAATTTGCATTTATGGAATTTATCAGCCACTCAACAAGAGCAACTTTCACTTCCTAATTACAGGGACAGTCTCCCTGGAGCAATTTAAGGGATTAAGGGTTTCCTAGAGTGAAGGGCATCTGCTTTTCCCTAAAAATGACATTATAATAACTGTATTGTTTTAACAGCAGTGCCTGTTATTGTCTGTATTGTTTTAACAGCAGTGCCTCTCATTTAAAATGAGAGATTAATATAACGTTTTTAGACCATGCACCTGTTTCTGCAGCCTTAAACTAGCTAAATTCGATTTGGACATGTAATGTGTTTTGTCCTCATGAAGGAAAGTTTAAAGTTTTATTTAAAAAATTGGTTACTGAGGTTGAGGATAGGGTCAGCTGTAGCAGTAGTACTATTTACATTATCATTGTTATAGTAAATGGAAATTCCTCAAAAAGAAAGCAAGATGTAAGTGTGTGTGTGTGTGTGTGTGTATCTGTCTGTCAATGCATGTTTTGTGGGTTTTTGTGAGGTCCTAATTTTCCCCTAAGATGTACCACAAATTTCTGACTCTATGAGGGTATTTTTTGTACTGTACTGTGTACTGTACCATTACTGAGAAAGCAAGAAGTGGCCGTGAGCAGGTGAGTGTTTGAGTGTATGTGTTGTAACCTACAGTAGGGGCGTAAAGTTAGTGTTTGCTAGGCGACCACTTAGCAAGGATGAATGAGCACCGCAGTTCTCTTCTGACCAGCTCAAGGTGCTCCGTGATGCAGCCAATCTGCCGCTATTCATAGCCTCCCCTCTCTCCTCTCTGGCCTCCTGTCGCTCACACACCTGTTCTGTAAGCCCCCCCCCCACACACACACACCCACCCACCCACACAAACCTGCTTATGGATGTTGCTAGCATTCCGCTCACATGGCCACGGCTCTCGACTATTCCCTCGTCATCCCCCCCAGCCTCTGTGCCATGCCATGTCGTCATTAGTTCCCCGCTAACTCGTTTATAAGACCAAGAGACGTGTCTGAATTCCTGATTTGGGTCACCTGTCTCTCTCTTTCTCCATTTCTCTCTCTCTCTCCCTCTTTTCCAGACTGATCGAAATGCTCTGAGCAGCTGTTTTGAAGTAGGTATGAATTTTAGTCCAATTTTACCTTGATTCTCAGCGGAAGCAAGTCAGTCCAAGTCTGCAGATTTTGAGACCATTGGAACAGAAAATGGTCTAATGCACAAAAGACACAGACTCTAGTATTTGGAATCACAAAGTTTTTGGCTGAGGATATGTCTGAATTTCATAACTGAAAGATGTCTTAGTATAAACTACCTTGTTTGTAGTTTAACTTTCAAAATCAGAACCAAAATCTGCTCAGATCACAGCATAAATGTATCTATGTTCTCTCTCATTAGAACTCTACCAAACCTCCATCCCCAATCTGAGTTTCTTACGCTGCCTATTTTTAAATCTTGGACCAATTGCAAAGCTCTGGGTATTGGATTTCATGGAGGTTCAAATTTCAAACTCAGATTCTTAGTTGGAGTAAAGCAGTTAGTCTACAGATTATGCAGCAACCTGGAGAAAAAAAATTAACAAATACATGGATTCAGAAGCCGTGGTCTTTGGTCTCACAGCACAGTTTTGGTAATTTGTCATTTGTTAAACACATTTGAATATCGTGACTGGCATCAGAACACACTCGTCCAGTGCAAACTTATAGAAGATGTAGCACAAACTGGCCAGATGCCAAATCGGAACCCAAATATGCCCAGACCAGAGAGCAAATGTAAACTCTTCAGACTGTTTGAACACAGCACATTTTTTTTAGAAGTTGTTAATGGTAAACCCAACTGTTGCCTCCTAATAGCGAATGTGTTCAGCCCTAGCAGCCAGACTTTTCCTCTTCCTGTCCTGAAGACACAGTGTATTAATTCTCCTTTTACAATCTCTTTTCCGTCGTCCCCCCAATTCTCCTATAGATCCTTTGTCAGGGACCAACCTGACTCTGGTCTTTTTCAGGTAGGTACAAAGTTTAGTCTAATTTCAACTCAGATGGAGTGAAGCAGTTCTAGTCTGCAGATTCCGCAGTAGTCCGGAGCGATGCTCAGCACAGAAAATGGTGAGAAAAGGGACACCAAAATCTGTGCATCAAATTCAAACCAAACACCTAAACCCAAAATACTGAGACACTTATAACAAGATATTCTCCAATTTCATATTTTGTGCTCATATGAAAAATAGGAAAAAAATATGCCCTGGGGAAAAAAAGAGAAAACACTTTATTTAATGCAAGTGGCATGACCTGGTAGTGACCATTAACACAGAAGACATAAAAAACATGAAAATCAACCGATGAAGGAACTGGAGAAACACTCTTAGACACTTTCACCAGGATATATATTTTTTAGTTTTAGGTAATTTGTCATTCGTTTAACATATTTGAACATCATGACTGGCATCAGAACACACTCGGCTAGTGTGAACGTTTAAGTGATGTAGCACAAACTGGCCAGATGCCAAATTGGAACTGAAATCTGCCCAGACCAGAGAGCAAATGTGAACTCTTCAGACTGTTCAAACACAGCATGTTTTTAAAAAGTTGTTTAAGGCACGCTCAACCTTAGTGTGTAACAATAAGGAGGTGCAATGTTGCCTCCTAATAGCGAAAGCATTCAGCGCTAGCAACCAGACTTGTCCTCTTCCTGTCCTACAGATACACAACCAGTGTATTTATTCTCCTTTTTCAATCTCTTTTTCGTCCCTCCGACGTCCCCCCACTTCTCCATTACATCCTTTGTCAGGGAACAACCTGGCACTGGTCTTTTTCGCATGTAATATCCCTCTCCCTGTTCTCCTGCCAGCGTCAATGGGAGGATGGGACTTGTACAGCCACTAATAAAGCCTCCTTTTTTTACATCTGGGGTAGAAAGCAAGTCTCTTGTGAGTCAGAGAGAAAATGAGAGTGAGGGGGATGGAGCAAAGGGGGAGGAGGAGGAGGAGGAGGAGGGAGGGCCCCAGCTACTCATTTGCCTTTGCCCATCAGCAGACAGCTGAAGCATTTGTGCTCCCTCTCTCTCTCTTTCTCTCTCTTCCCCTCTCTCTTTCACGGCCACGTGTTTGTCTCCCAGGCAATCTCACACTGCGTGGCCGCAATAGTGTGCTTTCATTAGCCATAAATAAGAACAGCTGTTACCATGCAGCATCGTTTCGAAACCCGACAGAAAATAGGATTATTATTCACTTAAACCCGCCCAAGTTGCCTCATGGCTGCCATGTCGACCAAGCGCAGGCCTCATTTCAACTTCGTGATTAACCTCCTGTTAGCATCTTAATCAGTCCATCAATGACGTTGTGAAGTCAGTGTCATTTTTATTAACGTTGCTGCCCAAGCGTAACAGGAACAAACAGCCTGAGTAGTACAACATCGAGACCAAAAAATGAAACGCTTTTTCATTTCCCAGTGTGCTGCATTTGCCTGGCATGCCATGGAGCTGGAGTTTCAAGCTAAAATGCTATTTTTAATCAGCATTGATCCCGCTCATGCGAGGCAAGATGAGAGCGGCGCTTGACTCCCCAAGGAGCCCATCCCATGATGCTTGGCTTTCCAACTGTACCGCGCACTTGGCTTCCGACTGCGTCTACGGCAGGCCAGATGCCGACTTTCACCGTACAGCTCACTCACTCTGCTGAAAGCCTGGCCCACTGAGCTCTAATCAACAGGGCAAGGTCTGAAACTCAGCACAAATCAATGAAAGGAAGGACGGCAAGTTTCTAATCTCGCAAATCAGAGGCAAAAGTGATATGAGCACGCAAACCGCTACTCCACATGAAACCTAAATGCTGGGGGTCTGTGGCAGTGTTCATCCAAGCAATAGAAGCAATAAAGCTGGGACGAAGTAGTGTGTTCTTTCCCTAACCTTCACATTTCTTTGCCATTATTTTACTGTGCAATGACACGAATAACAATTTTATCTTTTTTTTTACTACTCGATAAAAAAACTGCTATGTGACACTTTTATAACAGAGCTGCCTTGAGAAGTATTGAACTAAAGGGAAAAATAACGCAATTAGAATTAATCGCCTCAAGAAGGCCGTGTTTATCTTACAGCTAAAGCAAAGGGGAGTCGTTCATTAAAACTTTCAATGCTGTGAAATGAATAGCGCTCAGGCGCAGAAGGTACAGAATGTTACACTTTGCTGAGATTTCTGGTGTCACAGAGAGTCTCTGAGATTCATGAAAATTCACGAGCTGAGAAAATGCCAGGCATCTTTGCAGAAGGCTGGAATCAGACTATGAGCGTTCAGCTGACAGAAAAAAATAATCTCATTCTGTGTGCATTTAAGAGCCTGTCATTTATTTTGGAACTGCACATCTCATTTATATAGCTTACTGAACATTTAACATTCAAAGTACAAATCTGTCTAGTCACAATAACCATAGCATGGACGTATAGCTTCATAAGTTTAAGGTCTTGTCTATTTATAAGTGGATTTGCCAACTAGGCATGAAGTTACCAATGCCTAGCACTTATAGAATTTTGGATCAAATCCCCAGGTTAACTGACAGGATTCATAGCATAGTTTAATTCACTGTGAATCTCAGTGCTCACAGTGCAGCGCAACTTGAAAAATGGAGGATGTAGCACTTAAAGGTCTACACAATTCTGAGGCAGCACATAATTACTCCATAAACGCTACTGAAAAAAGTGTTTATGTAAGCCTTAAGTGAGTCTTCCAAAGAAGCTGCTTCTTTTTGCAGGGACGCTTGCTTCACCTTGGTATCCACTCCAGGGTTTTACGTCCTTTCATCTTATTTAGTGCATACTGCATTAGCCTTGTGCACAGCCTCAAATTCAAGGCGTTGTATTGCCGATACAGAGAATCTTCACTGCGGAGTCAGTCATCCATGGAATTCTAGTCGCTCATATCTATCTAGCATGATGAAATCACAGCATGATGAATAAGAGAAGAGAAAAGAATTGGGTTTAAAGGGCAGTGGAATTTCTGTTTTCAGTAAAGCCTGTCTCTGAAAGCTGGGTGTGGCTTGCAGTGGTTATAAGGGATAGAGAAGTGCCGGAGACAGAGGATGGAAGGAAGCATACCAACATTGGACCTTCGTAGTGACGTTCATGACAGTAAATGGAAACTGTGGCACATTCGAAATCTTTTTTACTGCTGACTGCCAGTTTTCAAAACACTGACAGAGAAAGTAAACTGTAAGTAATAAAAAGTTAAGACAAACTTACTGTATTAGATTTAGAATTAGAAATTTAGAGTTACAAAACGTATTCAAAGGTTTTCATGAAAACACACAATGTTGTGCCAGCTGTACATTTTTGTTCATATAAGTTTTCTTTCATATGTGTAAAGACTTTAGTTTTCAGTTTTACATAAACTGGGTTCGATCCCAGTTGGTTATGGGGCCTTTTGTGTAGAGTTGGCATGCTCTCTCTGTGTTCTTGTGGGTTTTTTCTGGGTGCGGCAGTTTCCTCCCACAGTCCAAAAGCATGCCCAAAGGAAACCCTCGTGAACACGGGGAAAGCATGCAAACTCCACACAGAAAGGCCCTACGGCCGACCCAAAGATTGAACTCAGGACCTTCTCACTGAGGCAGCAGCGTTAACCACTGCGCCACCGTGCCGTCCTGACCCCTGTTTTACACTGGATGTGTGTCCGCTGTGGTGCGTCTCCGACACGGCAGCAGCAGCTAATCACCGCCAATAAAGTCAATGCATCAGTTTACACCAGATCCGCTGCGTTGCGTCTCCGCTATGTCTCTGTTCTGTCACATGTCCGGCAGTCCGTCGAGATGCGCATCAAGTCCATTTTTGACAGATCAAGAACGCAACACAGAGCGCATGCGCCAACTCCAGACAATCCCTTCACAACATCATGGATGACAAAAAGTTAATTTTGGAGGTGGAGAAACACGAAACTGTAAACAGCAAAAAAAGAAAAACCTCAAAAATCTTGAATCCATGTCATTCAAAAATGGACTTTGCAACACAACACAACAAAGTATGACAAACACAACATTAAACACAGCAATGCAACACAATGCTAAACACAATTAAACCTGAGCAACAACAAGGACAAAATGAACTAGGAAGCCTACTAAAAAGAAATCAGCGCAGAAATCAGCAAAACAAACGCCGTTGGTTTACCCACGGTTGTTATTGCGTTATCCCGCGCAATCTTTTACAATTCTCCCGTGATCATGTGATCTCGCAAACAAGCCGCACGCCGGATCAGATACGGACCACAAACGCGTCCAGTGCGAATTGGCAGACGGCCTCGGACGGAATGGAAATGCAGCACAGTCGCACCACAGCGGACACGCATCCAGTGTAAAACAGGAGTAAGAACAAATTTGTTTTAACATATTTGGTGAATGAAAATATTGGTGAATGAGGCTTATTGTTATCTGTCAGAGTCAAGATGTACAATATAGTGGTGCTCCATCACTAACACCATTTGACACCTGAGCCTCTTAACCTCAAGTTTTATTTTCTGTAATTAGGAAATAAAAGTCACTCCGGATAAGAATATCTGATAAATGCTCTTAGTAGATGGTTTTATCCAAAGCCTAGTGGTAGGATATTTGTTTTTGGACCAAGGGGTTGTGGGTTGGAGTCTGGCTCTATCCCATCTCCATCATTGCCACCATTCGGTCCCTGAGCCAAAGCCTTAATCCCCGGTTGCTCCAGGAGAGTGTCACTGTAATTCGGAAAAGGAAGCCTCCCGTGACAAGAGCTTCTGCTAAATGCTGTAAATGTAAATGTTCTACTTAACACCTTGGAGGGTTTCATGCCGCTTTCAAATGGATGTTTTTATGTTTGGTAAATGAGTCATCTATTGACAGTACAGGGCCGTGGATGACTGATACATTTTTACTGTAATCCATCAGGACACACATTACTTATGCATAATTGCTCACACAATATATATAAGCATTGATTCATGTATTAGAATGAGCCAACTTAACAACTTGTAATGGCACTCACTACTGGCCACTTTTAAGGATGCAATATTGGGGACGTCATAAAGTTTAAACCAGTTTTTGCTGACTCACACTCTCACGACCTGCGGCTACTTTGGGCATAACAGCTGGTTGGAGGACTAAATGAATCACTAAATATTTATAACGACACATGTCCATGAAAGGGAGGTAGTACTAATGCCTGTACATTAAAAAATAAATATGGTCCTGGTTTTACATAGATGCATGAAGCTCACCCTACTGCTGACCCCATGTTATTTATTTATATATCTTGCCTTGTAAATAACAGAACATTATACTGACTTGCCATGGTGAAATGAATTTTCTCAGGTTTAATTATGTAGTCTGTCCAAGTTTGACACCAATTAAATTATTGAAGGTCTTTGGTGGGGGGAGATAAGTGCCACACTGCAACCCACCCAGAGCCTCCGGTTATTCATACAGCGTGACAGACGGGTTATGATTATACGCAATGTGAAGAGCTAATTACTTACTCCTTATTCAAATTGTCAACACAGGCCTATGTGATATTATAGCTTTCATACATTATATTAAACTAATATGGATTAGCTTCCAGTGCTGTCATAATTAACACTGTCTTAGTAGATTGTGAAAAAAATGTGAACTTCATGATATAAATATACATAAATGCAATCCTACATCAGTACACCAAAATAATGCATGCACATAGCACACAATACTCTAATCTTGCACGTAACCATTAGAGAGCTGATGAGGGCAATGGAAGTGAATTCTAAGCTTTCTGTAGTTTATGTGGGAAAAGTGACATTTGTGTCGGCGCAGTGCAATTAACGTTATGTTTGAAATCACACTCGTGCCACTCCAGTTGATTTGATGCAGAAGGGTGAAGGCGGTAGAGAAGATCCACTTCATACCAGCAGTGAACAATTTCCTTTGATACTGAATACAGAAGTATAAAGTTTAATAATGCACCTGATTTTGAAAAGGATGGTTTATGATTTATACCACAGACTGAGATGCTCTTGTAGTCATATTTAGAGTTAATGTTGAAGGCTGTTTGAAAAATCCTCACATTTCTGCACTGAAAATGCTCTTTGATCCTGAGTGATCCTAAAAGACAGACACACAAAGAAAGACAGACTGAAAGATAGTGAATGAGATGAGTGGTAGAGAGAGACAGGAGAGAGACAGAGAAAGGGAGGAGGGGAAGAAATACACAAAGAAAAATGAGAGTAAGAAGGACAGCAGAGAAATTAAAAAGAGAAGGAAGGATGGAGTGAATTATTGTTAGAGACATGAAGGTGTGTGTGTCTTTGAGAGAGAAAAAGAAAGAGAGAAAGAAGGATAATAATGCAGAGACAAGAAATTGAGGCTAGAGAGGAGGCAGAGAGAAAGGAAGAAAGGATATAAAGTTTGTTGGGGGGGACAAAAAATAGAGAGAGACGAAATAATGGAAAAACAGAGGCAGAGAGATTGAACAGAGAGAAGGAGAGAGAGAAAGAGAGAGAGAGAGAGAGAGAGAGAGAGAGAGAGAGAGAGAGAGAGAGACTTCTCCCTTCTCTCTTTTGTACCACGAACCCAGATACTCATATAATTATTCCTCTGTGACACTCAGGTCTTCACTAACACCTGCTTCCTCTAAAGGTAACTACAGCCCAACACACTCACAGACATAAACTGCTCGCACAGTGTTCAGTGGCACAAAGCCCCCATTCCTCCCAAAACTGTAAGTAAGCAGAGCAGCAGAGTGGGTTGGCCGCACCACATCCCCCCACCCCCGACCTTCCACCTCGCGCCAGCGTCCTTGCTGGTGAAAGTAAAAACCAGCACTCCATGTCAGAGGCAGTATTTAGCATCAGCCAACAGAACTCTTACAGGAAGCAGGAGAACAGGACTAGCTTTCCTGACCTTTCAGCAGCACGTACCATGTCTATGAAATGAATGAAGCGCCGGGGGCAGTTACCTACTGCGAGTGGCACCATGGCGGGAAAAACGGTGTCTATGGGTGTTAAGTGGGAGTCTATAGTCATGTGCAACCACTGTGCTTTGACCTAGATTAGCAGGGAAGCAAAAATAACTCCTAAACATAGTTCCGCTGTAACTCTTGACTTCTGTTCAGGTTTTTTTCTGTCTATTATATTCAGGCTCTCGCTATACTGTTTCAAACACAGAAACACACACAATATTGAGTTCATGCTCAAGGGTGAAAATGGTGATAATAGACCTTACTGACCTATATTCTAACTTATACTAACATATAAGTCTAGTTAAGCCTTACTTTGATCCAAAACACAACCCTAATATAATCCTAAACCCTGAACCTTAACCCGAAATCAACCACCCATAATCAATCCTTAACCCTTAACCCTAGATCTAAACTTAGTCAAACCTTAACCCTAAAACTAAACCTTAATCCTAAACCTAACTTTAATCGACACTTAACCTTAAACCCATAGTCAAATTAAAACTGACCCTAACCCTAATCCAAACCCCTTTTTTGGAAGGGATGCTGCGGCAGTGATATGATACCAAACTTTAACCGACCATTGGCCCTTAACTTTGTCATACTGTAATCTTAATTCTAACCATAATCTAATCTAATCTTAAATCTAACTATCTATTTAAATCGAATCCAAAACCTTAATTACAACCCTAGCCCTGACCCTAACATTAATCAAATCATAACTCTAAACCTAACCACATCCTAATCTTAAAACTAAACATAATCTAATCTAACTTTAAGGCTAACCATGGTTTAATAACTCCAAAACTAACCCTTCATCAATTCCTATCCATAAGCATAACCATAATTAAACCTCACTCCTGAACATAACCATATACTAATCTTGACTAGTATTATATCTTAATATATTATAGTTTAATTTATCTTAATCAAATCCTAAATCCTAACCATATACCTGATCTTAAACAAACTGTCACCAAACCTAATCATATTCTAATCTTAACTGTAAACCTAACCACATTTATATCTTAATTTTATTCATAATCTACTATTATCTTAACAATCTTAACTCTACTGTAAATCTAACCTTAATCGGACACTCTCTTAACTTAATCTTAGCATTCCAATCTATCTTTAATCATAAATGATTTATTATTAGTAATTTAAAGCTAAACAAAATTCTAATTTAATGTTAAACACTAATCCTAACAATATTCTAATCTAACCACAAATCTAGTGTTAATCTAAAGAACAAAAAAGACATTAAACAAAGTCCAGCACTCTACATTTTTTATGGACACACTGTAATGGATACAGAAACTTTACTAGCACTCCTAATGGAATCGGCAATGCTCCATGCTAGCCACAATAGCAAACAAACAAATCTCTCCCATCTCTCTCTCTTCCCCTGCAGGTCTCCTTGGTGTGAAAATGCCAAGTCCAACGTTAACAAGATTAATTAGTGACTGATACTAATTGAGTGTAGACCGCTCTGGCTGTTTCTCTATAGGACTCGGTGCGGGGTCGCCGTTAGCTGTGTGTGATTAGCAGCGAGTGTCTGCACTGAGTGTGCCAGGCTGTTTGGAGAAGAGGAGGTGGGATTTTTAATTCTCTTGTAAAGTCATTTATACAGCAATCTAAAGCTCATCAAAGCGCTAAGGGAGAGGCGGCGTTCCTCCTCTCCACACAGTCTCACTGCTGCTCATCTGGAGAAGAGTGATGCTCTCATGTCCAGCACAGCAGGGACCCTCACTCCTCAGGGCAGCCTGTGTGTGCGTGTGTATATATGCAGGTGTTTGTGAGGACCTTATTGCCGCTAATAGATAAGCAAACCTGACATTTACAGATGTAGTATTATTTACATCTTATTTATGGGCGGTGACCTAGTGATAGAATACTCACCTGTGGACGAAGAGATAGGTAGGTTTAAATCCGGATCTACCCTACTGCCAGTGCCATCCTTTGGAAGAAAAACTGGGTAAAAATACCATTTTCTAAAACTTAGGGTTACAAATTTCTTTTCGCACAGAAGCAGATGCACATGGGGTCCACATGTCCCCAGAAAGGTACCGAAACAACCTCACAGTGTGTAAGCACACGTGAGAGAGTTTGAGAGAGTGTGTAAAATCGCTTCCCTTCAACATGAGTAATAGAATTTAGCCTCAGTGTTCAGTAAGCGAGAGTTTATTGGGCCATGCTAAAATGTGATGGGGCTCTCGTTCAGTAAAAGTAGTTACAGCGGTAAGGATCTCTCGGGACTGGAGTGAATTCCCCAATATGTGATTATCCCACATACACACACTGAAGGGGCCGCGGGTGTATTTTGTAAGTGTGTGTATGTTGGTGAGGTTGCAGACATGAAGCTGATGGTGCAGCTTCCAGCCCAGCTAAGTGCTTCTTCTCATTAGAGCCCTAATTTGACTAATGGAGGCTTTTGGGGGGTGAAAACACATCCGTTGATAGACTCTAATAGCGGACGCCTGCAGTCCCTGCTATTGTGTCTGTTTTGATCCTTCTCTCTTGCTAATCACATAGGAACTGGCCCATTTCTGACAGCCCCTGGAGCCTGTGCTTGGCACCCCTCTCCATCCCTCCCTCCCACTCCAAATGAGCCGTCCTATGGTGACAAGCTGTGATTTAAACCGACCAAGGGTCACTTCATCTCCAGCAGAGTCCGTGCACACCAAAGGAATTACAATTCCTAACATCAGATCGGTGCACTTTACAACCAGCAGGAGCTTAACTCCCACTTCCGTGGAGTAGCACCAGCAATGTGCATTTAACACACATCTCCAGACACGCTGACACTAATCTGTTCTCTAACATGAGACACAATGAATGAATATGTGCGTTTTAGAGGAAGACACAGTGAATATCGACCTTTCATCCAGATATGAATCATATCTGTAGGTGTGTGAGGACAGAAAGTGTGTGGAGTGTGGTTTTATCTGACACACCATCTGAAGTGTGGTCCACTGGGAGATGGACACACACCGGTTCACTTCAAACACACAGTCAATGTCATGTGTGTTCTGTCTCTCTCTCTCTCTCTCTCTCTCACAAACACATATACACTTTGCAAGAGCAGGGATTTGGAGTAAGGACAAAGAGACCTGGAACATCTTGGGACAAAGTGGTGATGAAAAAAGGGACATTTTTGAACCATATCACTGACAAAAAATGTCAAAGATTAAAAAAAATATCTGTGAGTACTGAGTGTGCCTGTAGTTAGATGCCAAAGTTAGAATAAGAAGAGGTCAGTCCCTCTGGGAAAAAGATATATGAAAGCTTTTAAGTGTGGGACATTGAGCTGCATAATATATCGTTTCAGCAGCGTCAACACAATGTGTTGAGCGTCAAAGTAAAGCAAACACATCAGACCACATTTTTTTGCCTGCTTGATACAAATGATAAACTTACCTGTTTATAAATTTCCATCGCTAATTTCCAAACAAGATAATTTATTCAGATCTAAGAGTTCTCGAATAGGTCAAGAGAACATGGTTCACACTCTATGCAGGTGCATTCACTTATAAAATCACCCAGTCAGTAAAGAATCATTCATTCTTTGTAATAAGAGTTATTCAATTAACTAGAGGAAAAAGTCCTGTATTTTTAAAGTGCCATATGTCACAGAAAAAGATACAGCAATGCCAATGTTTTGTGTATCTAACAGTGCAATGTTTATATAAAACATTTCACTTGAGTTTCTGAAAAAGCTTAATTGGTTTAGACTGGCACCATAATGCCATAATGACACTCTGTTACACCTTACAAGGCCAATTTAGAATCGCCAATCAACCTATAGTGCAAGTTTTTGGACTGTGGAAGGAAACCAGAGCACCCAGAGAAAACCCACATGAACACTCACAAAGAAAGACCATATGGCCGACCAGGTGATCTAACCCAGGACCTTCTTGCTGTGAGGCAGCTGCGCTAACCACTTCGCCACCATGCTGCCCTTTATATAAAATAAAAGTTTTGAATTTCTGGGATTTGAAGTAAAAAGTGTCGAGCAAACAATTAAATATAATATGAAGGAAGAATGTAACATATAACATATATGTGACTGTTTTGAGACATTGACAAAGCTATCTTTTTATTTGGGCATGAAACTATTCCTTCATACTGGATTTAAATTGACTTGACTTGCCATGTGGATTTTACTGCTAAACCTTTAGTTCTTGTAGCATCTTCTGATTACGCATCAGATTAATGGAATCATCTCATATCCTACATAAAATATGCACATTCATCAGCCATCTGGACAACATTCAGATATATATCATCAACCCAAAAAGAAAATAGGACCAGTTTATCAGGGGGCATCTCTCTCTTTCTCAATATTTTTTTCTCTTCAGGAAGTTTAATAAAACCAAGACATGCACTGCAGACAGAAAGGCAGCCTTATAAAAACAGGACACCTAAAGATCCTTGCAACAATGTGAGATAAAAGAAAGAAAAGCCGCACACAAAGACACACACACACACACGGGTCCAAAAGACCTGAGAGGATATATAGGTAATAAAGGTCTTGAACAAACAGATAGTACAGATTTTTTCTTCATTTTATACTCACCCAGAAGAGCAGGTTGAAGAAGACCATGGCGTATCTAAGGGCCCTCATGCAGCCCTCAGCCATCCTGCAGCGACGGAGCTCTAGGAGGAAGATGAAGGAGAGGTCCAGGTAAAACACCACATACTTCCTGCCCTGTGCCGTAGCGTATCCAGCTTTGGCCGTCTGCGAACCGGGAGCAGTGCGGAAGCCAAAGCCAAACGGAGCGCTTCTGTACTCGTACTCCCCACTGTAGCGTAGCGGTGGAGAGCCCGCCTTACTGTCCAGTGATGGGCTGCGGCGGTACGGCGTCTCATCTGTACTCGACCGCCGCATTTTAGGGTCGGGGGCCGGTGCGGGCACCGGGGCCCCCAAGGGCCAAATGATACCCACTTCCGCAACGGGGCAGCAACGGGGTAAGAGAAAAATGTGAGATGCTCACAAAAATGCCAGGCCCACAATCCTTTAGCGATCAGGCGGTCAAGATGTGGTGGGTCAAAGTGAAAAAGTTTACATCATTAAAAGCTGAGAATCTTTTCTCAATTTTTTTGCTTCACAGACAGAAATATTATCCATACGCAAGAAGTGTTTATTCCAGAGTCATAGCAACCTTCTGCAGGAGGATAGTCCGAACAACCTCTGACCCCACCTTCACAAGGCTCTACCTGTTAAATCTCAGGTGATCCTTGATCCATTACACACCTTCGACTTCTATTCACCAGCTCCCTATATCGTGCATACTTCTGTGATGTGATTAAATAATGGTAAAGCTTTGATCCCCTGCCAACTTAGCCACTCCAGCCATGGTTAATCTCGTCATCCGGCTGCCACTTTGGCTGGAAGCTGAAAGGAGCTGAAAGGAGCCAAAAGGAGCATCACGGTGGAGCTGAGACAGGCATGCAGGAGGCTTTATTCCTCCACCTGAAAAAGTCTGATATCCACCCGAATCTCACATTCCCACCTTTCCCATCTAAGCCTACTACAAAAGGACATGTACATGCAAAGCAAACAGTTTTGCCTAAAATAACTCGTGTATCTGCCACTTTATCTGAGACTTTCATCCAAAGTTAACCAATGCCATGAACATCTAGATGATGAAGCGAAAGACTGAAAAGATGAAGGAATGAATTAAAGTTGGAAAGCCTTGAAGGTAGTAGGAGACAATCTGCTTTCCTGTATAGAGGTCTGGCTTTCTCTTGTCCGTGTTACTGTTCTTCTTTCCACACTTTAGTTTTCCCCTCTCCCTTACATCTACCATTCTTTCTAGCCCACTATCCCCACCTTTTATTCTTTACATGTCTTCCTGCTTCTAAGTCTCTAGCTCTTAACCTCGTCTTTAAGTGTAGCCTTTTATTCTCACTTATCTCTTCTATCCTTCTGCTTTGCCCTTCTCGCTCTCTTACTCTCTCTCTCACGTCGTTTTTCTCTCAGCAGAGGTGCACTTTAATATCCAGGCGTCCCGGCAGCAGGATTGAGAGCCAAGTTATTCAGCGAGTCTCCTCCGCTTTTCTCCCCCAACCTCTTTCCTCTCCTCTGGACCGTCTGCGCGCGTCCCTCCGTCCAGGTATGAAAGGATGGAGACGAGGAAGCAAGGCAGAAGGCTGGACTGTATTCCTCCCAGGAAGCAAGAAAGACCGCAGTAAGAGCGCCGGAGCTAGAGTCCACTCAAATGCCTGGAGCTCGAGCTCTCTCTCCTTCTCTCTCTCCCCCCTCCTTCTTTTCCTTACTCCCTCCCTCCCTCGCTCTATCTCATACACCCACTCAGACACACGCTCCATGCACACAATATCTCCCTCGCAGCCTCCCCACTCCCACCTCCCTCCCCTCTCCCACCTCCCTCCATCCTCATCTGTAACTGTCCCCAAATCCTTACGGGGCGGGATCTCACAAATCATTTAGAAATTTGCCCCACCCCCACCCCAATGATAAGCCAATCCCAAGCTTTGGCTCCACCCTCTCCTGGCACAATCTCTCCTTCTTCCTCCCCCTCTCTTTCTATCTCTCTCTTCCCATGCGCAGTCACAAAGGGACTGGAGATGCTTATTACACCGGCTCGATGCAGCACAGCTCTTCTACTGTTTTTTTATTTTTTGATCTCCCATTCCCAGCCCAGCTGACGCCAGCTCACATAAAACGGCTCATGTTGATGTCACGCCACTCCAACACGGTGAGATCTGCACATGAGAGATCAGTGGGTGCCAGTGAGCTTTGAGCTGCCTTGTACACAGCAACCGTTCCTGGAAGGGCTTGTGAGAAATTGCATTAAAGCTGTAGAGGAAGATTTCTCTCACAGCCCCATCGCAGGTCTGCTGCTCACCTAATCTGATAACTGTGATGATGAGGAGCTTGTGCGCAGAACCTGCCCTGAATGCAAGTGTGCACATGCGATGATATGTGTGTCTGTGTGTGAATGGGCATGTGTGTGTGTTCACTCATGTTTGGTGGTCTGATTTCCCAGGCTAGTACCTTATCACTTGCTACTTCAGCAATCAGACTATTTAAAGAGACAGGTAGCTTTTAATCAGCAAATCAAGTGTGTGTGCGTGTATGTGTGTGTGTATGTGCGTGTTGACATGTGTGACGGTCTGATTTCCCATTGCTGGTACCTCATCATTCACTACTTCTGTAATCAGACTATTTAAAGAGACAGGTACCTGTTAAACAGGTGTGTGTGTGTGTGTGTGTGTTTACAAACCACTAATGTAAACAGAGCCTTTGGGGAAAATATGAGATAAAATAAATAACAAATATGTCAATATGTCAATATGTCATATTTATGACTTCCGGATCCCACAAAAACATCAAACCAAGCACGTGGGTGTGTAGGTGTGCACGTATTTGCATGCATTAATGTGGGTTTGTGTGCACGTGTTTGTGTGCGCTCTCTCTCTCTCTCTCTCTCTCTGGGATCACTGATCCTTCCCTTTGTGGAGCTGCAGCGTTAAGCTCTGGGTTTAAATCCTACACACATTTCTGCATTTGTGCCTCCTCCGTATGTAAAGAGTTTATGAAATTTGCTCGGCTCTTCTGCACTTAGCGAGAATGTATGCATTTTTCTGCAACCTCGATTGTAATGAGTTTGGGCATGGTGTAATTTAGTTGATTGTAATACAGTTATGCTAAGAACACCAGTTTTAAATAAATGATGAATGGAAAAATCACATGCACACTGTTCCTCTTCTCCTCATACACACAAACACACGCGCACAAACGCACACATTAATTTAACCTACTTTTGTGAGCTCCTTCCATTATCACTCAATAAATGGAATGACAATATTTTGATTTTCTACAAAGAAAACACACTGGACATCAGAGTACTTGTCCGGGGTGGTGGTGCGTGGGTGTTGTCAGGGGTGATGTGCGACAAACTGGCAGGGGGTCGTCCCCAAGAATTATTTTGTGAAGTCGATGCCATTTCCTGCACTATGGTTAGAAAAATTAAAGATATCAGACAATGAACAGAAAATACTGAAATGCTACAAATACTAAACTCCCAATATTTTTTTGGATGAGATTATTTTATTCTTGCTGATAATAATACCAGCAGGTGTGCACTATACCAGACATAGCTGATGCTAGTAAATTACAGAAGTATTCAGATCCCTTGGTCACTGTATGCATTTTCAAATCTCAACAGGCAGTCAGTTAATATCATCAGAGCGGACTTGACCTCATTCTTGGCCTTACAGTACGGTCTAACTGTAGAAAACAAATCTATGATAGTTTTTATGTCACTGAATTTGGATGAAATGGTAGCTAAGGTTAAGCCAGCTGATGGATCTTCTAACATTGACTAGCCAGCTATGTGCTATGTGCAACTGTGCTAACATTTTTCTATAAGAAAAAACTGTCCTGTGGGGAAATTGCAACTTACTGTCTGCTTCCTCCTTATGTCCATTGTGTCTGAGAGAGAGCAGATATTGCAAACAATTGATCATCAGCCAAAGAAACTATACTACTGTAACTTAATTTGTCATTGTTAATTGAATTTAACATCAATTTAACGTGATCTTGGGCAAATTTTGGGGGCATTTAACCAAAGAATAAAGTTTTAGCAAAAGCTGGACATTGTGAGATGGCAATGGAGATGACGTTACCTCCTCCAGCTTTGAGCAGCCTGCACTGACGGTTCACTTTGGTCGTTTATGCTTGCGTACTGTGAGTTGTTGTTGGTAAACCTGGAGTGGACTTTCAGTGGTATGGGTATTCTATTATCGATCAAGTGGAATGGATTCTTTGGCTAAGCAATGGAAACAACGCTCAGTGGACTAATATTTTACATGGTAAGAGTGTCAGCGTACAAACGAATAATTTTGAAATGTGGGGGGGACATGTTCCCATCAAATATAATGTATGTGACACCTATGTGTGCGTGTGTGGCCTGGAGAGAAAGGAAACGTAGGTACAAGGTTTAAACAGCAAAATGCATCCACATCCATTAAGATGCAGTTGAAATGCGCAAATCAAATTGACTAATAAACAATAATTTTATGGCGATTTAGAAGTCTCTGCCAGACACATTTTTGGGTCTCAAAAAGAAGTCCGGGAAAAAGACGACAAGTGGTGACCCTAAAATAATGTTATGCCAAGAAACAGAACTATGTAGTGGCCTTTGGTTGAAGTTTGCTCCACCACTCTTGCCCCTCAGGACAGCGCAGAGAATACATTTATATGTATGTCATTCAGCAGACGTTTGTATCGAAACATCCCTCTTACAGGGACAGTAAACTCTATACCTAGTTGACATGTACTTGACAATAGCATGTGTTCCGTATTCAACATTAATTAAAACACTCTCTAAGATGTCAGGCTCTGTGAAAAAAGAAAAGCAGAAGAGCGAAAAATACATATATTCAATTTTAAGGTATTCTTTTATGACGATACACATGCAGTGCTGGGGAAGATACTTTTACATTGAAAAAAGGTTGAAAAAGCTTGATTAAAAGTAGCTAAATTACAGCTATTGTTTTAATGTACTAGTTAGCTATGCTAAAAGTTACAGAGAAAAAGTATCTAACTACATCAAAGTCATGTCACAGCCAAAGATATTTGCTTCCATATTAGCCAAGGTGGACTTAATCCTCCAACTTCATCTCACAAATGCCATGTTGCATGCCACGATACACTGCTTTAATAATAATAAGCTGGTTACTCTTAAAACAAACTTTTAAAAAAGTTAGTGTCATTAAGTTAGTAGGCTAGTTAGTCTGTCTACTGCCATTATTATATTGGCTCCCATTAAAACTGAAAGACTGTAAACAGTTTTATCATAATCTGCCAACTGTCATCCCCAATAAAATGAGTGGAAGTAGATGGCCCTTGCAGTAGAAAAGTGCTTTCTACGGCCTTTAATATACCTCTCTCTCTGTCTGTCTTTCTTTCTATCCCTCTCTCTCTGTCTCTCTCTCTCTCACACACACACACACACATACAAGCCTTTTTTCTTTTTCACTCCATCATTTGGAACAAACCTCGTTAGGGAGCCACTCCAGCGCTCTCCCAGTGAAGGACGTTAATCCGAGCCTCTTCATTAAGACGAGAGCAGCTCTTCTCCCTGCACATTCCTCCACTTCTTCACATTCACATTCACATGCCTCTCTCTGGCTACAATCTTCCCTCAGTCTGCCTTTCACTTCTGCGTGTTTCACACACTTTAATAAACCTTATCTGACATGTTTCATGGCATTCGTAGGCACAAAACCACCCGGAGTGTCGTCGACAGATGTTTGCGCTTATCTCTCCTTAAATGCACCTTAAAGAGGAAAAATAGCCAGAGTGCATGAAAGGCAACCTTGAGAACTCACACACTTTATCTCCAGACTCAGTGTAGCAGTCTTATCATACATCCATATCATAAAGATCCCAACATACACAAACTAGAGCAAAACAGAGCAGAAATGTTAAACCAAACATCTCATTCGTAATGCAGAAGCACGTTGTTCCTTAATGTTTTATGCAATAAGAACCTTCTGCCATTAGCTCTCATGAATATTAATTTTTACATGTTTCTGGCCTTCAGTGAATTTCCTACCTCTAATGCAACTTATAAAGCCATTTCACGGCCAACTAGAAGTATCCTGTAAAATGGTGTTAACCTTTCTAAGCTCTGTGTCCACTTTAGTGGACATCTGTTTCAGCTCAGAGTTCAGTTTGGATCAGACCAGAAAAGATAAAAATTAAAATCCGTAAGTCAGAATTCATGCATGAAAAAGATGAGAAAATCTGTTTTAACAATATTGCACTACCTCACTTTGAGCTCAGATAAGCTCAAGAATGTGAAGAATGTGTTCTTTAGCTGAAGCTGGCCCAGCTCTATACATTGGTTAAAAAGGGAGGATGAGTCATGTTTTATTCCTATGCTTGTTTTTTGTGTGGGTTTTTTTTTAATGAAAGAATCACTAATGCCAGAGCTGTATCTGAAGGTCTTTCCAAAATAATAATAATAATGAAATGTTAATCAGTGTGCAGTGTCTGTGCTCGCAGGAGAATCGGTCTGTGCCAACCAAATATCACATCAACACTTCAGTGCGTAAATAGGACGGTGTGAATGAGAACAAACGTCAAAAAAAAAAAACACTGCTGGGAGCAAGTCCTGTTAATGAATTATACATACAAACCAGATTACGCAAGGCATTCCGGCCCTTGCAGATGAATAATATATCTGCTAATCTTTGCCGTTGTAAGAGAAACCAACTGGTCTCTACAAAAAAAAATAAATAAATAAAGTAAAAGACTACTGGCCCTGTAGGAGTCATAGTGATATAGATTGGCCTACTTCCAACACACGCATCAAACAGGACTTTGAAGTTTTGTATGTTATGTGTGTGTGGATGTCAGCAGCTCCCTCAGAGATGGAGAGAAAGAAAGTTTTAGTTGTGTGTCAGTAACCAGAGTAAAAACTCTGTCAATCATACTGTCACTGACCTGTCCATCTCTTACCTGCTCCCTGGAGTTGAAGATGTACTTGAGTGACAGAAACTTTGTAGAAGTGTATCATGAAAAAAACATGAATAAGTAAATAAATAAATACATTTGGGATAGACACTTGCACAGACAAACATGCTCTTGTATTAATCTTTCTCTGGTGCATTTAGGAGACTATTGTGTTACTGATGTAAGACAACACAATGTGTACACCTAAACCAGAGTCAATCTTGTACCTTGGTTTGGAAAAAAATGCATAAAAATTAATCATGGGGCATTTGGTTCCTAGAAAGACACCTGAGCACACATATATATGCAGAGAAGACTGGTAAACATTCAGTTCATGCTCCTCTCCAGGACCAACAATCTGAATAGTTTCTTTCTCAGACTTTTTGGTTTGTTTTGTAATGCAGAAAACAGTAATAAAAATTGAACGTTCATCATATTTGGACTCAAGCAATGATGTAGTTTTATGGGGGTTCAGACAGTCCCATGGGTTTTAATTAATAATAATTTATAATATTTTTACTCATAAAGAAGCTTCAAATCAAAGCATTGTGCAATGCACAAAACATAAAAGAGGCTAAAAAAGAGCCATAACAATCCAAAAGCACCAAAAAACTGAACATCAGAAATATATATGAATACTCATGAATCATAAAACAAGAAACAAACATCACAATTTACACGCCACAGAAAACAAGTGGGTCTGTTCGATGTCCTCAGGAAAACACAGTGTCAGTGCACGAAAAGACTTCCCCTACTAACCATCCAGGAACAGTGAAAGTGAGTGATTATTTGTCATTGTGAGTAAAGTCAGATTTGAAAAAAATCATTTATTGCATATGTACAGTAATATACTGTATAATGTGCAGTTTGGGGGTTTTTTTTCTAAAAGAGGTCATGAGCTGTTTGGCCAGTATATTTCATTTTTGGTGTATTATGATTTACACCTGTTTCCAATTTAGTTTGGTTATCTGTCCTATTTCAATGTTGGTTGGAGTGTTTTGGTGTACGTGTTCTGCTTGGTTTGCATGTCTCGTTTGTGTTGGTTCACTTGTCTCCTGATATTGATTTCACCTAAGATTTACCCTATTTCAGTCTGCCTCTCCCCTTTGTCTCTGTCCATCCACCGTTCTGTTATCCCTGTTTGGTGTGCATCCAGTCTGTTTGTTGACTTGAAAGAGAGAAGATTTCACTTTTCCTTTTGAAGCCATCAAACCCTATTTCTCTTCTCGTTTAATAAATACGAATTTGTGCACTTGCGTCTCTGCCTCCTGCATCACAGCAGGTAGGTTGGTGAAATATGTGCAGTGGTAGTACAATGGATGTGGTGGTGGTCTAGTGATAAGATACTTGTCTCTGGACAAAAAGGTTGTGGATCAAAATCCTACCTTGAGCATGACCACCTTTGGGTCCAGGAACAAGACTCTTAGACTGCTAAAATGCCCCAAAATGTAAATGTAATTTTACTGTATGATGTATATTTTGGCTGCAGTGTGTTGGCGCCTGCCCGGGATTGTCCCCCGCTTTGCGCCCGCGAGTTCTCAGGATATGCTCTGGTCCCCCCGCGACCCCAGTTGGGATTAAGCAGTTCGGATGATGAATTACTGAATGAATGTATATATTGGAGATAGTTTCTAAAAGAGGCCACCACCCTTGCCACCACCTTTTTTCTCCTGTGCTCGACTTCTGGCCAAACTCTCCACCAGGTCAGTATTGACAGCTGGGTGAATATGATTGATGTCTTCTCCACCAGGCTGAGCCCTATCCTCGTTTCTCTCTACTTCACATCATCACTGTGCCATGGAGAGATTGATAATGATCACACAGCGAATTATCTAATTATTTCAAAAATAGCCACTGCATACAAATTAGGTTTTTGCAGAAGGGCCACGGCACAAGTAAGCACACATGTTGCCTGCTTTTACAGTTCCAAACGGAACATAGACGTATAAAGTCTACAGCTCTGTTTCTGCGACTTCTCCCCAAACTCTAAAATGGCAATCAGACTGCGGAGACTGTTTCTGTGGTAACAGTCTCCATTAGCCTTGAGATGAAAGACACAGCTAAAAGGGAGAAAAGCAAAAAAATGTTCTTCGCTCTTTCATCGACAACAACCATATTCACACAAAATGCAACGTCCTACACTGTCTACTCCTCTTGCTAAGAATAATTTTCCTCAATTTGCAATATGATGTGTGATTTCTAGTTACATAAAGCTATCTTTGCATGTTTCATGAATATTTCGAAACTAAAAAGCGCTTTTCATTAACAGTTTAGCAATTTAGCCGTGCTGGGTGTTATTCATAATGGCTTAGAATGGCACTGCTTCTGACTTTGCTGCTTCAGATGACATCGCTTTGAAAGGTGAATACCATTTTTATCTCCAAAGACATCGCCTTGACAAGGACACAACTGTATAGTGCTGAGCTCTTCCTCTTTCTCTCACCCTCACTAATGATGGCCCTTTCTGTGAGGCCTTATTATCAGCCTGCATTCTTGCTTGATCCCACGCTTTGTTATGCTGGTCCCATTAATTAGTGCATGACTATAAATTTGTCACCATTTTATAAAAAGTGCCTGACGGGATTGTCCCATATCACAAAGCGTCCTGCTGACATGCCAGAGATTGGGAGAAAAAGCCCCGTCCCCATCCATGTCCCCGTCCCGGCGAAGGATTTGGAGGCCTGTGAGAAACAAAGCAGCGTGCGTGAGGTTTGGCTCCTCTGTCTAATCTCCATCATAATCCTGCGGCCATTGTCTGTCTAAATTAGACGAGATTAGGGAGAGACAATCCGTCCTGAGAGCAGGGCTCACCGATTTGGAGTATAATCCCCCTATCGTAAACACAAACACATTCACACATCTCCCCAAAACACTTACACCATTCACAAATGGCAGAATAAAGAAAAAGTAGGCTTCCAACGTAGGTCAAAGGTGAAATAAAAGGTGCTAAAAACAGATTATGAGTTTGATTTTTGACTGGATGGAGTAGATTTAATATGTTCAAATAAAATTTATTTAACACATTTCTAAAACTCAAACTATCATAAGTTTAATTTTTCAAATTCAAATAATGTTTAATAAATTTTATACTTAATTAAGTTTATGTTAATACAGTGCTTGAATTTGAACGCAAGTGAAATTAAAGAGTTGAACTTGATTTGTGCTGCAAATTATATAATGATTGATATGCCTAAAAAGTCCTTCTTTTTAACCTTCTGGTAGACCCGAGTTCAACTTAAGGTTTTTCAAGGAGGACATATCTACAGGGGTGTCAGACTTATCATGATCAAATCTCAATCCCAAATGGAGAAGAACCCTTAGCTTAATGGGGGGCTTAACCAACTGCTTTCATTTAGCATGTATTGTGTTTCATTGTGCGTCTGTTCTACATCTGCCTTCGTCTGTTCCACTGGTCTCTATCCATCCAGCGTCAACCAGGCATCCGAGAAAGTTCTGGTGGACGGCACAGTCAATAAAAGCAAGTTCAAACAGCATCTATAAATCTCATTAAAAGGGTGCATTGCAGAACTGTAAACACAACTATAAAACTATCCACTGGCAGCAATCACAACTTAGAAACAAACTCTGGTGATCTTGGTAAGAGATAAAACAAAATCTCTTCCTTGCTGCAGCTTTTTACTGCATGGCAAATGGGGTCCATAACCACTGCTTACACTAATAAACCAAATATATGGTTTCTTACAGTGGGCCACCAATGCAAGTTTAATAGGGTGCAAGGAAAATAGCAACATCCAGTTGCTTTAAATTTTAATGCAGGCAAACTTATATTAATATCTAGCGATGGATCATGAAACTGAGTGTGGAGTTTTGGCCTTTTCTTGTTTAGTAAGTACTGAAAGAAGAGAAAAATACAGCCTTAAGCCTTATTAAATCTATCTGCAAATAAAAACATTACATATTTTTCATACTTGCACACAATAATAACAGTAAGTATATAGGGGCCATTTCCAAAAATATGCATATGATAAGAACCCAGAGTGTGTCGATTTTATTCACGTTCCACATTTTGATGGAAAAATTATGTGTTGTTTGCATTATGATGAAGCTGTGACATTTCAGGAAGGGTATCCAGGGTAAATACTGCAGGTTGTTTTCAGCTTTGTGCATGCATCTGCATCCATAATCATGCATTGTATTTTTGGGGTGGGGGCACATTTTCAGGTTAGGTTAGGATTAGGATTTTCAGGCTAAAGCAGTATTAAGTCTGGAATTTGGGGTGGGCAGAAGCTGATAGCAGACTGTCTCTAAGAAGCAAGTTGGCATTAAGGGTTTGGGCAAAGCACAATACTTTCTTTTACACACAGAAAGAAATGAATGCAGCAAAGACAGAGGATCTACCTTTCTAGAATGACCATGAAAGACTGTGATGAATTTGAATAAATGATAATAACTGCAAATGTTATCCCGAGCACTGCAATTCATATTTGGAGGTGTAGGAACTTATAGAAAATGACATTGCAATTAGTTCAGTGGCGAACAGTGTGTTGGCACCTGCCCAGGGTTGGTCCTGCCTTGCACCCGTAGTTCCCAGGATAGGCTCCGGCCAACCCCACCCCCGCGACCATGGTTGGGATAGAGCAGTTCAGATAATAATGAATGAATGATAGTTCAATGGCCAAGCCAGAGTGAATGATAGCCATTTAAGGAACGTTATATGGTCCATAAGTCTTGAGAGCTTGATAGAAGACAAACTTCCATTAGATTCTTGAAGACATTTATGGCATACACTCTAATCTCTACAAATCTTAATGATTTATCAAAATATTCTGGACAATTCTGTGATTCCGATCTTGTGGGAGTAATATAGGGGAAAATGCCTTTTTCTTTTCCAGCATTACTGTGCTCCAGTGCACAAAGCAAGGCCCATGAAGACATGGTTGAGTGAGTTTGGTGTGGAAGAACTTGACTGGGCCACGCAAAGCCCTGACCTCAACCCCATCCAACACCTTTTGGAGAAACTACAGAGGACACTGTGAGTCTCCAACATCAGTGTCTGACCTCACAAATACCCCTTTTAAATGAATGGACTCACTCCAAAATCATATGGAGAGGCTTGCCAAAAGAGTGCGAAGTTGTTATAATAGCAAAGTGGAAACAATGGCATATTGATGACAAAGACTTAACAATGGAATATCATCTAAGTTCCTGTTTGTGTAATTGACACATGGCTCAATACTTTTGTCCATATAGTATAAAAGAATTTGGTTTCAGGTAACAACTGGCCCACGGTTGGAAGTATAAATATAGGCTTTTTCTCGTGGCTCACCGTTCAGTCATTGAGTCAATCTGGCCCAACTCCGATTCACTTCGGCATCAACTGTGAGTACTCCAGTTATTTGGTTCATCTCTTCGATTGAGCGTGTGTTCACAGAACGTGGATACAGGTGGGAATCCTTACCCTACATTTGTAGAGAGTTCTTTAATCACCCCGCATGGTTCGCCTCCCTCTTCAAGCTTTACTCCGCGTTTGGGTTAACCATCCATGCTACACAGGCTAATGGCTAATGGCTAGCATTGTGCCATATCCTAACCAGATCACTGATATCCTGGCCTTGTTGTTGCACTAAAATTAAAACCATACCTGAATTCTATTTCCTGTTAGATATTTATTGTTTTTAGAAAATTCTCTAATCAAGAGCTCTCTTACAAGAGAACTTGTATTTCTGAATTGCAGGGAGCAGCTTGCAATTATGTAGTTACAGCAGGACTAGAGATGGACCAATACCACTTTTTTATGTTCGATATTGTAAATTTGGATATCTGCCGATACCGATACAAATCCGATACAGTCACAGTCTTTTTTTAAACATAAAATAATGCTTTAAAATGTCTGAAAATATGACTGAGATTATTCTTATGCTTAAGGAAATGCTTGTTTAAATACTGTTTTCCTAACTAAAACAATGTAATAATTACACACATGTATACCCTAAATTATTTGTTCTCAAAAATTGTTCGTTTAGACATGTAAATATTTCTTCTTTCTTATTGATTACACTATAACATTATAAAATTGAAAAAAAATATGATCAATTGAAAATGAAATACTGAAGTTTGTCATTTTGGACCAATTTGGCTATAAAATGAGCTGCTTTTGCAGAGAACTACATTTCCCACGATCCTCTGAGCACGCCCCGGAGCCATGTCACAATGATGCGTTGGGCGCGCATTCCAGAATAAATGATGGAAAATCTAAATAAACGGCAGAATTGTGAGTAGAACGCTGGTTATTGTGGTTATTTATCAGCTAAAATATGGTTTGTGTCTGTAATAAAGGCGACATTTTGACCAAACTGGAACGTTTTGCGAGTAACGGGGCACTCATGCGCTTGCTCATTCACACAGCGCGTGTTTACATCGCGAAAAATGTCGAAAAATGTTTTTATGCATTTACTTCTGTTTTAGTGCACGGAGCATGTCACAAATACTTTCACATACAGAGGGATCAGGTCTTGTCTTGATCGCGCCACTGAAAACGTTGTGTGTCACTATTAAGCCTCCGTGTGAAATACAAGTGGCGCATGAATTAAATGAATTAAGTAATGAATTAAGTAATGAAGTAAAATGAATTAAACGAAGCTTCGATTCTAGATAAATTGCCCTGACCATTTTTGTAATAGAATTATTCGAGTTATTGGAACAATCATTTCAGCCCTACTTTACCGCAGTGCCACTTCCCATGCATAACGAATTGAGTGATTATTTGTCATTGTTAACATAGCACAGCACACACTGCACCACAACAAAATGTGTCTTCTGAACAGGGGACTTTATGACCACTCCCTAACCGTTACACTAGCAACTGCCCCATATATTTTAATTATAAATGTTTCAGTAAATGTTTTATGAGTAAAAGTGTATTAAGTATTGGTGTCAGGCCTGTAAAAGATCCATCTCTAAAAAATATCACGTGTCAATTAATTATTTATTAAAAAGAACCAACATCATCATATATTTGGATGAATGCATTCCCCAAACATTACAGACAGGTCCTGTGTTGGCTTGTTTTGCAGGCTGAGCGGAGTTGTGATGTGGCTCTATATTGATTGGCTGATAAAGTCACAGAGCCCAGGGAGACTGTAGTGTTTCACAGCTCTCAGCCTCTAAGTAGCTGTTAGCAGATAGCGACAAAGTAAGGAAACCTGCATCAGAAATGAGGTCAGTGTGTGGAGGAGAAAAAAAATGTGGGGAGGAGAGAATGGAAGAAAGATTGAAAAATGAGTGAAAAGTGTTAGACTTTCCCGCTTTTCCTCAAATTGCAACCAAGAAACGAGGAAACATGGTGACGCCCTCTGATGGTGAAATACAGTGACGCTCAATGAAGGCTATAAATGCAGCCTTCACATGAAAAAATATTTCCCAAATTAAGGGATTGGACATGTATTCTTCTTTTAGAAAACTAGAGTCAAACAGCAACACAGGTCATGATTTCGGCTGAAAAAGACACTCATAATTCGAGGAGTGAATCTCAAGACAGCTGAATTCCTTCTTCCAGTTAATATGTCATGAATCAAGTCATCATTCCAATTAATAATAAAGTAAAACACAGTACCAAAATGTGTTCAAATGGCCTGTACTGCTGGTAAAAATATCTCACAAGGTGCCCCTGAGTTAGTAATGAGGGATAATTGCTGCTGTCACAGCCTCACTTTCAGAGGCAGTACTGGGGACCATGTTAATGACACGGCACACAAACCAGAACAGACAAGCTGTTGTGCCAAATACTTAAACACAGCTAAATGGGAACACAAAGTCTCACCTCAAATAAATCTGCAAATACTGAAAAAAATTAAGTGACAGTGCAGCATATACTCTATAGGCCATACTTCCAACCAATCGCAAATTCTCCAATAAACATCATTCGAAACATTTCTGTATGGAAAAGATTCTGGTAGGAGATAATCAACTTCGTCTGTCCCTGAGCTCCTGAGCAAGGTAGAATGACAGTGCATGATTATGTTGTGATCATGAACACACCACAATATGGCACCCAGTGCACAACAACAAAACACATATACTGCATTTAACCCATCCGTGTAGGAGCAGTGGCCAGCTCCTGAGTCCCTAGGAGGTACATTTGACTGTCCAGAATTTGAAGCAGCGACCATCACAGGAGCCCCTACTGCTGTCAGCTCTGTATTATACTACTATATTCTCAAAATGAAGTGAAAAATGACTGGGAATTGGTGTGTGTTTATACTGTATATACACTGATTTGTGTCTCTCTGAAGCAAAAATATCCCCAAGCTATTTTGCCATTTGAACACATTACAGCAAAAGATTATTTTGCTAGAAATAATAATCTATCGTAATCACTTGTACATTTCTGTTTACTTTATAATACATTCAGCAAAATAACTTATTTTATGAAACACTATTGATGATACACTATTTCATCCCCAAACCAGAATGTTACAATATTTATTCTCAATAACAAAGTGCGCTGCTGCTGTCCAAAGCTATTTGGAGTATAACGTATTTCAAAAGAGTGATGCAGAAATATTTATTTGACTGTAAGCAGGAGACAGCAGCTTGTATTTAGTTTTAAATGATTGATCAGAGGGATGGAAGATTAAAAAAAAAAACACTGACACAGAAGCCGAGCTCATCTCTCATGTGATCTGAGGCAGCAGCACTATGAGCGCTACAGAGGAAACACACTTCCTCCCCCTCACACAGACTGCTGACCACCGCAACAAATTCTCTTCGCCTAAAATGTTAGTGATGATGCATTTTAAAAATGCATTATTTCTTTATTTTTCGTTCTTGTGGGAGCACTGCGTGCAGTCATGCGTACATGTGGCTTTTCACACATTGTGTGATGTGATTGCAGTTGTTCTGCCTCCATGTTCTCTCTGTCACAGCTGCAGCAGGAAGATGATTAAGGCCTTTTAGATTTTCTAGCAGCTTTGTTGGGGTTTTTTTCGGCTAAGGGGTATGAGAGAAAGTTAGTTTGTACCACACAGACTCATAAAAGATTCATTCATGAGAGAGAGAGGAGGAAGCTGATGATGTTGGGGGTGTGGTGCAATGACACGTGTAGTTAATGACTCAGAGTGGACTTTGTACAACCTCGGACAGAGAGCTCATTGAGAAGGCTCAGGAAGACACACTATTAGTGTCTTTGTATCATTGCTTCTAATGGGACATAATTATTTACATTTACAACACAAGAAATAAAATGTTACTGCTTGTTGTTTGGGACTTCATATTTTTATCTGGTGCAGATAAACAGGGAAATGTTTCCACAAGCATTATGGTCTAAATGGAAGATTCATAAGAAGCTCTACCAGGGCACAAGGATGCTTACCTATCTGCATGTTACACACCAACCTTAGAAAACTTACCTTTACACCACACCTTTTAATTGGTAAAAGATACGTGTGGACAATTGCAATTGCATATTTTATGGGCTGTTTTCAGACACTGATGATTATTTTTAGGATGCTTTTCTAATGTTTTTTGACAACAATTGTTTTATGATCCCAATAATATTTAATTATCTCAAATTTGCTTAATTTAATATACAATTAATTAAACAGTCTCAACAGTTTATCAGATTTATATTTTATTAAATTATGATAAACATTTAAATTTAAACACTCTACTGAGAGTGCATTTCTAGTTGTCTCTGAAAATCTTCATGCTGCCAGAGCTGCAAACCTGTCCTCAGTTCTGATACTTCTGGACCTGTCTGCAGCTTTTGACACGGTCAACCATCAGATCCTCCTGGATACTCTCTCCAGCCTTGGGTTTCAGGTACAGCCTGGCGATGGTTTGCATCTTACCTTGATAACAGGACATATCAGGTGACATGGCAAGGCTCCCTATAAGCCCCACGAAGGCTGACCACTGGTGTTCCCCAGGGTTCAGTCCTAGGACCCGTTCTCTTCTCTCTATTCACTGGTTCTCTAGGGGAGGTTAGAGCTGCGCACAGGTTCTCCTACCACTGTTATGCAGATGACACTCAACTCATTCTTTCCTTTCCACCAGACGACCAACATGTATCAACTCAAATCTCAGAGTGTTTAGCTGACATCTCTTCTTGAATGACATCCCATCACCTCAAGTTAAATCCTAGCAAGACTGAACTCTTGTACATCAAAAGCAGTCCTTCACCAAACCTTGACCTTGCCATTTCTTTTGATAACTCTGTTATCATCCCCTCAAAAATGGCAAGAAACCTTGGTGTCATTCTGGATGACGAACTGTCATTGTCTTCACACTTTAGCAACCTCACTAGGTCCTGTAGATATCTCCTATACAACATCAGAAGAATCCGCCCCTTTCTCACCACTGAAGCTACTCAGCTTCTCGTCCAGTCCTTGGTTCTCTCTAAGTTGGACTACTGTAACTCCCTAATCCCTAAGAGACTTATCTTCAGCGTTTCTAAATTCTCGCACACCATACCTCTGCTGCAGAACCTGCACTAGCTCTCTGTGGCTGCTCGCATCAGGTTCAAATCCATAACACTTGCCTTTAAGGCCAAGGCTGGAACAGCATCTCCTTACTTGTCAGCACTTATTAAACAACGTGTCACTTCTCGACCTCTGAGAGCATCAACCGCTGCTTGTTTGGAACCACCTCTACATAAGAGAAGAGGAAAACATGCTTCGAGACTCTTTGCAGTGCTGGCTCCTCAGTGGTGGAACCAACTTCCGCTTGCCGTAAGAACGGCCGAGACCCTTGCTGTCGTCAAACGTCGTCTGAAGACACACCTCTTCAAAGAGTATCTAGGGCTATTAAATTACCCCTTACTATCTATGTTGTCTTACCCATCAAAAAAAAAAAACACTAACATGTCTGTCTGTGAACTTTCGTTTTTCTCTAACCCATTTTTCGTTAAAGTATAAAACTTAGGCTGCGGTAATTTGGTTTAACTACAGTTGTTGACATAGTTTACAGATCTAAGAACAGTCGTGGACTACAAAGCACTGTTGTAAGTCGCTCTGGATAAGAGCGTCTGCTAAATGCTATAAGTGTAAATGTAAATTAAAATATTGCACTATAGAACATTGTTGCCATTTATTTTCACAATGCTTGTTGGCTATCTTCCTCTATAAAGACATTTTTTTCAGCATCTATTATTCAGCTTCTCTTTCCTTTTGTAACTTTGCAATCACCATAATATGCCATTTACCACTTTTTATTAGCAATGTTTTTCATAGTGTTTGTTAATTTAATTTATCTTACATTAATAATGACATCACTGTTTGTTTTATCTGTTTATAATAATATTTTGGAACTATATTTTATTTTTAATAAATATTTTATTCACATAATGGTACATTATACATAATATTTTCAAGTGGCAAAATATTAAATGCTTTGAATACTTTGTATGATATCTGTCCATATCATAGCTATCTACCTATCATCCATTATTCCATGTCTCTCTTCTTAGGTGGAATCACACAAAAACTGCAGGTGTCAAACTTAATTGTGACAGCAGGGGCAATCTTGCAAACAAGGGATAATGATTCATGATAGCAGACTGAGAGAATTAATTGAGTGCATAATTAGGTTAAAGAAACGAGACAGCAGAAAATGTATGACATCTTCTCTAATATAAAACATCACACAATTAGTCCATAACTGTTTAGCTCTTATAAAATACATATAAAATCAAATGCATGCATGCAAGTCAGATGTCTACAGAACACACAACATTTGTTAACTTATGCCATTATAAAGCACTTTCATAGACGTTGTACACATGTGTGTACTTTTTTTTCCTCCATGCAGTGCAATTCACTGGGTCCTTTAATTTATGCAGTGGAAATGAGTGTTGGTTTTGACTCGAGGGACAGTGACGTGGCCAGAGGTCTACCACATAATCACAGGTTGCACAAAGTTTGCTGTTGAATTCTTCTTCTGGAATGCATTCTCACTGCACTATATAAACGTGTGGCCTGCAACACAGAGGGTGACTTGACTTGGAAATGTAAAAGATGCATGTATGATGCATCCAGTGTAAAGTCATTTGTAAAACCTACATTGTTTTGTGCAGCTGCAGTTTAATATGCTAAAGGAGCTATTAACATTTGGCACTGTGCTAAGAGTCCACAAAATCATGAAACAACCACTTGAGTTACTATTAGGCTCATTGTCACGGCTCTAGGTATAACAAGCAACACTTGACATAATGGCATGGAAATGGCGGGGTAAAAATATTAAGCCTTCCGTTGTCTTTCTAAACTAGGGATGCAAACCAAGGAGATCATAAAAGTAGGACATTAAAAATCCCTGCACACTTTTCCCGAGCCAGTGTTGCATTCATGGGTGGCCCTGTCTGCCCCTTAATGTACCGTCCAGTTTATAGGCTGTTTGTTTGCAGCGTTCGTCATTTTGTATCAATTACTTATGCATTCAGGGTAATTAAGGGAGAAGCTTTTAATAGAACAGAGAGAGAAAACAAGACAATATACCTCAAAATGAGACATCTCAGGCCAAACTAAATTAGAGAGGGTGTTTTTAGTAAACAGGACATCAAATATGTGTATGTGTGCATATTAAAAGTTAAACTTGTGGCTTAAAGTTCACCCTGTACTAGACTGATTTAAGTTAGCTTATTGGTATTACTGTAGATGTATACGGCCTGCGTCTGTATTACAAAGTAAACTTATGAGGAAAGTTCGCCTTGGAATAGATAAATATTAGTTAACTTGATGTGTCTTGGTATTACTTTAGTTGTATGGGGTAAAAATGGCTGTGTATGTGTGTGTGTTTCTTTAGTGCATAAGTTGGTGTCTCACAGCAAGAAAGTCCTGGGTTCGATTCCTGGCTCAGCAGGTTGGCCCTTCTGTGTGGAGTTTGCATGCTCTCCCTGTGGTTTCCTCCCACAGTCCAAAAGCATGCACTCTAGGTTGATTGGTGACTCTAAATTGTTCCATAGGTGTGTATGTGTGTGTGTGTTTGTGTGAGTGTGTGTGCCCTGTGGTGTGTTGGCACCTGCCCAGGGTTGGTCCCTGCCTTCTGCCCGTAGTCCTGGGATAAGCCATAGTCCCCACAACCTCAACAGGGATTATGTGGTTCAGATAATGAATTGTATTAATTTGACACACTGTGTGTGTGTGTATGTTTTCTTTAGACCATATGTTCATATGGTTATAGAGAAATATTGTTTAACTTTTGGCATACGGTATTATGCAAGGACAAGGTACAATGCAAGGGCACACAGTGTGGCTGTGTGTATGTGTTAAGGACATAGATTCCTGTGGTTATAGACATATAGGGCTGGTTTCTTGAACATGGATTAAGCCTAGTCTTGGACTAAGTTGCAGTACCAATGGAGATTTCCCACTTACAGTCAAAGTTAGTCTAGGACTAGACTCAGTCTTAGACTGGGAAATTGATCCATGTTGTTTAACTTTAGATGTATATGATATTACTTTCAGTGTAAAGTCACAGTGTGTGTGTTCTCTAGCTTGTTACTACAGTATGCAGACATCAATTAAACTACAGCAGACAAGAGGAGACATGCTTGAGAAAAGCTCCTGCTTCAGAAATCCAGTGTGACAGTTCGACACTGAAGCAGGACAAGGTTATCACACTGTGCACACTGTGTACAGGGCTCAGCTGTACATTACCCTAACTCTCTCTCACACACACAGTCACACACAGTCTTCTTTTCTTTATAGGGTAATGTTTATTCACATCACGGCTTCCCACAGTTCTTGCACCCTGCTATTATAGCCCCTTTTGTCCTGTCTTAAGGCCTTCACTTAGGAACAAACTGACCTCTGAAAGGGGATAAAAGGAGGTACCTTCAGCAAAATAAAAACATTCGTAGGTATCTGGACATTTTGCTCGACCTAATCATCCTCTATTTCACTGTATATATGTCCAGCTCTCTCATTTTCAACACTCCTTCGTTCCGTTTAAGCAAACACACAAACACTAGGGTCAATTTTTTTCATTCTTCAGCCGATGCTAACTGTGGACATGCCTACCACACCTAAAGGGAGTTTTCAAGATGACCGCAAAGCCAGAAAAACAGCAGTTTGATGTTTGGAATGTTAATAAAAGCAGATTACAGCTGTCCACATTTGTCCCTGAAGAGCCACAGAACTGCGAGAGTTAAACCAAAATAGGACAGAAATGTGTTTGTTGACGCCTACGAACAGCCGCCTCCTTCATAAAGACTGATGACACGGCCTGTGGACTAACTCTGTACAATACAGAACATAATAGCTGGAATCCATTTTAAGGTTTTGAGCCTTTAAAACAAAAAAGATTAGTTCCTTAATGGAAACCATTACAGTTAAAAACAAATAAATGTATTAACGCTATTATCATTTTTTTCCAATAAGTCACAATTTGGTTGTGATAACAAATCTCACTGATCTATATTTGGAATGTGTCATTTTGCCATTATTTACCAATTCATGCAAGTATTGCTATATTGTTAGTCTAACATCTGCCAGGCTAGCCATGTTAGTAAGCATTGGCTAACGTTACAATTATATAAAGCCTATACACTATTTGGTTACCTTGTTACAACAACCTATACATGATTTCAACAAGGCATGAGCATTAACACAGTCAAGTCATTAACAGATATTTGATAGTATTGTATTAAAGGAAAGTTCAAATTAGAATAGAATGGGTTCCTTTAAAGGAAAAAAGCTTGCTATTAACTGTCTTTTCTTTTGTTCTAAATAGTCGTAGAATAAGAAGAAGGTCTTTGAACACTGGAATTGGAATGTCAAAATAACATTTCTGCCTGGAAATTATAGACCCCTGTGAACAACTGCACTCTGGGGGAAATCAACTTGATCTAAAGTACCTAATGGAAGGCACTCCATTGCCCATTATGCAGGTTTTATGCAGGTTTTCTTTTATTTTGAACAAGTTTAATGCAAATATTTTTGGATTACTATCATTTAACTCCTTTATTCACAGATTACTAGCACTGCTGCCTAAATACATCTCAATAGCAGCAGAGATGTTCTCCACCCCAAGAAGAGTCCATCCTTAACACTGCTAGAGTTTTAAAGTGAAAGTGAGTGATTATTTGTCATTGTGAACACACCGCAGCACATAGTGCATTACAACAAAATGTGATCTCTGCATTTGACCCATCCGTGAAGGAGCAGCAAGCAGCTAAAATGTGCAGCGCACTCAGAGCAGTGCTTGGGGACATTACCTTACTCATGAGTACCTTAGTGGTTGAGACCTTTAGTGATCCTGGGATTTAAACTGGCGACCTTATAGGACTAATTTAGAGTCACCAATCAACTTTTGGACAGTGGGTGGAACTCGGAGAAAACTCACATGAACGTGTGGAGAGCATGCAAACTCCACACAGAAAGGCTGACCCAGGGATCGAACCCAGAACCTTCTTGCTGTGAGACGACAGCAGTAACCAGTGCACCACCATGTTGCCTGAACTACATAATACTATTTACCTTTTATACTGCATTTGATATCTTACTACCATGCATGATATTTTAAGAAACCCTGCATATGATAACGCACACAGTTCATGCCATAAGTGAATGGTTTTCAAACATAATTTCTGATATATAATGTATATAATCATATTATTAATACATAGCATATTATTGCTTTTCTGCAGGAGGAAATCATTTTTATTTTTACAAAAACATCCATATGGGTTTGACTAAAATTATAGATGACAACACTGATGATTCATCTTGAACATGTTGCATGCTGATGAGCAACTTCATCACACAGCCCAGACACCTGTGGGGTTGGCGTGTATCTGAAATACATAAAAACCTAGCTACAATCTACATTTGTAGAAAAGAAAGTGTGTGTATTATTTTTTCTTCCTGATATGTCACTAACATACTATGTTTTAAAGAATGGTGACTGTTTGGACATCTCTGGGATAAAATTGAAACAAAATACATGATGATGGACATTGACACAGAGAGTTCTATACACCTTACAACCGGGCACCATTGTGTTTGATTTAAAGAGAGAATCAATTCCATCCTGGCCGTCTAGTGAAAAAGAACTTTTGACATTTTGTAACCCAGCTGGAATTCTCGCCTCAGTCGTTCAACTTTGCACTATACTTCAATCAAACACACCATTAAAGGCCCAAATATAGCCGAGAATAGTGTTTTGCTCCCGTACGCCCATGAACACACACAAACACACGCGCACACGCACACACACACACACACACACACACACACACACACACTGGTTACATTGGTTGGCAGGCCTATGTGGTGGACTCAGGGAGGGACATCCAATAAGAATCTCAGGAATGCTGAAATGTTGTTCTTCCCTGTGAGTTTATTTAAATGTTCCCTCAAGAACCAGAAGATCATTCCTCATTCACATGCAGCATGTTTATAGTGCTTCTCTCCACATTCTTATATATTCTAACTGTCAGGTCAGATTTTCAGTATCATGAAGGTATAGCAACAGGAGACTCTAGTGTGCATTTATAAAAAGCAGCACCGAGCACAGATAAAGCCATCAGCTCCCACTTAGCCTCAAATTTCAGGAGGCAGTGCAGCACACGCACAGTGGCACGCTGCTGCTTGCTATACGAGTGTTTTCCCTTTCACAATCACTCACTTATTCTATTCCACTGGGGTTTAAACTGGATCCTGAATCAAGATATTGCTGGGGAACTCGCACAGGCTGTGAGTTGTTGAGTCTCTCTCTCTTTCTCACCTTCTTTCACTCTTTCCTTATGAATGTCTGTTTGTCTGAGTCTTTCTCTCTTTTTTCCTATATGGATGATTCTCTCTCTCTCTCTCTCTCTCTCTCTCTCTGTCTTTTTCATTCTTTCTTTTTATCTATGTGTGTACATTTCTTTGTCTCAATTTCTCTCACATGTACATACACACACTTGAGTTCTCTTATAGAACAAATTTTGGCTTCATTGTCAACAAATTCTTATCTAACATTGCAATGAACAAAATATTTGGATTTTTCCCTTCCCAGTAAGGAATCAAAGAAATTAAATGAACTTACCTTTACTTTATATTTAAGAAATGTCTGTCCACTATCCAATGTTCGGTGAAATGATTTTTAAAGAAAGTAAAACTTTCCTTCAATCTTCTACCCACTCCGATTCTCTCCGTCCTTCCACACAGTATCTTTGGCCCACAGTGCTTTCACCCAAAAAGAAAACTTCTTTGCCATCTATTCCACAGCTCTTAAAGTAGGGGGAAAAAACCCAGGGACATATGGGTCTCATATCAGATACAATCCTGTCCTCTAGTGGTTAAGAAATGATAGGACATTCTGTCAGAGTAACACTAGCATATTCCCACTTGTATCACCACAATGTTTTAATATTGCATTTTATTTTTTAATGATGAAGTTCAATTTATTCTCTCATAAATGCTGATAATCAAGCACTTATGGTTATCCTGGGCAGTATTACAATATTTGAATAACTGACAAAAGCTCTTGGGTTATAAGATTATTTTAACATTCAATGTCAAATAAATCTGATGAGCTAAACAGTCCAAGAAAAAAAAAGAATAAATAATCAATTCAGGCCTGTGGAGAACAGACTGGGCCTCATCCCGCCCTCTCCCACCTCATTTGCTGAACTCAACAGAAGACTCAAGGGGCAAGTTCAACCTTATGCACAGGACTGCTTCAGTTGACTTAAATAGCTGGAGTTTAAAATAACTGATAATTCTGTAATCATTTGAGGAATTGTGTTGGGGAATCTATCTCCATCTAAAATATGATAACAATCTGAAACATTTTAAAGACATTTTAAAGTTTTTCGTTCAAACCTCACTCTTAAATTTGACAATTTTGTTTGGTTTCATTGCGCCAAACACTAAAGCGGATGAGTGCTGTTACTGTTCAGAAGTGATTTTTGAAGATACATTTTGTAGCTTATTACACTGGTTGGCCTATGACGACGTTATAAGCTTCATTTCTATTTAATGAAGGTAACGTCGATCCTATATTGAAGTCAAAGCAAACTTTATTGTCATCTCACGTGTACAGTGATAGTGACTTCAGTGTTTACAGGAAACACTTCAACATAGACAAGAAAGTGCAATGGCTGCAGTAGTAGTTCAGTTGAAAACAAATCATTTAGATGTGCCCCGTAAAGTAAATAAGTCTGTTTCGTTTAAATGCAGATGAGTAGTGGCGGTAGTTTGATGTATTATGCATCTATTCAAACCGATTTTTATCATAAAGCCCTTAGAAAACGCTCTTCTCAGCTGCAGTTGCAGCCCGTTGTAATGTTATTCAACGCACTGCCGCTTCCTTTAAATTTTGTTACTTTCTTCTGGCCTGAATCTAGCTCTGGTTCACAACAGTGACGTATTTTAGTGAATTAACTCCGCCCGCTCCCGTAAGCCACGCTTTTCCGCGCTCGCGGCCCTGAACTCGTGCGCGCTCCCGCAGCCAACGTCGCGCGCTGTCTCGTGGTTTGTAATTCGGTTTTTTTGGCACCCAGTCTCACGCGCTCCGGTATAAAAGGCTCTCTGTTCGCGAGCACCATGTCTGTGTCACCGGACAAACGGCGAAAGATGGAGTCCGCGCTGGAGCAGCTGAAGAAGTTCACCGTGGTGGTTGCGGATACTGGCGATTTTAACGGTAATTTCCGTCTCGAGAATTGGAGTTGAACCGGCTCGTGTGGTGCTGCGCTTGAATAAGTTACCGATCACTCGTGTTAAGTCTAGCTCCTTTCAATATCGTACGTTTCTGAAATCATTTGGCTAGCAGTGTTTAGCACGTCAGTCACGTCCAGATACGTTTTTTTTTTTAGCTAGATGGGCTAGCGAGCATGCTAAGAAATGGAGTCCCTTAGCTAGCATTAGCACGTCAGTCATGTCCAGATACGTTTTTCTTTTTTAGCTAGATGGGCTAGCGGGCATGCTAAGAAATGGAGTCCCTTAGCTAGCTGGGTGGCTAGCGTTGCTAATTAGCTAACCTTAGTTCATAATCCGGTTGATAAAGGTAAGTGACTAGCTAGCCGGGTTTTCAGTTGTGTAGTTATTTACCATAAAATGACATGCTAGCGGTCAACTAGGAATTAATAAAGTGTTTCATTCTCCCTTTTAACAAAGCTGAAGTGAATAAGTTTTAAAGCGTAAATCTTAAAACGGATACGTGTGTGTGTGTGTGTCTCTGAAAGGTTGTGCTGAATTGTTCCATTTTCTTTATGTAGGTCCATCATGTGTACTAACGAGTTTAAGCCGATCCAAATTCTGCTTGTTCTGTTAACATCACATGTGTACTGCAGGTCAGAGCCGCGCCACACTGAGCAAACAGCAGCAATCAGTGTGATGAAACTTTAATCTTACTCAAATCAGAGCAGACTGACAGCCTGGTGCTATTGGTTTAACAGCAGCAGTGTGTTGTCTTTAAATATTTGAGTGTTAGGCTCCGTTATTAGGTAATGAAGCTTCAACGTTAGGCAATGGTGAGGTTGTGCATTATTACACCACTACTGTCACACTTGGAGCAATCCAGTCTTCATTCTGTTTTGTAAGACGAAAATGTCCTCACAACTTGCAGAGTCACTATGACAAAACAGAAGTGAGCCAAGCTGGAGGAGGCTGAGCCAGTGGCCAATAGCATTAAACTTACTGCATCTCAATTCACTTTTGGCCCTAAGTCTCCAGATCAGGTGGCCTGCTTACATTCAGCCAAACACCTGATTACACGCTGGAAAGAAACTCATCTAGTGGTGTATTTGATAGTGGGAAATCAAAAAGTCAATGGTACTTGCTTGAGCCTATCAAATACAATATTTTAATTTTCAGTACTTGAAGTTGGATATTAAGAGTAATGATGGATCAGATGTTTTTTTAAACATGTGAAATGTACAACAAAAAACAAGATCATAAACTGTCATGAATTGTACTTTAATTATCCCTTTGCCAGCAGTGGATTTGCAGTTCAGCCTTTAGTAGACAAACTTTACAACAAGGTTTAACTTGGTTGAATTATTCGTCTGCTGCCTTGTTTTTTTTTCCAAGTTGTCATTCATCTACCCCAATAAGTGCAGATATTGATTTGCGTAAATAAGCACCTATCAGCTTGTAATATCGACATGCCCAAGCCTCTAGAGCTAGCTAAAACTCAGCTTGTGATCTGTTTTCAACATGTAACGCTGTCTCACTTCTGTTTTGGTTTGTTATTGTAGAGTTTGTTTAAAAGTCCATCTGACATCTTGTTCCAACTGCCCAGGAATCAGAAATATTTTTTAATTTAACTGTGTTTATGTAGACTTGGCAAATCTAGAGTGTTTATCCTCTCAGTGAATCAGTAGCAGTTCTACAAGTATCTGATTGATTTAACCAGCAAAGAAGCTTCTCTCATCCACACAAGGGGGCAGTTGGTGGCGTAATGGTAGGGTGTTCGCTCTGTGATCAGAAGGTCACAGGTTCAAAGCCAGGGCCGGTAAAGTTACCACTGAGGTACTCATGAGCAAGGTACCGTCCCCAAGCACTGCTCCCCGGGTGCTTGTTAGCTACCCACTGCTCCTTCACGGATGGGTTAAGTGCAGAGGTCACATTTCGTTGTGGTGCGTGCACTGTGGGCTGTGCTGTGGTGTGTTCACAATGACAAATAATCACTGACTTTCACAACATTATTTGAAAGTGAGATTTGTGTTGACGTACTTTTACATTTATTCTTCATTCTGCTTCTATGTTGAAGTAGAAGTGTGGCAGATAAAGTATGTTGTGTTGTTGGTGAAAGTTAAGCACAATACATTTATATGTAGAAATTGTGTGAAGTTGCAAATAGCAGGTCTGGTCTTACTTTTCAAAACACCTTTAAGGCCCATTATGTACTGTCTTTCTGCAATGAATATGATTTGTTGATTTTGCATGACTAATGGGGGGTTAAACTGCTGCTCTATGACTCCTGGGATGTGTCAGTGTTGAGGTCTTATCTCTACACAAAGGAAATATCAGCAGACAAAAGTAACTCCCCATTCAGTTATGTGCAGGTGCGGTCTTGCTTAGCAGACTATGGGTATTACCAATGTGACGAAAAAAAAAAAACTCTTGTGGGTTATCTTCTTTAAAAAAAAAACTTCCTTGTTTCCTTCTAGAGAGTTATTGCTGGTGTCATCAGTACCATGAAGGGGATGAGATTTGATGTTACTTGTACTAGAGCTGTCTGATATGTTTCAGCATTATCACAATGTAAAAATGTGCAGTCAAATAAAGAAAAACCTGTCTGGTTCTGCCTCTTTCCATGACTAATCTCCAAAAGAAGTCTGTTCATTAAAACAGATTTTACTTGCCTTTAGGGATCTTGGATAAAGTTCAAGAGTTTTTAAAGACTCCAGAATTAAAAAAAAAAAAAAATCTAAACAGATGCACTCTTGTAAAAGTCCTGTGATTTTTGTTGTAATTGTTTACAACACATTTTGTTTTGTTGTTTTTTTTCTTGTATCACCCAGACCTTACTTATAGAGTGTAGCATGAGATGTCTGCTGAATATGTGAATGTAAAACTTATGATTTATGCTATCAAGAATCCTGAAGCTATTATTAATTGCTGTTTAACTTGCGTTCACAGCGATCGAAGAATACAAGCCCCAAGATGCCACGACAAACCCATCCCTCATCCTGGCAGCAGCCAAGATGCCTGCATATCAGCACCTGGTGGACCAAGCAATTAAATATGGCATTGCCAAAGGCGGGTAAGGGATCTGTCCATGCCAAAGAAATGTGTTTAGTTAAAATTTTGATCTTCACCTCAGGTTGTTTTGTAATGAGGTTTTTTTTTCACTTCATAGGAGTGAAGAGGATCAAGTGACAAACACTATGGACAAGCTGTTTGTCAACTTTGGGCTGGAGATCCTGAAAAAGATCCCTGGTAGAGTTTCCACGGAGGTGGACGCAAGGTAAAAATCAAGCCTTAATGTTGGATCTTGACATTTTTATTACAAGGTGTTTAAAAAAAAATGAGTGACTTCTTTTTTTTTGTGACAGACTGTCGTATGATAAAGATGAGATGGTGGCTCGTGCAAGGAGAATCGTCTCTCTGTATGAGGAGGCTGGAGTGAGTAAAGACCGTGTGCTTATTAAGCTTTCCTCCACGTGGGAGGGCATTCAGGCTGGCAAGTAAGTTAATTTTTTTTTTTTTTAACTATTAATTTTATTTAAAAAATACATATACATTGTTCTCTTGATGCTGTTTGTGATATTTGAACTCCATGTAACTGATCTTTTGTCTGGTTGGTATCATTCTCAGAGAGCTGGAAGAGAAGTATGGGATCCACTGTAACATGACTCTCCTGTTCTCCTTCGCCCAGGCGGTGGCTTGTGCTGAGGCCCAGGTCACCCTCATCTCTCCCTTTGTAGGGCGCATCTTGGACTGGTACAAAGAGAACACTGACCGCAAGAGCTACGAACCACATGAAGACCCGGGTATGGGCCTATAGACATTAAATCAATTTACATGTATGGCATTTAGCAGATGCTCTTATCCAGAGGGATATAAATTAATACTTTGTAGTTCACCAAGAGAACCTGTTCCTTATAACTCCCACTTCCATCAGTGACATAAATCAGTGGGTCGCACTGATTGCTACTTTTGATTTTACCAAATATTCAAGTTAATTTTTACCGCTTGCCAAGCTGGTTAAGTTTTAGTCATTTCTAGGCAGAGGGGAAATTGAGAATATATGTTGAAAGTAGAACAGATGTTTATCTGCCTGATTCCTTATTTCATTACAGAAAAAAACATTAATGAAAGTATTTTTTTGAGAAGTGCACTGCAAGTAGCTCCAAAGGCACAAATGTGGGGCTTTAGCAGGTGTGAAGACAAGACAAGAGACTCAGTGCAGGAGTTTGTTTCTCCGCTGACTGGAGAGTTTTGCTGCATGTCTCCTCTTCTTTTGAGTAGTGGCTGGATTAACACACAACTTGTTTACCGGTGTGTTGCAACACCACAATTTATCAAGTTCGTTTTTGAATTTGGGGGAGAAACTGGATTTATTGGTTACTTTGTGCTGAGCTGATTTGAACAAAGTTAGACCGGGTTAATAATAAATCCACAATTGGCTTTGCAGTACAGACCTCTAGTGGTTGGATGTACAGGTTTGATACAACATGGTATGTCTTTGGGTCAGATTTCTTACAGTTCCAGAAAGCATAGATTGGTTCTCTTTAATATAAAATATTATCTGTAAAAGGTGCCTGAAGGATAACGCATTCTCATGATAAATTATTGTAACACGTTGTGTTCTGTTTAACACTCACAGATAGTAAGTTAATATCATTGTCCGAAGGTCATTTTGACTGCTGAAATGCCCTGGATTCAACACATACTGACACAAGGCAACTTTACATAAAAAAAAAAACTCCTAAATCTCACATTCAGAACCTGTAATTGACATTCCTGACCATGTCAGTTATTTTTGAAATTCTATAAAAGTTAGTGTTTACCATGTGACTCCGCCTTGTTCAGTGTGCTACTACATCTGTGCTTTTCCTTCAATTAATAAAAAAAATATCCCAGCTTTAATACTTGAACATATTCACAGTATAGACCTTAGTGAACTCTATCAGTTTGAAAACAAACAAAATAATGGTTCATGAATTGTAATTGAACGTTCATTTCTGATATTGATCTATATTGTCTCTGTGTGCAGGTGTATTGAGCGTAACTAAAATCTATAACTACTATAAGAAGTTTGGCTACAGCACAGTGGTGATGGGCGCATCCTTCCGAAACATCGGGGAAGTCAAGGCTCTGGCTGGCTGTGACTTGCTCACCATCTCACCAGCCCTGCTGGGGGAGCTAAGTCAGGACCACAGTGCTGTGTCCTGCACCCTCACTCCACAGAGCGGTGGGTACCAGTGCCACTTAACATCAGCGGCTTCCATGTGAAGCACTGTTACAAATGCTCCTGTTGTGCCGTGCTGAAGGACAACTTTTTTCTGTGCGAATTTCTACAGCAAAAACCTGCGATCTGGAGAAGATGCACTTGGATGAGAAGACCTTCCGCTGGCTTCATAACGAGGACCGCATGGGTGTGGAGAAACTCTCGGACGGCATCCGCAAATTCGCTGCAGATGCGGTGAAACTTGAGACCATGATAAAGGTGATGATGGATTTTGTTTAGTCCTTTAATCAGCAGGCTTAAAAAAAGCTATTGTTGCCCTTTTAATGTAATCTAATTAGCAGATGATTGTTTCTATCACTCTACCCAGTATGAAACAATATACAAAATAAAACATTAGTACATTAATCATTTAAATGTGGTTTATACTTAAGTCGCCTTTTGTAATTGTGAGTAAACAAATGTTTGTATTTGAAGAACACACTGGTGATCCCAAAGCAGATTCAGACATTTTCAAGTTTGCATTCCAGGGTCATCACTGGCCACAAATACAGCACATACTGGGCTCAAAGTTTACGCACATATACAGTATATCAGACTTATCCACTTTGATGTGTTTGCTAATTACAGAGTGGGACTCCCTGGAGCAATTTGAGATTAAGGGTCTTATTTTGGGGCTCACTGGTGGTAGTGCTGGAAGTTGGTCAGAGCCCCAGATGTTTGAAACACACCAACTGCTGGTTATATGTATAATCAGTTGTTCCCTATGTAAAAAACAAAACAAAAACAAAGCAACTTCCTTCTGAGTTTGAATAATGAGCATTTACAGGCACACCACAGAGATTTACACAACCGTTCCCTTTCCGAAATGTAGTCATTGTAGTTGCATTTGATCAAATAAACAAATAGCCAGCATTAAAATAATTATTAGTTTGTGATTGTTTTCTTTGTGCTCACCCTGTTTTGTCATTTGCATCTTTTCAGGAGAAGATGCTTAATGTGAAAAATGGACAGTAGAAGAAAAACGGGAAAGAAAAGATGGAAAAGTTAATGTAGCAGACGGAATACACACTTCCTGCCTCCTGATCTCTTACTCCTTATTGGCTTGTTGAGCTGCACTTTGCTACTGTTGGTTGAAAGTTTGACAGACTACTGATTGGTTCTGATGTTTAAAAAAATTCACTAGATTTTATAATTCTGACCAGTAAGCAATGCTCTTCTAAATATGAACTAATGGTTTATGGGTAACACACCTCTTTTACATTACCTACAATCCAAGTCATTCCCACAGCCATATTATCTTATTAGAAGGAAAAAATGAACTTGAATGTTTGATAAGGACTTCAGTCTGTCCACTCTACTCTGAGACTCTACTACTGTGGAGACTATAGTCAAAGGACTAAAGTTTTACCCTGCTGGCCAGCCAGACACATTATGAGGACCAAAGACCTTTTAACAGGTCAAAGATTGTGATCTTTTGTGGTTCCATTATTGCATTTGTTTTATTAATCCTTGATGGAAATTGCCCAGATATTTTGGAGAAATGCTTTATGATGTATTAAATATATCTTTCCTCAGCAGTGTTGTAATTTTTTTCTGTTAAGAATTATAGTTTATCGTAGTTGGTGTGCAAAAAATCCAAGTGCAGCTACAGATGATCTGTGAACGTAACTTGGAAGCAGTAACTTAAGAGTGTTTTCATATTCATGGCCTGAATATTGTGTACCTCCCATCTCTAGAGTAAACAATCGTATTGCCATCGCTAATTATCTGCTGCCACAGCCCTGGTATAATGAGTTTATTCTTTTGCCATCTGTGGGGGAAAAACCGTGCAAGAATATCAGATGTTCTTCAAAGTCAGAATCAAAGAATGGATCCAGATAAGTAGACCTACATATACAATTTTATCAAGATGAATAAACTAAGTGAATGAGTTAAGGCACTAATGCAGTCTCATGACTCAGAGCAGTATTTCCTGCCGCAGTAAAGCCGAGCAGAAGCCAGCAAAGATCAAAATTAATCAGCTGCTGTAGTTCTATTAGCATTTTGGCTCTGGCTTAGGTCAACTCGGCTATAATTGCGACAAATCACATCATCCAGACCCATCACTGAGAAGTAAGCTGAGAAGATATGAAGAACGCAGCCCCAAACCTGCTCCCAGTGTAACTGTATTTTTGTAAGTTTTTTAATGTACGTTATTAGTCTAAATTGTTCACTAAATCAGTTAATCATTATATGACAATTGCATCACTGACTAATATACATAGCAGTATATACTGTATATTTTTCTGCCTGTGGTAGGAGGCACTATTGTAGAGGTATGTATTATTGTATGAATGTTCTCATAGCGCTGCATATTGTAAAGCTATTTATGGTTAGAGTTTCTGTGATCTCTAATAATGCTTTCAGTTCAGAATATCTCAATCTTAAGTAACAGCTTGGAAACTGGATTAATTAAAGTTGTAATTATTATGTTTCATTTATGATCAAATCATAGTTATCCTTGCAACCTGAGAGGTCAGCTACTTGGAAGAAGCTGGTCTACTGCCAACACTGTTCTACCCATCAATGGCTGACCTCAGTTCAAGTATTTATTGCTGGCAGGACGCTCAGAATGAGTTGTCTTTGTCTCTTGTTCTGTAGGATATTCTAAATGCCAGGTTCTGAATTCACAGTGCACTGCATGATTTAGGATTTCCTGCTCCACTACACAATTTTGCCAAATGACTGGTTGCAGGTGTAGTAGAACAGGATCTACACAATAAATGTGCAGTGTCTGGGGTTTCTGGCATGGGGCACTGCCCCTGGCACTGTACTCTTTTGTTTCCCTGGTGGAGGACACAACAGTCTACAGAATCAATCCTAAAGCAGCGTAGTGCAATCTACACTCTGCCCTTGGTGTAATGTAAGAAAAGTTGTAAAAGTAAACGTCTACCATGGGTATACTTTTTACCATCTTTATCTCTCTCTAGTGTATCTGAGATTGATCTTGGTCCATCTGCTGTATTAGTGTCAGTATTGGAAAGAGGGTAAAAAATTCATCACAGATTCCCCAAATGTATAATTTATTCCCACGCTTTCAAAACAAGTGTGGATTTCATAGTATGAAAGCGTTATCTGAAATATGAACAGTGACACGTCAATGCGTAAGATATTTAAATGGTATTTAAAATATGGACAATAGTGGAAAGTGGCCTCAAAAAAATAGCATATATACCACAGAGAGAACAAAACCCACATACAAAAAGACAATAGAATGAACAGTAAGGGGAAAAAAACAGGAAGGTACATAGTATGACCTATTCCACAGAAAGTAAACCATTGATTTTTATTCTGCCCTAACGACGTGTCCCAACAATGCATAGGCAGATAGCGGACGGTTTGAATGAAGCCCAAGCTCACTTGTTCAGTTGACTTTTTACTGTAGATTTCGTTTGGTCCAACAAGTTATACCTATGACTTCACACAGATGTCTTTCATCCTACCGTAAAACTAAAGAAAACACAAAAGCATTCTTTTACTACACCAAATAAACAGCTACATACATTAATCAAAAACGTCCGTTTTTACATGCCAGTATGTTAGCAAACATGTGAGTTCAGAAACCGACTAGTAATGCCAACACAAAAATACATTGCTTACTTTATCAAACATAACATTTTGCTAAATCCGTATCTCTCATAATGTTACATAAGCATGTATATAAGTGTCATTAAACAGATATCACTTACAGACATATCTACTCCAAGGATTTCTAGCGCAAGAAACAGCACTGCACGAACTCCAACGAACATGGGAAAAACCAGTCATTTTTTGAGTAAACTAATTCGGAAACTTCCGGTACTAAATCTGGCCAGTTACTGTCTACTACACTGGCAAGTAATGCGAGACAACGAGATAAATAAAAATATATTACAAATTAAACAAACAGAACAGTTTGAGAAATTACATTTCTCAGCCAGAACACATTTCATAAGCAAATATTGGCAATAATGTCATTTCCTCTGTATACTGTTTTTAAACATATATGTAATTTCATTTATTTGCATAAGGCACTTTGATTCATTATTGTATTAAATATACCACCTCAAAAAGAAAACTGATAGAACAGAATTAGGCTTTACCACTGCAAAAATAGATCAGAACTCTTGGTACATTAGGTGTCCGTTTTCCAGTCTATGACTGAGCCAATGCCTTGACTAGTTTTGAGTTTCAGTTGTAAATCTCAAATGGCACTGGCCTAATCCATGTTCAAGAAACCAGCCCTAGACTGTGAGATATGTATTAAATTATATTAAAATTGTATTAAAAGCTATTTGCATTTAAATATCAACTCTTACATACAGATTTTAAAAAAAGACTGCGTGCTCCAATTACAAAGTGTCTCACAGAGGAGCAATTTTTTTTTAGTTTTTCCCCTTTTTACGTACATCCATTTCTCATGCTTAACATTAACATTTTAAGCAGTTTACTGTAGTAAAAAGGTGTAGTTTAGGTAAAGAAAGCTAAAATGTAAGACAACAGCTAAAGTCTGTTCAACATTTACATTGTTTTTATTTGTATTCACTGATTTTTTATTACCAAAGTTTAATAGTCTTAAAATCCTCTATGGGTTGGGTTCACTGTGTTGAATATTTACCTTTCACCGCAGTCCGTTACCAGTCATTTTATGCAAGCGCTTAAGTTTACTGCTTGACAGTAAGACATACAGCCTGATTCTAGCTCTTGAGAAAGCACTGAGAAGAACATTGAGTTCAATGTTACGGAGGAATGGATGGACCTCAGGTTCAGCCAAAATCACGATGTTTCTCTCCAGGCCAGAGAACCTGCGGATGGAGTCTAAAACAACCACATCCTGATCAAATTGCTCTACACTGCCAAACTGGACTGGGAGATTTCCATCCTCAATATCTACCTTGCTCATGTCGAGTTTTTCTGCTGTTGAAAACAGAACAGCAATATCCTTGGAGGAGTGGCCATTCTGCAAAAGATTTCTGATCAGTTTAACTACAGTTTTCTCCACTGGGATGTTATCAGTCACACAGATACCCTTTGTCATGCCTCTAAAACTGTGAGATAGCTTTGTTTTCTCAATCATTTTTTGGAAATGTGTTTTCAACTCAAGGCTGAAGTTGTCCATAGTCACAATTTTGTTAATCAGTGGTGACATGATCTGGAATATTTCCTGAGAATTTCGAACAATCTCATAAAGGCAAAACATGCTTTGAGAGGACAAAGATGGCAGGCCAGTTTCACTTTTGTGACTTTTCTGAAAATAGTCTGCAAAAATCCAAAAATAGCCACCCTTTGGCTTTATCAGGCTCTTTGCCTTCTTGTACCAATCACCATGTTCCATTCGGAAGTTCTGCCCTTCGTCCACAATGATGTGTTTAATCCTGACAAAATCCAAGGCCTTCGTCATGAAACTGACTCTTGTCTCACATAAGCAAATGGATTGCTTGCTGGAAGGACAGTAAAAACATGTTAAAGCATGTCATATTTTTAGAGCACCAACATAAGTTTTGCTGCATTTCCACTGGCACTTAATAAGGATACCATATTCCTTGACAGAACTCTAACAGATATATCTGGGTCAGTAACAGAACCAAATATTGTGTTCTTAACCACGAATGAAGCTCAAATATGTCATGTTCGGACACAGTTAACCTGACACTAAAGAAATGTACACAAGTTAGGATGCCACTAACAGCCATGTTTTTAATCAATCAGTCTACTGGCTTTTATGGATTAGTAGATTAATCCAAATGATTGATGTTCCTATAGAGATATAAATATTCACTATGTTCTTTTAACATAAACATTAAATAATATGCAGAACACACCTATCATTTGAAATGTTAGGGTTACTTTTTTGCATTTACTGCAAAGGAAATGTGTTCAAACTAAGTGAATACATAAATTATGAACAGGTTCAATAAATCAAAGTAATAAAGTATACAAAATATGTGTAAAGCATGTTTGAGTTACTCAGACAACTTTAAATATTTTAGTATTTTACTAAGTAGTCTTCTAGTGGGTGTCTTATCTTTTAGTTGAGTTATTTTTATATAGAATGTTTACTTTTACTTAAATATTGCTTTCAGGTTCTCTACACACAAATGGCAAAATCATTCTCAAAAAGTCTTACCTCACGGACTCTTTCAATCCAACATTTTCACAGAGGTACAGGATTTCATTCATTTGGCAGCCTTCAGAATTCCTTATCCTTCGTATTTTCTCCATGGCAATCAAGGTCTTTCCTGTACCAGGAAGGCCGTGGATGAAGAGATGTTTCAAGCCATCTAAATTGCAAAAGATGCTGAACTGTTCCTCCGTTAACAGGTTGAAAAGCTCACATCCGAGTGTGTCACTAAGTGGTGACATGAAACTCAAGACAACTACAGTTAAGGCCCTCAGAAAGGCCTCAACTTCGCTGGTGTGGGTCAGAGTGTAACTGTCAGGATACCGAGGATCACCAGTCATCTCATTTGACATTATATCTCCTGTATGGCAGTCAACCAGATGAGGGATCACACAGAGTCTCCCAGTATATCCTCCAATGTTTACCAGTTTCTGTTTGAAATGAAATGCTGTTTCGTTAATATACTGCCAGGATTCAAGATTTTCACTTTCAACCCATGAAAGAAGTTTAGGATAACTTCCACTTGTGATCAGCAGAGCTTCACAGATTACAGACTTGTTTCGTGGCAAATTGAGATCAACAGCCCAGCTCGTAGACATGACCAAAACCCCTGGCCCGCTGTTTGACTGAACGAGCTTTAACAAGTTTGGATACTTCTCAAAGACCTCCTCTGGAACAGATTTCCTTATAATGTTAGGTCTGTCCACCTGAACTAAAGGTAAAATGCAGAAAAGAAGTGATTAGAACAATTCAAAACACTATACCATATTATCATTTAAAAATAATTGTCTATTACCAGTGAAAATTCTCTCCTGTAGTTGTGCAATCTTTTGTGTGCTGTAAACTGGTTTGCACTGAGGGGGTGAATTATTGAGGCTCAACACATTCTCAAAAAGGTTGACCAGCTCATGATCTGTAAAATGCAAAAAACTCAATGCACTACATCCAATGACATTACAGTACATTAAGAACAGTTTAATAATGGTCTTTAGGAATTTATACATACCTGGGTCAACACATTGCATTTTCTCCAGCCAGATATCTGCTCTTAGTTCAACTATTTTAGATTTCTCAACCTGCCAGCATTTTGGATGGAACTCGAACATAGCACAGCAAAACGCTGGAATTCTGAATGCAATAATATATCGAGGTTCTGGCTTGTTGTTGTTTTTCACTTGAAAAACTTTGAAGCTCAGAGAAAAGTCTTTTTGATTAGCACACCGCAAAACGTGGACAGCCATAGTCTTAGCTTTTTCAGATATATCTTTGCTCATCTGCTCTACCTGGATGAAATCCAAACCCTTACCACACCCAACAACTTTCTGGGTTGCGTCGTCAATGCCGATGAACACAAATCCCCCTTTAGTGTTTGCAAAAGCCGAAAAGTATCTAGGAAGATTCTCTTTAAGTCTTTTTTCCAGGTTCTTTTCACTTTCAAAACTTTTGAACTCAACATCTGTACTTTCACCAAAATCTAGATATTGATCAAGGTAAGCCTCTTCTTTGTCATAAAATGCTTCAGCTTTTTCAGTGATCTGGAAATTGCCTGTCATTAATTTTTGTTTTTTTGCAGTAGGCTGTTCACACGGTGTATCATGTTTTTTCTTTAAAAAATCAACTACTGCACTGGGATGTATGCACTGGACGGACCTCCCGGATCTCTCCTTAAGGCCACTGTCAACACAGCAGAGTCTTGCTCTATTACCATCAGGACACCATGACTTCACATAAATATGTAATATTGCAGTTTCCTGTACAATCTCAATAAAATCTTCAATAACTGAAGGCTTCACCAACTCAGTCAAATTGCGCTCCAAATCCTCACCAATACCCATAGTGTTGTAATTATAGTCCTGGTTTGCAATTCCAACTGAGATAACGCCTCCTCCAGAATTCATCAGGGCACACACAAGGCGCAAAATCTCATCTCTTTCTTTTTCCCTTTTTTTTTTGTCCATGCGTTTTCTCTCTTGTTCTCCAAATCGACAATGTTCAGTGGTGAAGTGCTGGTCTGGTAAAGTCATTGCCAATGAAGCAGATTTGATAAAGGCCATGTTCTATTTATGGGTGTGAACCTTGAGGAACAGAGAAGATAAACTCAGCTCAGAACACTTTGCTGTCAATATTACAGAAGTACCAGAATTGGTTGTGGTTCATGGACAGTCAACAATTACCATACAGCAGGCAAGGACACAATATACTGTATTATACATAATAGAAGCACAATGTCAATATCATGATAGGTTTGGAGGAATGGAAGAGGTTGGTTGGGTTGTAACCACTCCCCCAATAAAATAATCAAAACTGGTCAATACAATTGGTCAAAAATAAAATATTTAGGAGTGGATTGTTTGGATTAGCTGAGTTAGTGTAATGTTGATGAAAAGTAACTGAAATATTTTAGTATAAAATGCAGTTCTGAACTGGAATGTACCACACCTTTATGTGATTAAGCCAGTCTCAACAGCAGCAAAAACACTACCTCCACTATGTGAATAAAAATCATTTTAATTCCTGAGTACATGCTAAAAAAGATGGTGTGTGTGACTCGAAATCAAAGGCAAAAACTTTTTTTATTATACTGTCACATTTTATTTGGACCCTGAAATTTTCCTGGTCATTTATTTGCAACTCAGTATTGGATTTCAAACTAACTACATTCAAAAGGCAGTGTTATGCTTAAAAAAAATAAAAATAAAAAAAAAAGGAAAAAAAGTTTTATACAGTAAAAGTCGGTTATTAGATGGACTAACGCATTATGAAAATGTTTTAACCCCTATTCTACGCGAATTCACGTCAACACTTAAATGATGTAATTATTTCCCGGCATCCGTGATGCCTTCTGGATGCAATTACAAAATTACCACAGCAGGAGTCAGTCAGTGCGCGCAGTCTTACGCGGTTCCCGATTTTTTTTTTAAATTAACTGTTAGCATCGTTAGCATTTTTATCGATGTTATACACAGTCATCGAACATGTTTCGAGTAATCGTCAAGCATTAATGAACGTGAAAAACATGGTGACGTGTTAAATGTAATCAACCTTTTTAACACAAAGATTTAACATTGATTTAAAATCAATGTACTGCTTTCGGCTATGTTATGTTTTAGAAAGTCTACATCCCATAACATCGAAATATAACCACCTTACCGGCGTTAGTTTCACTTCAGGTTCTGAAGTTCTCCTCCGAAGTGTTATTATAAATTGTCAAAGTGTTGTTTTCTATAGTCTGTTGAAGCCGTTGCCGCCACGCCGCCACACGTCTTCGTCATACACGGAAGTTTGGCTGTGTACGGTAAGGGGTCTCTCTCTCTCTCTCTGTCTGTCTGTCTCTCTCTCTCTCTCTCTCTCTGTCTGTCTGTCTCTCTATCTCCCTCCCTCTCCCTCTCCAAAGTTAATTTGAAAGTGCTTTATTGGCATGCCAAATAAATTCATATTTGTATTGCCAAAGCATGGCTATTTGCCTGAGAATCAGGTTCTACAACAATGCAAACGATAAACTATGGATAAATAAATAATTACATAAACAAAACATCTAACAACCGTATAAGCAACAGGAAGAGTAACCAGAACATTGACAATAGTTTAACAATGATGCAGTAATACAATGTGTGCGTGCGTGCATGTGTATGAGGGTGTAAGGCAGGATGATTTCACTCACTGTCTCATACGATGGTAGGTCAGTATGTATTGTGCTGCCAGTATACAGCAGTCCTTACATTCCCCTAACAAGTAGGGCAGCTTTTCAGGATCTGTGAGGCTGGTGAATTGAGGGTGTTTCTTGATAATTTTGGAATAATACTCTGCTCTAATGTCATTGTATTTTAAGCACTCCGTGAGAAAATGTAGCTCTGTCTCTACTTGGTTTTGGGGGCAGTGCTGGCAGATCCGCTGCTCTTCAGGCAGCCAGGATTTTTTGTGTCTGCCCCTCTCGATGGCCAGGCGGTGTTCGCTGAGTCTGCACTTCGTCAGGGTGTTTCTCATTTTCTTATCAGTCACAATGGACAGGTATTCTGCCACAGTGTACTCTCTGTTTAGGGTCAGATAGCATTGCATTTTGCTTTGTAATTTGGATTGAGTTGCCAATAGGTTTTGTAGTTCACTTTGAGTTGTTTAGTTATTTGATTGGGTCGGATTAGATCAGCGTTGGTGTTCTGGTCCTGAGCCGTTGGAGTGTTAGTACATTAGTGGAACTGTGACTCAGGACCAGTTGGGTGAGAAGACTTTTCTCGTTGCTCAACTCCTGGTATTGCAGGGCTTTATAATGGTATGTGTGGGGGTCGCTGGTTTTGAGGTGTTTCCAGAATTTGATTGCCCTTTTTTGTATTTTTATAATGAGTGGCTATTGGCCTAATTCTGCCCTGCATGCATTGTTTGTGGTGTGCCTGTGCACCTATAATATGTTTTTACAGAATTCTTCATGTAGGGTCTCAATTGGGTGTTTGTCCCATTTATTGAAGTCCTCATGTGCAAGCGGACCCCACACTTCACTGCCATACAGGGCAATGGGTTCAATTACTGACTCAAAAATTTTGATCCAGGTTCTGATTGGTATTTCAACACAGATTTGACGTTTTATGGCATAGAAAGCTCTGCATGCTTTTTCTCTCAGTTCAGTCACTGCTTGTGTAAAATGTCCTGTAGAGCTGATTTTGATTCCCAGATAAGTATAATTGGAGGTGGGCTGGATTTGGTTTTTGCCTAATGTTAATTGGAGTGTTTGTTCTTGAGATCTGGGTCCTTTTTGGAACACGATGGCATTTGTCTTTTTGAGGTTGACTGCCAGGGCCCAGGTCTTAAACAGCAGCCTTGTCTCACTCCACGTTCCTGGGAGATAAACTTTGTTTGTTTGTTGCCAATTTTTATACTGCACTTGTTTTCTGTATACATAGATTTAATTAAGTCATATGTCTTACCCCCTATGCCACTTTCAATAATTTTAAAAAATAGTCCTTGATGCCAAATAGAATCGAAAGCTTTCTTGAAATCAATAAAGCATGCATATATTTAGCTTTTATTTTGGTGAACATATTTTTGAATTAGGCTGTGTAGAGTGTAAATATGATCACTGGTGCAGAAATTTGGTAAAAATCCAATTTGACTTCTACTCAAGACATTGTGGTTTGTGAAGAAGTTCAAAATTCTACAATTTAAAATACTGCACATGATCTTCCCCAGATTACTGTTCATACAAATGCCTCGGTAATTATTAGGGTCGTATTTATCTCCACTTTTGAAGATGGGTGTTATTAATCCTTGGTTCCAGATTTCAGAGAAATAACACACTCAGAAGTTGAAGAGCTTGAGGATATACGTATGCCATCAGGTCCGCTCGCTTTATTTGGTTTTAACTTACTTATTTTGTCTTGAAGTTCCTGCTCAGTAATTGAGAAATCCAATGGGTTTTGATTTTCTTTAATAATCGATTATATTTCTTTGAGTTTTTTGGTGATATTTTGTTCTGGATTTGAATTTAATTCTGTTGTATCAAAAAGTGTTTGAAAATGTTTTATCCATATGTCTCCATTTTGTATTGCCAGCTCTTCATGTTCTTTCTTTGTCATGTTTTTCCAATTGTTCCAAAATTGGTTTGTGCTGATTGACTCTTCATTTATTGTCAGTTGTTTCTGTGTGTACTGTGTCTTCTTAATTCTGAGTGTACGTTTGTATTGCTGTAGTGTTTCACAGTAAACGAGGCGTACGTTTGTGTTGTTTGGATCTCTTGTGTTTTTGATTGGATAGATTTCTAAGTTTTTTACGTAATTGTTGGCAATCCTGGTCAAACCACTTGTCTTCTTTCTTGAAATTGTCTTTTTTGTTTCTGATTTTTAGTTTAGCTATTTTTGCTGTTTTGTCAAATATTAAATTTACATTTTTAACCGCAAGGTTAACTCCTTCTTTACTGTGAAAATATGTGGTGTCGAGAAAGTTGTCCAAGAGGGTCTGGATTTGTTCATTACTGATTGCTTTCTGAAATTCTATTGTGCTGTTTGGGGCCCATCTGTATAATCTTTTGGTCTTGAACTGCTTACTGGGCTATGTGTGAGTGCTGGGGTTTGTCTCTGTCCTTTTAATGAACACAGTGATTTGGCTGTGGTCAGACAGAGGGGTTAGTGGTTTAACAGTGAATGCACTGAGAGAGAAAGGGTCTTAATCTGTTATTATATCTGTTACTGTGCTGTCCCCAGCAGATGAGCAGAATGTGTACCTTCCTTGGGAGTCCCCTCTTACCCTGCCACTGACGATGTACAGGCTGCAGGAGGCCTTTACCACTCCTGTTGATTACACTGTCCTGGTTATTTCTGTGGGGCAAATTGAGATTTTTGAGATTGTAATTTATAGTGTTTTTAATGTAATTATCACCTTTTGTGCTTGTAACATCAGGCAGTGTTCCGGTTCTAGCGTTTAGGTCGCCACAAATGAGCACATTTCCCTGGGCCTGGAAATGGCATGTCTTTTTCTCTAACTCTGGGAACATTTCCTTAGAGTAATAAGGAGACTCTGCCGGTGGCATACAGACGGCACATAAATAGAGATCTGAACTTGAGCCAATTAAAGTCTTTTTAATTTTAATCCAAATATGGTATTTCCCAATTTTAACAGTATTAATATAGTTGTGATATTTTGATTTATACCAGATGAGCATTCCTCCGGAGTCCCTGCCTTGACGTACTGTGCTGAGTTTTTGCGAGGAATCATTTATTTCTTTGTAGTCTTGAGGACAGTCAGTGACAACATCAACTCTGCACCATGTTTCTTGTAAAATGACAACATCAATGTATTTGACATTACTTAGAAAATCATCATTACAACTTTTGGTTCCAAGGACTGATGATTTCAGTCCTTGGATGTTCCACATACTAATTGAAAAGGAAGACATGTTGGACAAAAAGTTATGCATTACTTACTTAAAATGAGATAAACAGGAGCAGAGAAAAAAAACATCTCAACAGAATAGTTTAACAATAGTGTTTTTAAATATGTATATTGTTTTGCTTGTAAATACTGTATATACTGATATGTCCATATTGTGAAGAGTCCAATTACCTTTGTTCGATTATGTAAGTTTTGTACAGATGTATTGTAATAATTGTTTGATCTCACCCATTTCATCATGCTTCTGTGACTTGGTGAGGGCTTCAGCATAGCTACGGCGCTGTGGTGGCTGGAGTTCCTGAGAGGGATGACAGGTTTTAACTGGAGAATGGCGTTGGATGGGTCGTTCTGGGTGGGAGTGAAGGACAGGTCCTGCTGCTGAAGGACAATGCATGTATTCTGATGGAGTACTGTGGGTAGAGACTGATGAGAGGCGCCGGTGACCGGGTCCTGTTGGAGGTGGTCGTAGTGAGGTGGGTCCTTGTGGAAGAGGACGGCGAAGGTTGTCTCCTTGTTGAGGAGGATGGTGGTGGGCAGGTCCTCTTGGAGGAGGATGTTGGGGAGCTCGTCCTTGTGGAGGAGGATGGCGGACAGAAGGACTTGCAAGAAGTGGGCCTCTGCCTCTGTGTTCCTTTGCTGTATGTGAAGGGTTGCCCATAGCCGCCATCTTCAGTATCCCGGCAAATTCTCCAACACCATGTTTGTTGAGATGTACATGGTCATAGAGATGAAGGGGTGTGATAGTGGAGTGATGCGCCAGGTGTACGTTAGGGAGAAGGGCACATCCTCTCAAAATTTGCACATTCACTCTCTGGATGGTGGCCGGGTGAAAGTCTTTACAGGGAAGGAGTGTGGAGATAATAATTTTGGCATTGGGGAACGTTTCGGAGGCTCTCTCTGTAACTTTACACACTAGGCCCCCCACTCTCTCCTGCTCTGATCTCAGGTCATTTGTGCCAGTGTGTATGATAATGTAGCTGGGGGTGCCGTAGTTGGGATTTGCGAGGATTCGGTGGGCATCTCTTGTTCTAGGGCACCATATTTTTGATGTTGTTCGACCTGGGAAGAATTTTTCTTTTTACAGAAATTTTCCATTTGAGTCTATTAGAATGAGCACCTCTGGATGTTTTTGTGGTATTATTGTGCTTTGTTTGTCTGCTTCTGGTGGCTGTTGTGCTGTAGACTGATGAGAAATAGGGGGTGTTTTCTTGCTCTCAGGCTTTTTGCTGTGATGTGGGCTGGGTCTGGGTGCTGCCAGGCTGTGGAGGGGCAGGAGTCAGTTGGGAGGGGACAATTTGAGATGATTCAAGATGGTGGGAGAGAATCTGTATTTGCGTTTCTAAGTTCTTTATTGTAGCATCTCTTTTGTCAATTTCCTTTTTTAGGTTTGAGAGCTCTCTCTGTACTTCCTGTTTCACCTCCTGGAGTTCTCTTCTCATTGTGTTTTTTGTATTATCCAGTTCGGTTCCCAGTGTCTCCCTGTGTTTTATTAGATTTTCCAAGTCTTCTTTTAGTTTCTGTAAAGATACTTTATTTTGTTTTTTTACTTGGTCCCAGACAGGTTCTTGTGTGTTGGCATGGCTGTGAACAGACTCTCTTAATTATGCTAACTCCACTTCAAACAGAGAGAGCATCTCCCTTATCTTGGGGACAGAGGAGTGAGTGTGTGGGCTCAGGGAGGGAGCAGGGCCTTGCTATCAACAGTGATGTGACTGTGTGGGTCTCCCTCGGGTTTTGTGAGCTCAGGTGTTGGAGGTTGGCTGTGTGTTTTGTCTTCCTCACATTGAGCTGGCTCTTTAAGGTGGGGGAAGGCTTCTTCAAACTTTTTTAGAGCACTCTGACTGCCCTGCACCATAATAGTACCATTTTGGTAGAGGTTAATAGTGAGAATTTTGCTGTCTGAATTTTTCCTCAAAGATACTAATTTGACGTCCTTTACATATTCCTCTTTTAGTGATGTGAGGGAAATGTTGACATGTAGCTGAGTGCCAGGCTGTACTGTGCTCGGTGTAAAAGAGCAGGTTGGTTGTGACACTCTTGCCTCTAATCAGGCTACAGTCGTTGAATAAAGTTTCTGGGTTTTCTTTCAGTATGGTGTGTGGGGAGGAGGGAGGGGTGGGGCTCTGCTGCTGCCGCCATACTGCTACAAATGTATCAATATTTTTGAACGTTGCCTGCAGCTCAGCCGGCCAATCAGGGAAGACTCTGACTAACTGACACTGGCTACAAGATTAGCACATTTAGCAGCCTTGTGCAGTTAAGGATATATTTATTACCCTATAAAGTAGAAATGTAGACTTTGTGTCTTGATTTGATATTAGGAAAGTCTTCTCACCCCTGCTGTAAAGATCTGGATCCGGGCTTCCCTCCTTGGGTCAGATTCCAGGCCTTCTGTTTTGTTTCTTTTCTTCTCCGTTCCTCTCTCCTGGATCCAAATCCTTTTTTTTCCTCTGTATTCCAGTGACATGAATTTGAAGGAATCCTCTCTTCCTTCGTCTTTGTCTTTGCTGATATTCTGTCTGCTCTTCTCTCCTCCTGTCTGACTTGTTTCTTGTGGCTAGGCTGCTAGGATATGCTGGTTTGTTTTGATTGTTTTTAGCCTTTTTGCTATTTTAAATGCTTGTTTTTATCTCATTTTAAAAGCATAAAAGCATAACATTTTCAGGAGCTCATCTTAAGCATCTCTCTCTCTCTCTCTCTCTCTCTCTCTCTCTTAAACATTTCAGGAGCTGCGCATCTTAAGCATGTCTCTCTCTCTTGGTCTCTTCTTCTTCTTTCAGTTGTAATGGCGGCTGGCAACCAACTGGAAGGTGCATTACCGCCACCGACTGGACTGGAGTGTGGAGCAGGTAGACGTTGAAAAATCTCTTTTCTTATTATTGAGGCTCTCTTGGTATGTCAACTCACTCCCGCTCATTTTCTTTCTCTCTTCTCTTTCTCTGTCTCTGTCTCTCTCTCTCTCTCTCTCTCTCTCTCTCTCTCTCTCTCTCGCTCTCTCTCTGTCTGTCTGTCTCTGTCCTCATGAAGGTATAAGGGAGGAGTCAGCTGCACAGACATAAGCACGGGATAAAACGGTCTGAATATAATGTGAACCCATAAATGCCATTCCAGTTATTATATTGTTTTATATCGTCGAGTATTATGTTGGTCCGTGGGATCAAAATTTTATTATTTCGATTCTGATTCATTTATTTCATTCGCATGTAGTGCACAACCCAAAGAGAAAGAGAGAAAAAGACTGTATTTTGGAGTGTGGCTAATGTTAAAAGATAGTTTTGTTTTGACTCCTCTGCATAATTGAATTTGTGCTATTTCAAAGCTTGGTTGTGGGTTAATCAATATATTATAGACACAGCATAAATAAAAAGCGTACGTGTCTAACATCTTCCTAATAGTTGACACCTATCTTAGTGCACTCCGTAGGGGATAAAGAGGTTTTGTGGAACGCGACCGGAATCTTACGGCCCTCCACCTTAGTCAGGGCGCGGCGCACTTACTCATTTTCTCAACACTGAAATACCATTACCTGGAGCTACACAAGAAGAAACGAACTTCCTGCATTTCCGTACACGATCTCTGGGATGAGGATAAATTAACTACCGCTTTAAACATCCCCGGGTTTTTACAAGCGTCCTTCATATTTCAATAAGGTTTGTTCCTCTACTTCTATAGAGTTACGCTTCGAGACAGTTTTACTCCGATCGCTCGACTTCAGTGTTTTAGTTAGCTGTTGGCTAAAGATATTAAACTTCGCTTTGTAATCGTGGAAAAGCATCTTCATGGCAAGTCTAAGCTTTTTTGTCGCTGATGGCGACTGTGAACGGAAGTTATAAGCGTGAGCTGCAAAAATCAGAATTTTCCCATTGTTCGCGGTTTCTTATCTTTACACCCGCGATGGAAGGTTGTTAGCTCAACACAGAGTAAAAGTCCTCAGGCTATGCTGGTTTGTATGGAAGAGGTGAGGCTTCTGTGTGTTTATCAAGTTATGGTAGATGTGTTCCAGCAATCACCTTGTTCTCTTCTTTTTTTCCTTTTTATTATGTCTTCTTGTTCTTCGTGTTCTTTTTTGTTTTGATTTGTTTTTTACACTTTTGCGCCCTTTATTTCCGATGCCTGAATGACCCATAATTACCCTGTGCTGTACGTTACAGTTCATGTGCCTCACTGACTTAGAATGCTTATTTGTAGAGAGCAACAAAGCAGAGAGCTAATGAACCTGAAAAGAGGTAGATTAAGGAAAACAGAGACTTAACCCACCTTGACCTCTCAGTCCCTTTAAAGAGTTCAGGGAGGTCAGAGATGGCTCGTTTCTCACAAAGAGTCTGCCTAGCAGGTGTGGAATTCAGTCCTTGTCTTGTCTTTTTTTAAAAACTTAAAAATAAACTTAACACATGGCAGTAGGTCTCAACTAATATTGTTTAAACATATTTTTGTTGCTGTTTAATCCCAAAGTGTTCTTTCTACCTTTCTAAAATTAATTTATTTTCAAATCAGACACCACTGTAGTGAAAGTGAGTGATTTTTATTGTCATTGTGAACACAGCACAGCACACAGTGCACTACAACACAATCTGACTGCTGCATTTGACCCCTTCGTGAAGGAGCAGTGGGCAGCTGATATGAGCAGTGCTTGGGGATGGTGCCTTGCTCATGAGTATCTCAGTGGTACCTTTACCGTTCCTGGGATTTAAACCGGCAACCTTCTGATCACAGGGTGAACACCTTAACTGTTACACTACCAACTGCCCAAATTACAAATTCCCACAGTGAGGCTGTACGTTAACTGGGTAAAATTAAATTTCCTTTCTTTGGATGAATATCCGCTCTAATATACAATGTGTCGGAGCATACACCATCTATGGTTTTGTAGGAAAGATCTCACAATGCAACTTTCATTATTTACTACTGCTGTTGTGGGATGACGTTGTGTTAAATTGACAGTCAAACAAAAAAGGAGACACATCTTTGACATGGAAGTGTTGATACACAGTCTTTTTTTTGTTTGTTTAGTTCAGATGTTTGTTTTTGCCATAGCTATTTTGTGTCAAAAAGTAATATAAGTGGTCTATTACTTATATCTTCTTGTTTTTTATAGACTATCTGTGAGAAGGTAGCGCTGCTAAATATATAATGTTTTGGCAATTTTATTGTGATGAGCGCATGAGCTGCAGTTACTCTTTTATATTTAACTCAGCAATCAAACTAAACAGGATGTTTTTGTGTCATTTCTTTCAAAAGGAATTCATTTACACGTAGAAGCAGATTTCTTAACTTCATTGTGTAGTTTCTGAATGCATTTGTTATCTAGAAATTGGTCTTTAAAAAACAAGGTCTTTAAAAAAGGGCCCGGTGGAGAAAAAAAGGCAGACAGCAGGATGATGAGGAGATAAAGAAAGGGAGTCCTCTCTCTGTTAGCAGGCCTGGACTTGACCAAGTGAGGGAAGTTAAGGTAGACAGTTCTGGTTAATGAATCAGGTTTTCCAGGTGAAAATAGTCTGGCACCTTCTGAGTCAAAATTATAATTGCCAATCATCAGTTCAATACTGAAACTCTACAGTTCTTTTGAAATGTTTTCCACTGAATAAGGTGACCTAAGAATTTAAAGAAACTTGTTTTGTTCCTCCGACTTTAAGCATTTCACCTCATTCATGAAATATTTCACTTTTGTTTTTTTCCCTCAGTCACAGTGGTATGCTGTCCCCAAAAAGTAAAGAAGTATAAGACCTAGCTAAATGTGATTTGTGTTGTGTCTGCATTTAAGATGCTGTGGTCTCTGGGCCATGTTTCAGAAAACCCAGCTGGCCTTTGTACGTTACCTTCACTGAGGTGGTGAACTGTTAGTAACTAGCATTGTTGGGGAAGCTACTGTTAAACGGTAGCATTTCAAGCCACAGGCTACTTATGAATAAAGGGTGCAAAGCTGCTGCCAAGCGAGTGTTTTAATATAGTTGTTAGCATAAGTACAACCTGCAGAAAAGCAGCTATCTATTTAAAAGCTATTTCACTGCTATGGAGTCTCGCTTCCATCTTCACTGATGTTTACCATGCTTTGTCTCTCGCAGCTGGCAAGAGCATGCTGTGATGCAGTGACCATGTAGGCAGTGTGGCCTATTAGATGCTACTTCGTCAAATTCAGCACCAGTCATAAACACCTGGTAGTTGACAGAACGTCTTTGTAAAGAGAGAAAATCAAGAAAATCATAATTTTTTTTGTAATAATGTATTTGTACAAAGGTTAAAGTTTAAAAGTAGCTTCTCTACTGGAAAAGGTGTTTATGTTGGAAGCTTCCCCAAATTATTTACTGGAAAGTAATTATTCTTAGTCATATGTTAGAGCAATTCTGCTAAGTACCACAGTTGTTGGGTATATATATATATATTAGCTGAAAAATATATTTACTGCAATATGCCTTGCTATAAGTGTCTCTCTCTCACTCTATCTTTATCTTTCTCTCCACAGAATGGGGGCAAATGAAGAAAAGAAGGAGGCATGTGGGACGGTCTGCCTCAAGTACCTCCTCTTCAGTTTTAACTTCTTGTTTTGGGTAGGTATATAGTGTTTTCTGATTCTGCCAATGTCTTCAAATTTTAATAAATTACTATTACTAAAGTAACAGAGAGGCTGAAGATCCTTCCACCTAGAGCTGAAGCGATTATTTGAATACCTCAAATACTTAGTTTACAAAAAATGGTTGAGGCATTTTTTCTAGAATCGAACCTTCGTTTAATTCATTTCACTCGCTAGAACCTGCTCCACTTGTGTTTCACACGGACGCTTATTAGTGACGCACAACGTTTTCAGTGGCGAAATGTGGGAAATGTAGTTCTCTTCCAGAAAGGCCAAACGTAGCTCAATTTATAGGCCAAATTGGTTCAAAAATAACTTAAAACTTCAGTATTTCTTCATTTTCAATTGATCAGATTTTTTTCCAATTTTATAATTTTGTAGTGTTATTAATAAGAAAGAAAATTTAAAAAATATTCTATATTCTGATGGATACCAAATGTATAAAGAAGTGTTTCCGCAATAGAATGTTAAGCCATAGAATGCATAGTAAAAACTCTGCAACTCAGTAATAAAACAGACAGCGTTCGTACTATTTGTAGTAGTTATGTATACAGTTTCAGCACTTTTATTTTACATTAAGCTAACAAAAACTAAACATTTTTACAGGCGCAAGTCAGTTTTCATAAGAAATGTGCTGATTTCATAACTGTCAGCATTTACACATCAAACTATGATAAATTTGAGTAGTGCTGGACTCTACTCACACACTAGAATAAGCCTAAAAACTAAGGTATTGTTTTTCTGTTTTTAAAAAAAGATCCAAAAACTCGATAGAATACTCGATTACAAAAAGAATCGATAGTTACAGCTCTACTTCGACCACATTGTGAATGTTTACATGGCCTATTTTGCAAATCCACCTTTAACTTGCCTTTTTATACGTGTGATTCTATTTTATCAAAAATATAACCTGTCTTGGTGAGGACTACACAGCACAAGCGTTAAATGTTAGGTTAGTTTTTTTATGTATAGTTTTTTTTATATGTTTTGGGGAACGCGAACGATTATCGATTGTTATATTAAGATTTCAAATGGTCAAATATCAAAATCTGTATTGGTCTTAAATACTATATTGGTCAAGCCCTGGCAAAAACATTTATAGAATAGAGCTTATGTAAGGAGTTAAAAAAGTTACCTCTCAAGCAATATCAGCCAATCCCATACAGCAAATTGATGAGATTTAAAACATTTAATTATTGATGTGAGAACTGTGTACTGAAGAACATAAAAAAGTTTGCATTTCTGCCCCTCACAGCTGGCCGGTGGTGCTGTGATGGCCGTGGGGATTTGGACGATAGCAGAAAAGAGTGACTACATCAGCCTGCTGTCCTCCAGGATCTACGCTGTATCCGCCTACATCCTCATTCTTGCGGGAGTCATCGTCATGGTTACAGGAGTTCTTGGTTGCTGTGCCACTTTCAAAGAGCAGCGGCGACTTCTTAGAGTGGTGAGACGAACAACATACAGTACATGTTGTCTTCTGTAAGTCCTTCTGCTAGTCATTTATTGGGCCAGGCCTAGTTTGATGTTGGCTCATAAACAGCTACAAATAAATGAAATAAAAATAAAGCCTGGCTACACAGTGTACAGTTGTGGTATATGGTGTAGTTAAATCACGTGACATCAGTTAAAACTGTATTGATTCATGATGGGTAACTCTTCTTTGCAGATGAAAAAAATCTCTGGAAGGGAACAGAATATGGAATATATAAAAGCAATCTGCATATTTTATGATGACAGTAATTGCACAAAACACTGATTTAGTGTAGTATTTGTAGGAACCTGCTTTTATTAATAAATCTCTAAACAAAGACAAAAGCATGCACTTAAAGGTAATAATAACGGGACAAGTCTTCAAGCTTCTAAGTAAGTTGGGGTGTGACACTAAGAAATACACTGACTTGTGCTTTCCCAGTGGCTGGATTATTTCTAATAAGAATGAATAATAATTTTCACCAGGTTTCAATTTTGATGTTAGAACAACACATTTTGGGGAGGTTTCAAATCCAGAAATTGTGTTAATACATGATAGACTTCTTTATATGACATTTATCAGAGCTTTTTCCATTTTGTAATTACAGAGATAGTTAAGGGGCGGTTTTAAGTTCAAATTCACAATCTTGGTTACCAGATCACTGCTCCACTAACACCTTAAGATTTAGAGATCATGAACACAGCACAACTGGGCACACAGTGTGCCACAGGTGCAGAGGTAACTCAGTTTAAACCAGTCATTTTTCGAAGTTTTCTTAGAAGTACCTTGTATGTTTAAAAAAATTACTATTAGTTTGATGCTATTTCAACATTAGTTTAATGCAGTTTCAGGCGGGGTACAAATGTGCCCAGACAACCTGCTGCCGCCATTACCGATGTTTTTAGAATACTGTCAGTTGCTTTGGTTTATACATACATTATTCAAACAATATATAACTATTGTCTAGAAAGAGGAGAAAAAAAGTTGAAAAAAGCAATGTCTGTCCAAAGTAATAACAAACATCCATTTGTCAGAGTGGAATTAGCAAAAAAGTTTGAATTTATGATTGTAATGAGCAATCTTAAAGTATTCTTCCTCACACTTGAAAATGTTTTGCTCTTTCTGCTTCAAGAGCTCTGCAAACACGCTATTGTCTACTATTGTCCCTCTTTATGTAAAATTTAGAATGAGTTTCACAAGTACGACTAATTTTTTCTCTCTGACAGAAGCTTCCACAAGGACTCTTAGTTGCTGTGCAGACACTGCCACATATTTCAGTGTCAGAAAGGGCAGGCATGATTGGGTGCAGAGATAGGAAAGGAGGGGTTTGGTGTAGGTTTACAGAAGGCTAGGAGTGAGAAGGAGAGAGAGAGAGTTAGTGGAGGTCAAGAATGGAGGAGTAATCTTCACAAAAATTTTCTTTGTGCATACTTTTTTCCATATATGGTCCCAGATTCCAGATTCTGTACTGACTCGGGTTTGGCTCCAATTTGAAAATGACATTTTCCAAAAGAACTTTATTCTAATGATCCTTTACTGATATCTCTGATGATGCTGTAAGTCATGTTTTCATTAACCATATACGATTAGAGCCTTTAATCTTGTCCCTCAGAGGTTTTACTGTCAGTATTTGATCTGATATTATGTGGAGATCAGAATATTGAGAGATGTAGGAGTGACTTATTCCAGGTGGCATCTGGAGGAGCTTCACTTTGCTTGGTGCCTGTGTTCAGTAGGATGGGCTGTGAATGTGGGCAGGTTCAGGCAGGTACAACTATGTTGGCTTCCGTCCCTGATGAGCACAGATCTTCTTACCGCCCAAACCTGACCTTAAATTAAGACATAGTGGCAGTCTGCTACACTTAAAAATGCTGAGAGTGAAACAGAGAGGGGAAAAATCTGGAAAAGGTTTAAAGTTGGTTGATGTATAGACTAATGATGATGATGATGAAGTGAATATATCCTTGTGCACATTTGTAATTCGGCAGTGATTTTGGCATATTAACTTAATTGTGTGCTTACCCACTCTTCTGACTCTTTGGCCTCTTTTGCCTTTACACTTTTAGTATTTCGTCCTGCTGCTGTGCATTTTCATTCTGGAGGTCCTGGCTGGGATTTTGGCTTACATTTACTATCAGCAGGTAAAATCTGCCTTACTGAAGTAGCTGTGAGCGCATGTGAGGCTGCGTGTGTGTGGCCTAGAATGTCAAAGATGTTCAGTGTTGATAAAAGCAACAAGTAGCACTGCACAATATATCGTTTCAGCCTTGCTCTGGTGAAGTCAAATGGCAAGCTGTGCAGAGTTAAGACAAACTAAATCAGACTCAGTCAGGCTGCAACATTTTTGCTTCTTGATACAAAAGAGAAAAAAAAAAATCTAGGTCTGATCTAATCTATATCTATTGTCTAATTTCAAATTAATTGATAAAGTTTAAGATTGTTTTAAAATGGTTTATTATATATTTTTATTTTCTACGCATATGCACTGCCATATAAAGTCATCCAGTATCATTATAGAATGATCAGTTCTTTAAGAATAGAGCTGTTCAAGTAATTTGCTTAAAACTATATTTTCTATATTGCAGCATATAGCTTAAAAGATCAAATATTGTGCAGACATAGTAGAAATTAATTCATTAAAATCTTTCCTATTTGCGATATCCTCCTTTTGAAAATGCTTAGTCTGACTTGTGATTTTTCCATTTGTTTCTGTTGTTTTAAACTTTGCTAATGTGTTGTAGCTGAATGATGAACTGAAGACTAACCTGAAAGAGACCATGGTGCTAAAATACAATCAGTCTGACTCTGGGCACATCACCAAAGCTGTGGATAAACTGCAACAAGAGGTATACATTTCTCTTAATCTGTGGGGATGGTGGTTGAAATGACATCTAACCTATTCCTGTCTCCCTCTCTCTCTCTCTCTCTCTCTCTCTCTCTCTCTCACTCCCAGTTTAAGTGTTGTGGAAGCTGGAACTCTTCGGACTGGACAGAGAGCGAGTGGATTCGCTCTAGTTTGGCCGAGGGTAGGAAGGTCCCGGACAGCTGCTGTAAGAGCGTCTCGCCTCTCTGTGGCAGGAGAGATCACCCCTCTAACATTTACAAAGTCGAGGTGGGAGTTTTTCACGTCTCACTACGATTGATTCTGCTAATCTCATTTATTGCTTTTCGTGTTGTGGTGTGACAGCTCTTGGTGTGGGTGTGGATGTGTGTGTGTGTGTTTAGCAGTTATCTTTTCATTTGATCTTTGTAGAGGTATATCAGGAGCACGGCAAGAACATTTGCATGAACTAATCAATGTTGTGTGCAGGATTTTGGATTCTTCAGATTGTTTAGACCCCCAGTTTCTTACTGTTTTTAAGGCTCCTTGTTTGGTTACACCTGAACTTTCTTCATCTGACATGCACTCAGGGCATTCTAGAGATTTTGTAGGAAAGCTCTTTTATTTTATATTTCAATAACATACCTGTTTACTACCTGTTCATGTCTTACAAATTCAGGTGGTTATTTTATTTTAATTATATTGCATTGCTTTTGCATCAATACACTAAACAATGTTAAAATGAGACAAGTCAGTTGTCACGCATTTATGGGCTTGTCTAGCCATTGCAATACATTGATTTGACCAGTAGATGGGGCATGTGTGTGGTCATTTGAATATCCTGAAAATCATTTTCTAAATTAGCTGTTTTTGGTCTCTTTCAAAATTGATGTAACAGAGTAGGGAAAATGGAAAAACTTCCAGATTCTTCCAGAATTTAGGCTGTAATGCTTAATAAATGGAACTGGGTGATATATATTAGGTCTTATTCTGTGCTTTCACAACAGGGCGGCTGTATCACTAAACTGGAAAACTTTATCATGGACCACTTAAAGATCATTGGCGCTGTGGGTGTGGGCATCGCCTTTGTGCAGGTGAGACAAACAACTTTTTAAACATTACATTTAGGACATTTTCGGAATTAGGAACTAAGAGGTGTTATGTTACAACTCCAAGTCCAAGATTCTCCAAACTGACAAGACTTAAAAAGAAAAAAGTGGAGAAGCAGCTTTCTTTTATTATGCACCTTAAATATAGAAGACTCTACCAGTTGTGATTAGAGAACTGAATCACTTTCCTGTTTTAAAAAGGTTCTAAAATGCACCTATTTACCCTGGCTTTTAATATTTATTATTTTACATTTATTGTATCCATATTTCCCCCATTTTTAATTAGATGTCATATGCATGCAAACTGTGACCTCATTTGTTAGAACATTCACAAATTGCTGTCTCAAAGATCCAACAGTTGTGATGGAAAAAATGTAATTAATGGCCAGTGCCAGTGAAAAGCTGCTTCTTTGCAGCTATATCAATGTTTGCCCAGATTTCAATAAAGCATTGTATTTTATGAGTACTCTAAATTAATCCCCAACACATTTTGTCATCTCCTTGCTACAACAATCTGTTGTCTAAGACACCAAACATAAAAACCCTTAGTGCAGTTCACTTTTGTTGATCAAATCCTGGATCAAATCCCATTCTCACCATAAACAAACCGTTCCACAGTTTGATTGAAATCAGTCCGAGACCAGATCCTCTGAATGTTCACAGATTTACTGTTTTGATTTCTGTGTTCTCACAAGCAAAATGAATTTAAGGAGAAAGCCCTACTTCCATCAAAAGAACAATGTGAGACAATGCTTATACTGTATTCTTTATCTGGGGAAGCGTCCTTCATCTATTTAATTCTTTCTATTTTTCTTTCAGATTGTGGGAATGGTTTTCACATGCTGCCTCTACAGGAGCTTGAAAGCAGAGCCGTACTAAGCAGTCAGCAATTACCTATAACATAAACCTCTCAAAGCTGTCCTCGTTTTAATCTACCAAACGTTACTTTAGATCAGTTGAAGAGAAAGGTACAATTGAGAGATTACAGCAAGGATTGAGGCTGGTACTAATGACAGCAATCAAGATTGATGTCTACATTTACTGTCTCAACTTGCGGTAGAAAATGTGCCTATTATGAAGTGAATCGCTGCATGCTATGAACCTCAGCGTAGAAAAAGCTGTGCACTTGAAATTGTTGTAATTGCCTTTAAATCACAGCCTATGCCTTTGGTACTTTGGTAGTGACAAGTTGTATTTAATCTAGGACAGTGCTATCTACTGTAGCTCATTTGTGTGTCTTTAAAAAAAATTTATATATAAAGGATTTTATTCACCCCCTACTACCAAAGTTTGAGAGTATGAGTGGCATTTTATATACATATCTAGTCTGTTTTACTATTTTTAATTGTTTTATTATTTCTGTATTTCTAATGGTAATGATTCTCATGTTCTACAATGAAATCAAAATTCTACTGCAGTGATGTTTAAAAGAATAGTGCCACTGTCATGAGGACGTTTAGATTTTAAGATGTGCCTTGTCATTTATTTAAAAACAGTAATAAAGTTCACAGTATTACAGCCTCTTTGTCTAGTTATTGGTCATAATCATAGTTAAGAGAGACAGATAAAATGAAACACTAAAATGTGCAGTTTGGCTGCTCAGTCTGTTCATTTCAAATTTCTTCTTTTTATTAGTAAAACAACAATATTTTGGATAATTTTTAAAGTGCTCCATGGATTGTAGTGGTGGTCCAGTGGTATTGGTATTCGCCTAAGAGTTTGGGGGTTCAATACTGACAACAGTTAATTACTTTAAAATATCTTTGTGAAGAGTAATGTTTGTCTGGACCTACACAAGTTCAAATGCTAATGGTAATTTCAGCGTCTGTTCAAATACTAGCGGTTATACTATCTAACCTACAAATTTTGCTTACTTTGCCCGCCTCTCATGATATAATGGATTAAATGGATCAAAAACGGGACAGTTTTGGTGCGGGTTTGGAGAAGATTTTGCCTATTTTTCAGTGGGAACCAGCACCAGTGCAGTGGAAAAGGCCCCAAGACTATCACTATCACCACTGAGCCTGTGAACAAGACCGTTAACCTTACATAGCTCCAGTCAGACTTAATTCTACTGTCTGAAAATTTAATGTTTAACATTGCTGCATATGGTGTCATGTGGATGATGTTTTCCAAAGTGGTGTAGGTCCAAACCTTTTAAGGCCATGTTTGATTTGTTATGTGTAATCATAAAAATCATGTGTGATCGTAAGAAGGGTTGAACATGTTTTATCGGATGACAGAACTGGCTTAATAATAGCGTAAAAGGCATCTGGTCCATGTTTAGAGACTTCATTTTCACTAATGTCTCAAATTCTTGACAAGGCAGCGTCAAGCAGAACTCAATATGGAACCAGTAAAGGCTTTTTTCCACAGTATTTCTAAATATAATCATGAGCAGCAGCACCAATGTTAGCACGGACATCAACATTGACATAAGCACTACTAGGAATGTTAACATTGGTGTTAGAACGAAGGTAAGCTTTAGCAGCAGCGCTAATGCTTCCACGGACACTTTCATTAGCATTGGCTATAGCGCTAGAATGTGCAGTGCTTGGTGCTTGATATAAAAGAGACAGCTTAATTTTTACATTCACTTTGGAGGAGGCATCTTATCTACTATAGGTTTGGTGTGCTGAAAACAACAGTGTAGATTTAAAGGTAATGATTTGTACTCAAAACAATTTTCAGAAGAAGGCCATGCTTAAGTGTTTTAAATTATTCATTCATTCATCCAGGATCATTAATCCCTATCACTGTTGCAGGGACCGGAGTCTATCCCGGGAACTACGGGTGCAAGGCGGTGACCAACCCTGAGTAGACGCCAACACACTGCAGGGCGCATACACTCTCAGTCACACCTTACAAGGTCAATTTAGAATCATCAATCAACCTATATTGCTCGCTTTTGTACTGTGGTAGGAAACCAGAGCACCCGGAATAAATCCATGCGAACACGGGGAGAGCATGCGAACTCAACACTGAAAGGTCCTATGGCCTTTTATTGAAAATTCCTGGTTTTGTTTAAATCTGAAAGAAATGATTGTTTTGGTAACCAACTTTAATATTAGGGTTAGATGTAATATTGTTCAGGTCTAGAAATGACAGGCGGCAATGGAAGTTGCTAACTAAGATTGAAAGGAATGGATGTGCAGGCATCACATCCATTTGCATGCTTTTTAAATTTCTTGCTCTACTTGAAAGCAGAGCTGGACAGAAGATCCCCAGAGCTCAGAAAGATTTGAGCAGAGATGGAATCTGTGTTTTTCATGTCTCTTTTGGTAACCTTTAGTGGGCTGACTGTAGGTTGGGTGAGAGACTATGTTTTTGTTCAGAAATCACTGACCTGGTGGGAAGCTCAGGATTTTTGCAGACATTATTACGCAGATCTGGCTACTGTCACAACTCCAGAAGAGAATCAGATGCTTATTGAGACTGCAGGAAGCAACTTTACTAAAAGCTGGATCGGTTTGCGTTGGAACATGCACACCTGGCAGTGGTCTGACAGAAATATGAGTTCTTTCCATCCTTGGGATGTCTTTCAACCTTATTACTTATGGGACTGTGTGAATGTAAAGAGTGGAGGCTGGAATGTTAATGACTGCAGTGACCGTTTGCCGTTTTTTTGTTACAGGACTTTAGTTTTGGTAAAGGAGAATAAGACGTGGGAAGAGGCTCTCAGTTATTGCAGGACTCATTACACTGACCTGGGCCGCCTTAGCTCACAGACACAACGTCGTCTGGCCAAAGTGGAGACCCAGCTGGCCGAAACAGCCAGCGTGTGGACCGGTCTGCGCTTCCTGGATGGAAAATGGATGTGGGTGAGCACAAAGATATTCAGCAGCCAGGTCTCAATGCCTTCTTGCCCTGAAAACCCCTACCGCTGTGGCGCCCGCAACACAAAGCAAGACCTTTGGGAAAACAGAGACTGCGGCGAGAAGCTTAACTTCCTCTGCTACTTTGACTGAGAGAGACTTAAAACCAAAACACCTACCAAATCTCACACTGATAGAGATAGATAATAATTTCCAGGAGTTTAGACATTACCTAGGGTTTCAGTAATATTCAGTCACTCATGGTAATTGTCTACTTGTACAAAGCAATTGTGTACAAATGAGTAGAGTGAGTGACCTTGACTTTCACATTTTAATATGAAAACTGGTGTGCAAAACGTGCTGGGTATTTGGCTAGCTTGATTTGAATCCGTACCAAGGTACGGACTTTACTTGGAGTGACACAAAACTCATTTGTAACCTTGAAAAAATAAAATACATATTACGCCTTTTTTGTTTTCATCTGTGTTAAACTGCATTACATTAACTTTTTTGCAACTGGTGATCTAAGTTTATAGCTGCTATGTTTAGTGCCGCCACAGTCTGGAGAATAAATGAAATTTATAAAAAAGAACAAAAACAAAAAGCACTTTTACCTTTTAAGCCTACACAACATGAGCAGTTTCAAAGAATTACATAGCAAATACATTAAAATATGAAATATTTAATTAAATAGGGGAAAGGAAGTCTTAACAGTTTTGATGTTAAAGTGCAATGTAACCACTAGGTGGCACTGTTAGCTTTTATTCAGATTTTGAATACTTAAAAAGCACTGCTTTGAAAAAGTACAAACATTTCCCAGGAATATAAACCACACTCTGTCATGTATGTCAGTGCATTTTATACAACATAATGACATGATGATACAGGAAGCTGGATGAGACTGGACAAGTTTTCATGATTCATGGTTCTGGCTACGGCCTGCTCATGTGCTCCTGCTCACACTGAATAGTTAATGATTGTTTAATAGCTAGACTCAACCATTTAATTCTTCAGGGACAAACCATTTATATTTCATAATCTTAGTTTATGGGAAGTGCATGTTAGTAGCATAGCTGGCAATGAGGCCTAGTGTGCTTTGAGTGTGTCAGTGTGGGCCAAACGAGCATGTTCACAATTAAGGCTCTTTCATAATGCATGCAGGCTCGGAGGGGAACTGGGCACTGGCTTCATTAAGGCCACACTCAGAATAAACCACTCTGGTTTGTTCAGTCGTCACTCCATCCTTCTCTCTTCCCTAAAATGGATGGGCTGAGATTTGTTGCTATGTCAGACAGTCATGAATCTTTCATCTGCAGTGAGTTTGGAAAAACTTGTTTGTCTGCGGAAGTTTAATCGGCTATGATTTGGATTGACATGCAAAAGGAACTTGTCTAGTTTGAACTCAGAATTTGTGGGGCATGTAAGAATGAGGGATAAAGTCTCAGGTTACGGGGTGTGTGTTTCTCCCTCTCTTTCTCGCTTTAAATCTGCTACTTTTAGGTAGTTTGATATTTAGTGTGTTTGCCGTAATGGTAATTATGTGCAGTTGAAAGGTGTTTTTTCTACTATTGCTGATCAGTTATTGCATCCGTAAAAACTCCAGTAGCGTTCCTTAGTGAGAGCCGCAGCAGGAATGAGGTGATGGGTAAGCGGAACAAGGCAGAGGGATGGAGGAGAGACGTAATCTCATCTCCAACTGGCACTGGGTCTAATGGCCACAGCAGATCCTAACAAATGGAAATATCATTTAACACATGCAAACACACATTATCTTTATGAGACCCTTTCTCTGACACCCATAATAACTAGATGTAAATAATACTATAGCTAACTCTATACACATAAGCCTTAATATCTTTTTCTATCATTTAGAGATCAATTAGCATCACCAATTGTTCAATAGCTGCCCCCACACACAACTGGCTCCAGGCCTCAGTAGGCAAACACTAGCAAATTAACAAAGAGCAACGCAAGCCAAAACAGAGCTGATATCATGGCAGAATCTTCCACAACATTCTGATTTTCAATGGCAGATAAAAAAGAGAGAGGGAGTTTATGCTAAGGTGCCTAAGGTGCTGGAATAAGTTCTTATATGCTGCATGAATAGTTTTTAATTTAAAAAGATGAAAGATACTGTTAAGCTTCTTATATATTCAAAGAGTATTTTGTTTCTGACAATGAATAGTCAAATGAATTAAATATTTATAGATGTAATAAACTAGCTGACCCGATCGGAAAGTGCTCTGACAGGAGGGAGAATTCATTATTAAAAGGGAGGAGAGGCCAACATTAATGAAAGCTGTGAATGGGCTGAAGATGAAGAGAATTCCGGGCTAAAATGCTCAGAGGATCAGATTTGAGAACAATAAGGTGAATCTGCACGCCCATTCTACAGGAATCAGATGTGTGCAATCCCACAAATGGATCTAATCTGAGAGAATTTGTGCTTATCTGTTCTGAAGATGGAATCAAGGTTTCTACTCTCTCTCTCTCTTACTCTCTCTCTCTATCTCTCTATTTGTCTTTATGCATCTCTCTTTCTCTCTCACTTTTACTCTTTTTATCTTCGTCTATCTGCTTCTGTCTCTTATTGTCTAAATGTTTGTCAAACAGACTGAAGCATTTGTACATGGTGACATGTAATAATTAAATATACTCTGGACACATAAGGAATGCTGCATAACCTGATTTTAATAAAAGATGTTATTTAAGTTAACAGAAGGAACAATAATACACTAGGTATCCTATCTATTGACCAAGTGAAAGCATTTGATATGGTTGATCATAAATGTCTATTTAGCACTTTGGAAGCCTTTGGATTTTTGTGGAGAGATTTCGATATTGGGTCTCTCTGTGTATAACATGGTGTCTATTCTTGTGAAAGTTAGCGGTGGGCCGAGTTTGAGTTATTCCAGTTCTGATGGGCAATACAAAGGTCTGCCCACTGTCAAGGCTGGAGTCAGTTTCACAGTTGAGCCTTAACCATGCAGGTTAAGTAGAGGCTCAAAGGGCATCCCGATTTAGAGGGATCTCGGTGGGCCACATGTCATGTATCATGTCATGTAGATCATTATTATGGTTGTGATAATGTGCCGGGATGATACTGAAGTGATGCCGAGTGGTTTAAGAGTGTATGGGGAGGCCTCATCAGCCAAGGTCAACAGGGATAAAGGCAAATAATGAATTGTCTAAGTGGAAGTGGCCGTTACCAAATTCCAGGGCTCAGGTGGTGAAAAAGCTAAGTTACCTTCATACAGTATTATGTCACAAGCTGATGGGGATAGAACCCCACAAGGACCCACTCTAGGCAACACTGACTAAAGTAATGCACTTTTTTTTGGAATTGACAACACTGGATCCGTTGTGTGGCTCTCTACCTTCCTGTTGAAGACTTGTGCAAAGGCCTGGAAGATAAAAAGAGGCAGGTATAAGTCTACCTGCAGCCTGTAAAAAAGCTCCACCTGCCACAAGAATAACCTGCCATGGTAACCCAAAGAATCCTGCAGAATGCAGGGGGATTACATTATGATTCCCAGTTGTTTTAATGCATTTAGATGTAGTAAGCTTTTGTTCTTGAGTTTCCTTTTATCAGGCCGCTCTTAAGCTTTGGCAGTTGTTTTAAACTGCAAAAAACATCAAAAGTCAACTAGGATGGGTCCTAGAGGAGCCATTATTTCGCAACCCTGTATTACACTGTATGATGCTGTTGTATTCAAAGACTGTTAGGGAGACCCTGCTGCAAAAAGGCTGCACAAACCTTGGACAGTGTGGGGATAGCAGTGGGTGGCAGAGTGCTGATGATTTAAAGGTGACAGGCCTTTACTCGCTCAGAGTAGCGTTACAGCTTCTGGAAGAGAGCAGGACGGCTCTTGTAAAGTCAGAGAGGGGCATTGCATGGAGGCAATAGACCCTAGAGGACCATTTGCAAGTAAAAGCCATCCTTGCATTTGGTGGTGTTTCATAACTCAGCAATAAGTGTGAGTAAGGTCTCACGTCAGTTAGCTTGGACATCTTTGGGAGGAACAGCCTCCTATTTGGTAGGTGTTTGGGAGTATAAGCCTCCTATATTTGATGAGCAATGATACTGATGTGTTCTCTGTCCTTAATATATACATTTTTGGAGTTTTTTAAATGTTATTTTTAAATTTACAACCAATTCTGTCATTGGTTAAATAGAGAATGTTAAAACGTGGTGGTAGTCTAGTGGTTAGAATGTTGTTGTACGGAATGTTCTTATTGCCTTGCCTAGTAAAATAAAGGTTATAAATAAGTAAAAATGGGGTGGTGATCAAGTGTTTAGGATGCATGCCTCTGGATCAAGAGGTTGATGATTCAAATCCTGAAATTAGTCTCTGAAATTAGGAAATGGGAGAGGCGCTGGATAAGAATGTGAGCTAAATGTCATAAATGTAAATGTAAAAAGTTAAATTCTCTTTCTATTTCCCTCTCTCCATCTCTCTCTCTCTCTCTCTCTCTCTCTCAGGGAGGCTACTCAAAATTTCTACACTTTTTTTTTTTTATAGTTACTGATAAAAGGTGGATGATTAGACATAACCATGCACAGTCTCTACTACTGACAGGACCTTGTGCACAGGTAAACGCACAACCTTAGGGGCTGTGGTGGACTTAATAATGTGGTGTTAATGCAGCGCCCAAATTTTTAAAGATCAAGTCTGGGATTCTAGAAGCAGGCAGTGACGAGGACGCAGTGTGATTTTCTCAAGTCATGCGTTGGTGGATGTGATGGCCAGTACTGCAGATGAAAAATGCTGATTTTTTGTTTAAATAAATCAAATGAGAAATATTTTTATAAACGTTGTGTCAAAGTCTTAAAGAGAGCTAGGCTAACAGCGATGATATGCAGTGACTTGCTAAATTTGCAGTAGCTGACAATATCAAACATGCATGGAGGGCTTATTATACACCGTCATTAGCTAATTGTATATGGTATAATGGCTGACAATGCATATGCCTCACTTTAAATCCTGAGTCAAGACTGAATGTGCTATGTTTGAGAGAGAAACAGGTATTTATTGTTTTATGGAATGCTATAAACTGATCTCCCAGTTTTGTTTGTTGGGACTGGTTGCTTATGATTTGTGCAGTTTTGACTGAGTGTGAGAATGTAGGGAAGTCTTATGTTGCATGGAAGATTATAAACTGAATGTTTCCCTTTTATTATTTCTGGATGGAAGCTTTAACTTCTCCTCCTCCAATTTTTATATTGTTTGCCTGATTAGTGGTCTTTGTTAGTCATGTTTTCTGGATATTTGCAAATCAAGGTTTGTTAAATCTCTTTGTTTCTCTTTCTGTCCCTCTCTCTCCCGCCCCTATGTTTCTGTGTGGTGTGTATAAGCCAGATGTGATAGAAGTCATAAGGGGAAACAGTTACATACTCTTAATGTATAATGTATTAATAACATCTTACATAAATACTTTTATGTGAAAGAGTGAATGTTGAATGTAATCCCCATTAAGTGTTCATAAGTGACATTTACATGATTGAGTCTATTATTTAACTACAATATCTAATGGGACCAGACACCTCCAGGATATGATGAGTCCTGATACAGCACTAATAGAGAGTACATTTTACTCAATCTGAAGTTATTACTTGGAATACAAGTTACTATGACATAAACCACTATTCATATTCCTTAAATTCCATTCTCTGAAGTGTCATGGTTTGGAATATGTAGATATTTAACAGTATCTTATGCCATACATCAGGTTTCATGTAAAATCACTTCTAATATCTAAACAGACATTATGTATGAAAATATGCGTAAGTCCAGAAAGCAAACGGCAGTAAATGCTGTTACATTTACAGGAGGAGAGCAGACATGACAGATCTGAAGGGTCTATCAGTGAAAATAATGAAATGATGTAATTTTAGTGGAGTAACCTTTGCTGGGGCTGTGCATATTGACGTAGACCTTTGGAGGAACAGAGTGGCGAATATGACAGACTGACAGATGAGTCATCCATCCATCCATCCATCCACGCGGCCGGCTGAGGGAGGCTGAGTAAACACTGGGAAGAAGAGTCTAAATGCCTAAAAATAGTCCTAGATCCCACGACGACTTTGAGCTTCAGCAGCTTACTATGAAATATTGATGCTGAATAAATTCCTGTCTAATTATTTCAGTTGAATTAATAAGAAGTGTAATTAGATCCTGGATTTTTTGTACAGTTCCTTTATATATTTGTGATTTACACAATATTTATACCAGAAGAATGGTATAAATGAGACACTTTAAAGACAGCTCTCTCACCTGTGTTTCTCTTTCTCTTTCTCTCTCTCTCTCTCTCTCTCTTTCCCACCCAATTCAATGCTACAGCTATATCTCCAAAGAACCTCATATAACTTTCAATTAAAAGCTGGAACTTTTCAGTAAATGCATAAAATGTTCAAATGTTTAAAATTAATGAACTAATAAATTAAACTAAACTAATAGAACTAAATAAACTAACTTAAATTAAAAAGCATAGCATAGAAACCCTGATGCATTACAAAATGCACATTTCTCTCTAGAGCCCAGACGAGGAATGAGAGCGATGCTGTATAAATGTGACCCTGCCATGTTTACATGCAGCTCAGTCACAGTCCACCGGATAAAAATCATTCATTTAAAGCAATGAATATTGCTTACTGCAGAGGATGGCTCACAAATTTTTCCCATCACTGGCAACACGAGGCCAGAATATTCCATATGTCCTTTTATGAGGAGGCGATAAACTCTCCAGGAGTCGTATTGAGATATGATTGATGCTCTCATCAAACTGCAATCTGTCCTGCTGTCACTGTGTACAGCAACAGGAGCAATGGGCAGCGTGCTGCTGAACGCTAGGATGGAGAAATTTATGCTTTTGTCTATAGCTTAGTGCGATTAGGGTCTGTAGCAGATCTGCTGTAAATTAAGATGTAAAGTGGAGACATACTGCCATATACATGACATTCAGTGTTTGAAAATAAATAGTCTCAAAACCATAATTTACAATGAAATTGTATTGTGATGGAGGGCAGGCAGTGATTCTGCTTTTTGGTTTGAATATTTCATTTAATTATAACATAAGACAAAATGCAAAACTTTTTGTAAAAGTTTTATTAAAGTTTTCTACATAAAATACAGTTACTTTGAACAGGTTACTCTGACAGGTTGTGTGCGTGTTTTTGGTAAATGTGCTGCTTTTTGTTTGATTGTTTTGATTGTTAGCTTGTTTTAATTTATGCTATTGAAAGACTGTGAGGCTTGTTCTGCTCTCAAGTTCAGATGCTTCATGCCTTCAATTTGTTGTCGGGGGAGAACCGTGTTCATCACTAAAGTTTGAAAATGATAACTTTTTAGATTTTAGTAGTCTGTTATCCAGAATACTAACTTACAATACATTCAGAGAGCTTAGAGTCTTACATGTTGAAAACAGTGTGTCTAGATAAGAACACAATGTCTGCAGGGCAAAAAAGATTGGAATTTCAAAAGGATCTCTGCCCAAAGACACCAATGTCCCTATTATTGAATAAAACAGTTATATTAGGAATAATTTAACATTTGGGATTTTTCACGTTTACATTTACCATATTGGGATGAAGGTGACTACTGGGAGTAGGTGAATCTGACTTAACAGGGTTAAATGAAAAAACAAATGTGAAATATAAGAAACTCATCTGTCTCCTCTATTGTAGAACTGACCTTCAGACCTTCTGATCTTAGGATTAGTTCTGACTCGTTCAATTTTGCCCCACATTTTGGAGTTTATATTTCTTTCTTGACTTACAGTATAAAATATGCAGGATACCTCAAATATCATAGCCAAAGTCAGGTTCAGGGCTGTGTTCCTCTGATATTTTACCTTATGCCTAATTTGGGTTCAGTCATGCGTTATTTTTAATAGGAAACAATCTGCTCAGTCAAGTGTTTGCGGTTGAACAAATCTTGCTTTGATTAAATCCCAAATATGAGAATTCATATTCCATTCACACACACACACTGCACACACACACTCCACGATCATTCTATTCCTTCCAATTATACTTGCGATCATGTTGCCACCATATTCCAATTTTCATTTACTCATTCATCTATCTATTCATTCATCCATTCACTCATTTATTCATTCATCATCATATTTTTTTGGCTTTCATGTATCTTTATTTATTTATTTATTTATGTTCATGGATCTTCAAGTAATGACATTTTTTGCAGCTATTGACAGGACATTGACTGTGATTGAGTACCCTACCACTAAGTGTTTGAATATTTAAAAAATAAGTAACTATGGGTTTTCCAGCTTTTACATATCAATTAATACCAAAATTAATTGTAAAACAGCAAATAACACAAGTAAATAAGTTATCACATAACTTTACAACATTGAACATGAACCTTTTAGCACCTGAAACATCACCTTCTGGAAGGCCTTCAGACTTTTTCGAGCTGCCCAAATCCGTCACTTCTGTGCACTGATACAGCGATCTGTCTTGAAGCCTATTGATGGAACCAAATACCTGCAGGTCATCACAAATGGAAGAACACTTTCTCTCTACACTGCAGAACTCACTGACTATCGGATCCAATTATCTTGAATTTTCATGCATTACATCAAGAACTCTGAAGCTTTGTTCTTATTTGCTAGTTTTAAGCCAATCAACCGTATAACTCCATCACTCTGAAATGTGAGGCAAAATGGCTTTAATTTTAACAGCGACACCCAGTGGCTTCTGATTGATGTTTTACAATCCAAATTGCACATCAATGTTTCACGCATGTTGGCTATTTTAAAATAGAATTTCTCACTTTTTTTAGCATCTTGCCATTGCCAAAATCATGTCAAGTTGACACTGAATACAAATAGTGGTAAAATTTGAATGATGAATTGTAGGATCCTGATGACGGTCACCAGAATTGTAGAGTGCTGAGGTTCTTGACATGGGTAGGTGAAAGCAATAACATTCAAGATGTTTTTATCTAAAATAAATCATGCCGTTGTATTTTGACAGGCTATAATTTATTCAAACATGCAAAAATCATACTTTAAATGCATAAAGCATTTTTTAGACCTTAACAAAATGCATAACTAAAATGTTGCTCCCTTTCATGCTCCCATTAGAACGGGTGGTGACACACATCTATATAGCTGTCAGAGTCATTTTCCTTATTTTTCTTCACTGTCTGGATTGACCCAAATGTGCATGTCATGAGTTGCACCGGCAGGTCTCGGGAGCAAAATGTGTGAGTGCACTCCTAGCTCTCTGCAGTAAAACTTTTACTAATCCATCATTAATATCTGAACATCTGTACGGTATGAATTAAACACTGCCCTGCTGGCATGTGACTGGTGATTAGGAGCTGCACAATTTTTCACGTCGTGGCTAATGTGTGAAGCAGCCTCTGCATGAACTGAGGACATTTTGCCCATGACATGCATGAGACCATTGCTGATGATTTTAATTAAAGGATTCTCCATCAAGAGAGACTATCTTTATCTGAAACCCTCCACTTGGAGCAAGTCGTTGCACTTCAAAAAGAAATGAGAGCGAATTCACAATTAGTAGCAGCTCACTGAACTGCATGCAGGATTCTGACTGCGTGTATGTATCTTGCTGTGTGTAACGCTCTCTAAAACAGTTTGATCTTAAGAGAGAAGTGCAGTGCAGATGTTGCTTGGAGTGAAGTCCAGCTGGCCACACAGCTGTGGCCATGCCGCTGTAGAGTCCAATCAAAATGTAGCATATAATAGGCTATAACTATGCATCTCTTTCTGCACTAAAACTTGTGGAATTGTGTTATGGAACTGTTGTTCTGTGAATCCAATGTGTGTAGTGATAAAGGCAGGGAGAAGCAAACATCTGCCTTTTTATGAGGCACGGTTGAGCCATCAAGAGTAGGATGCTGTTTTGAAGTCCGTCATCTGTCATGCATAATCATATACAATTTGTGTGTGTGTGTGTGTGTGTGTGTGTGAGAGAGAGAGAGAGAGAGAGAGAGATAAAGAGATTTGTGTGGGCAGATCTTAAAGTAGTCGAGAGGACCTTATTTTGCCTTAAGAGACAGGAAAAAGATATCAGATTCTTTTTGATGACCAGTAAAAATGTTCCAGGATTTACTTTCATAATAATGAAAAGTTGTGTATTTGAATTTGCTTATTGAAGTACCCATTTTTCTGTGCTTCTGTGTGGGTGTGTTTTCACGTGATAAGCAGGAAATAAAATATGCCAACATCAGGTCCATGTAAAAGCGCATACAACAGCACACAAAAAATAGTGGTGGATTGTAAGCATTGTAACCGTTGCTGCTAACATACAGTTATGTGAGTTTAAAAAGTTCTGCACTTGCTCTGTCTTAAATACAACAAGGTTGCACAGATTATTATCTGTTTAATTATGAGTTGGGTGTGTATGTGTTTGTGTGTGTGGGGGGGTGGAATTTCCATTACAACTTCAAATATTTCTCTTTGATGGTAATTCTCACTGATTTATTCCATTCTCTTTTCACTCTAAAGCAGATTGGAGAACCATCAGCATGTCTGTGACTACTTGACTTCGTCACTTTCCATGTCAGATTTTTGTCCAGTTCTTAAAATGCATCTGTCACAGATGTACACTTCAGTACATATTTCGAAGCACTGTGCAAAGCTCCATAATAACCAGCTCCCTCCCTCGTCTTCACCCAGCAAATATACAGTGAAAATTTGCACACACTAGAATTTATTCGGGGGAAGTTCGCACATCTGAACCAAGGTGACACATCCACAGTTACAAGGTTAAAGAATGAGTCTGATTTAAAAAAAGCAAACACAAAGGAACTGCCTTCTCCTTCAATCCACTTGCCTGTGCAATCTGCTTGCTAGAGAAGGAACACACTTTCAGACAAATTTACACTGAGGATGGGACTGTGTAATTTTGATTTACAGCCCATCATTAGGGGGTAATGAATATAAAATCCAAGAGTGGTGAATTAATAACAGGGAGATGTACTGGGGAGGTTTTGCAAGGACAAAGTGGTTAATGATAAATGGATTTGGAGTTCCACTCCCTGCTTCTGCAACTCACTGAGAGGAACTGTTCTACTTCGCCTATTTTCATTGTTCGTTTGTTCAATTTTCCAGTGCAACTTTATTCTCAGCATTATAGAACCTGATTAGGGGAAGCCATCATGTGGCAATCTTTAAAATTGTTTGGTACACATGAGAGCATGGGCACCTAAACGCATTAAAGGGAAAAGTAGGTGCATCAGATGTGAGATATAACCTTGCTTTGGCTGAAAACGATTGATGATTGTGTCAATGTGTCAGTGTCCTAGCATTAGACTTAAATGTTTGATGGTATGGAGCTTATCTGAGCAGGCCATCCATCCAGATACTGGGGCATGTATATTTTACAACCCTTGTATCAAACTTTCATGAATCCTTTTAAAGGGTCATTTATTTTTCCGAATTCAAGAGACCTTTGCATCTGGTTGGTCTGAGTTGTAATATGCTGAGATCTGCAGCTTAAATGACAAAATTCACTAAAAGAGAATAAATAGTTGTCTCACCTGGCCCGGTCATTTAAAGTATACATCACAGTCTACATTGCCTTTGTGATAAGAAACATTTCAGATTAAATCTTTTAATTGTGATAGAGATAGTATTTTTGTTGGCCAGAACATGTAGATATAAATACATTTTTTACAGATGCGATTGCATATTGCAAATGTAGTTATTTAATAAAGCTATGTCGGCTAGTAGCAGTTTGAAGATGGACGATATTCAAACCTTATGTTTGATGTGATTAAAACTTTATCTACAGAGTGCAATGTAGAGGTGTGGGGAAGATCTTACTTGAAAGTCACAAAGAACAATGTTGGGATGTTTTGAAAATCCAGGGGCAAGTTCACATGTAAAAAAGTCCACTGCTGATGTTGAATCATGGCTCATACAAGCTATGTAACTTGCTTAGTTTCAAGATGGAACTGCAGAATCTAGCACTGTCTAGCACTAGTTTCTTCTATTTCCTGTTTACAATTGTTTGATGTTGTTAAGCCTTTTTCTTATTCCGTTTTACACAGACACTTAAAATATAACAGACTTACTGTTTACCCTCACAAATGTGGTAATGTTCTGTAGAATGTGCTCTTAAGTGTGTCAGTATTGCAAAGGTATAAACGGATGAGATGGAGGATGCAAGGGTGAGGTTTAATGTTGAATCACAAATAATCATAAAACCTAATACAACACACCTCCAGGTAGATGACTTCGGACCCAGAACAAACAGACATGGGAGAGTCAGGCTCAAATATACTAAAATACAGGTGGGTCACATTAGGATAGTGAACATTAACACAGACAAGAGACATGGGGCAAGTCAGCCTCTGTTGGCCAAATATGGAATCGCAGAGGGGGCAATCATGACAAATATTTTTTGTTGGAGTTTATTGGAGTCACTAATTTTTTATATTTTTGTGTTACACAAATTATACTTTTTGAAAATCTTCACTGAACATTTTGATACCACATTTGTAGAAGAACAGTGTTTCATTATTTTTTGCAAGTATATTTAGTAAGTTGGATAAAGTAGCAAATTAATTTATCCCTGTCCACTATCTCCCATTTAGTTCTGATCTGTTAATCACCTATACTATGGTGTTACATCCTGAATGTCAGTATCAAACGTTGACTAAATTGATTAAACTCATTACTAATCACATGCCAGAGAATGTGGCGAGATGGCACCTGGTGGAGAAAATATACTTATATGAAGCGAATCAATATAAAAGAATAGACAAATGTTACAGTTTGGTCTATATGCAGGGGTGTAGCACCAAATTCTGAGCCCTATACACAAGCAGTTTACATGGGCCCCCACCCTCCCATTATAAAATAAAATTCTAGACTTCTCAAGGGCCCTCTCTACACTTGGGGCCCTGTTAAGTCAGTCCCACATTTCACCTGACTATGACACCTAGCCCTATATGCCTTCCAAAAGACTTATACATTAACATAAAAAAGGAACTGTATATATTTAGTCTTTACAAATATGTATACTGCGAAATGCCACTTCTTTACAGCTTTTTACAGCACACACACACACACACTCACAACAGACTTTCAGTCACAGTCTAAAGGAGCAATTTTGGTTGCAACTGATTTTCCAAAAGTGCATAGAGCTAAAGATACTTTTCTAAAGCTGGTATTCTTAAAAAACCAATGTGATAAGTGATAAGGTTTGAAATTGTCTGACAAATGGGGGGAAATAGTTGGAATAGTTAAGCTGATTTCTATTTCCTGTCTGTGTGCCGCCCTCTATCAGAGTTAATCTGCCCCAGTCACTAAAAATCCCATTTAGTACAAGTCTAGAAGGTCATCCTGTTGCCAGTCTTTAATTGACTTTTCAATGTGCAAGGTAGTGCTGAATGAGCAGCCAGGCAGACTTAATTCAAGTACAATAATTTCACTTTAGATGATCACTTTGGATCATTTAAGCCTAAATCCAAGGAAAAGGGGAGATCAACATCACATATTATCGAATGTTACATTTCTGTTGTTCTAAAAGTACATTAAAGCACTCCTATGTTTGACAGGCATAAACAAGAGAAAACACTGAACCATGTGCTCTTTCCCCACATGCTGGTTACTCACTTTGGGTGTCTTCCAGGACTTTGGAGTTTGAAGCCCAACTTCTATCCACTGGAGCCCAAAATGAACTGTCAGAAGTGCATGGCTGCATGAGCCGCTTTATTTCATGGACTAGCAGTAGCAGCAATGGGGTATATGAACCTTCTCCAGAGCAGGAGACACAGTAGACCAGGTATGTAACACCAAAAGTTTATTCTAGATAAGTTTATTCTGCCAAGACTGGCTATATCTTGAGGAGCAAAGTATCTGAATGCAAGGAGAAAGACAACACTTACTTTTGGTTAAGTTAGGCCTACTATTTTGTTCTCTACTGTAGTAATCAACTGTGATGCAGTGGCTAATTGTATTTAAATTGACATACATTCATTTATTCATTATCTGAACCTTACGGGACCAATTTAGAGTGACCGATTAACTAAGCTACTTGCTTTTGGACTGTAGGAGGAAACTGGAGCACCGGAAGAGCAGGCAAACTCCACACAGAAAGATCTGGGGATCGAGTCCAGGGCCTTCTTAGCTATGAGGAGACAGTGCTAATGGCATAGTTAATTATAAAATATGCCATTGCTTCAACATTTCTTCTACTAAGTTTGTTTCAGAGACGCTACAAGGAAATTTCCACATGTACAAATATTTTTCCCAAATAGAAACAGAATTCAGAATTGTAAAATCTAATTTCAGAAATCAAAAATCTGAATAGTATCTAGCTAGCATTCCAGTTAGCATTTGAGCTAATGCTGGACTAAGCATTAGCATTAGAGCTATCTGGGTCTGTCTGGGTCCAGAACAACATTACTGTAAACTAAGATAGATTTACATATTTTTGTTGTTTTCAATATCTACAGTGCCTTGAAAAAGTATTGATACCCCTTAAACCTTTACACATTTTGACACCTTACAACCACAAACTTAAATGTTTTTCACTGAGATTTTCTGTGATAGACCAACACAAAGTAACACGTAATTGTGAAGTGGTCCTAAAATAATACATGGTTTTCAAAATTTTAAGCAAATCAAAATCTGAAAAGTGTGGCGTGCATTTGTATTCAGCCCCCTGTACTCTGATACCCCTAAATAAAATTTGGTGCAATCAATTGCCTTCAGAAGTTACTCTAGATGTGCAAGGCTGGTAGAGAGCTTTTTGCTTAAAATTTTGAGATTTGAAAAAAAATCTCAATAAAAAACATTTAAGTTTGTGGTTGTAAGGTGTCAAAGTTCAAGGGGTATGAACACTTTTTCAAGGCACTGTAACATTTTCAACTATTCTTAAAGTTTGAAGCAGCATCTGAAAACACAAAATGTATTCCACTACTGTTGCATTTTGTAGTAGTGATGGTGTGTGATATGGTTGCAGCCTCATAAATCCACTCCCACTGGACTCTTAAGTAAGTGGAAATGCTGGTTGGTTCTTCCTGGTTCCCCACTTCAGCACGGAGACTTCAACAGCCACCAGTAAAGTGGAAAAGGGATAATTGTGAATTTAAGTGCCTGGATTCTTTTGACCTGCTTTTTAATATTCTCAAAACATGATTACAGAATTGTAAAAGTGAATGTTCTGATGATTTTTATATTGGAGAGGAAAATGTTACAATTTGTCATGGTTGACTTTGAAGTGCCGTAGATATGTTCAAAAACACTGCCAGCAGTGGTATAAAGCTTCTTTTCAGGAACTTGTGAAGGATGTGAATGAGGATGGTGCCTGAGAAAGGGCTAATGAGAGCTGCAGTCTGCTCTTGTGCTACACAGAAATAGTATACAAAAAGAGAAATGAACACAAAAGATTTAATTAGCACACATAAATTCCACTTTCTCATCACCAACAGGTGAACAGCCTACATTTCCATCACAGTTAAGTAAAACATGAAGTCAGCAGGCATTAAGTCTACTTGGGCTGTAAGCAAACTGTTAAGATTTTAAGTATTAAAAACTTTCTAAAACCACCCTGGTGCCTCATTTTAATATGATGTGCATTTTGACTATGGGTGTGAATGAGATTTGAAAATGAATAATAATCTGTTGAAGGCAAATAATGCCTGATACATTTTAATATAATTTTCCATGCTCCTTTTCTCATGCTCAAATGAGGAAAAACATTCTCAAAAAAATATGTTTAATATTATGTGCAAATATTGTAATCAAGTCAAGTGAAGAAAACTACAATTTAATCAAGGAATATTATCATACTTTTGCAATTTAATTTGCATAAAATCAGCAGCAGGTTTACGTGAGTATACTGTACAGTCAGCCTTTAAAAATAAACAGTATCCCTTCAGTGTAGCATGAATGAGATTGTCCATGTAGCAGCATGTTGTTTTAGGGTTTATGCTGTTTTTAGCAGAATATCTTATTTAACGCATCTTACATTTCCAAGTGTTTCATAATGTTTAGAGTCTTGCTCAGTGGCAACACTGTTATTTTGTTTCTGGAGAAAAAAGTCCACCCATAATTCAGACACCAAACCTTGCAATTGATATCACCAAATCTCAGGTTATTTGGCACTGGTCCACAAACCTGAATCTGTGAAAATGTGGCCCTTTAGCTATTAAAAGATAATGTGATCTAACAGCAAGAACATCCTCTTCTAAATGTGTAGTCAGTCTTGCAAAAGTTGCCTGTGATTTTTTGACTGTGAGCAAGTGTTTTCTTTACATCACTCTCTTAATATGTCACTGGCAGCTGGATCCACTAAAACCCTTTCCAGTGTCTCATCATCATGCCTTGGTAGCAGTGGAATTGATGGCCTTAGCCTAGCTCAGCTCTCTCCCAATTTCTATCTAAATTACCTGGCAAATTAGCTCTGCTGATGTCAGCAAAACGGATGCGTTTCTCTCTGCAGAGACCCCTGCCAGAATGCAGAGCTTATCACAATGAACAATGCAAGTAATTGTGTTTTGCAACAGGACTATTTTTTCCATTCAAAAGTCTATATAAAGAATCAGGACAGCAACAGAGCTCTTCCATCAGTGATTAGTGCTGTCAATTTTAAAAATCATTTGTCACTCATGGACTTTTAGAAAAGGGTTAATTGTGCTATGCATTTGTAAAGTCAGGCTGCTCTATATAAAAGTTATTTCTAATCTTTATTATAAAAATGTATTTTAACAACATCCCCTATTCATCACAAATTAAGGGCATTTTAACAAACTGAAATGTATATGTAAATGTGAATGTACAGTCACTGCATATTCAACAACTTAAAATGTAAGTCTAATTTTTAAAATAGGCTGAAAATTCCTTATCTGAATTTTAGGTGGAATCCAACTTTTTTGCTTGTATATTATCTCTGAACCATAATGCTTTCATAGAAAAAAAAATATTTTGCAGTGTGCAACAACAGAGGACCAGGGACAGATAATCTTTTTCCAGTGCTTTTCACTGGAATTACTGAACTGCAGCTGCAGGGAAGTGAAGAAGGGAATCCTTGGAGCGATCTTACTAGCACTCCTGAGAGTATTAATAATATGATCAAACGCACAACAGAATGTCACTAAACACCTTACACCAAGCTACTGAGACAAACTGAGTCTAACACCATGTTTCACTGCTTTGAACATGAACAAGTCAAAGAAAAAAAGATATAGGCCTAACGTTTGAGACATTAGAGACCAGCATTCACCAACCAGAATATTTCTCTCACCATGTTTAAAGGATCACACTGGGCTCCTGCTGCATTCCCTAGTGAGTAGTTCTACTTACAATCACTTTACAGATTCATGTTGGCCATTTTATTATAGGTTGAATCTGTGGGACTGGAGTATTGAAGTATTTCTCTGTGAGCATTGTGTTGCCAGAGCCTTGTTTATCATTTCATTTCCTCGCTCTGTTATTCATGAATATACATGAAGCTAAGTGGGCAGTTTGTTTCCATAGAAACCTTAGAAATACTGACCTTTCCATTTCAATTGTTAATGTAGAACTTGTAAGAAGGTGCTGATAATGTTATGTAGATGTCAGTACAAACTCCCAACTGTATTTTTTCTATATTCTGTTCATGGGATGACAAACCAGACAGCAGTGACCATGATCAAACATTTATAGTATCTGTGTTTGTTATTCTGTGTTCTATTGAAAAGGTTCTGCTTCTTATATTTGGATTTGTTTATTTTGTAGGCATGTCATTTCTGGAGAACTGACCCTGTGCACATTGCTTTAGGCTAGAAATGTAGCTAAATTATACAACACAAATTTCTCTGTTGATGAGATAAAATGATGTCAGTAGACATGCTGTTGTACAGCACCCAGATCTCTCAGACACTTCAGATGGGTCATAGGAGAAAGCCAGCCTTTTTGAAACAGTAACCTCATAATGAGGCTCCGTTGGGAAGGGCCTCAGTGATGCCACACTCCCTTTAGCTTCCCGGATCAAAACAGGTGTCGTGGCAGAAGTGACTGTGCTGACTTGCACCAAATACCCAAACAATATGTCCTTTGCTTACACACAATTGCGCATGGCAGCACTGCAAGGAGCCTCAGTCTCTGAGTGAGGACTGCGATTTTGAGTCCCCGGTCTCGTCGGGTCCAGGCATCCATAATGCAGGAGACAGCCACAGACAGGATCCTTCACTTCCTCCGCAACTTGCTGTGGCCTAGAAAAAAATGACATTTAAAATGCAGCATATGCCTCCTCCAAAACCCCTCAGCAAAGTAAATTATGGGAAGCACCAACGGGGAAAACCAGTAGCTGCATGGAGATGCACATTTGTAGTGCTGGCAGGAAAGCTAATCTGTTGAAACGAGTCCTTCCAAGTGCCAATATTTAAGTACCTATTGATAATTCAGATTCAATTAGAACTGCAGCTGTAAATCTTCAGCATCACTCCAGGCAAAAGAATCTAAGAGCAATCCTACCTTCGGACCAGGAAGGAAATTGGGTTTTTTAATGCTTAAGAAAGGAGAACTATAATTCTGAATGGGGTTTTTACTAAGCACAGAGGAGAGGTGGTGATTATGGGGGGTCAGCAGAAAGGATTTACAGTGTGCAGGGCCCTAAAATGGTGAAAAGTGGATTATATGGACGAGAGTAAAGGCCAGGCGTGTCCTTTGCAGGACTCAGTGTACCATGGACTGAGGTAATGTGCTGCACGAGTGGGAGAAAGGTTGTTCTTGAAGCACTTTTACAATGTCTGAAGTTGGGAGGATCAAATTTTATTGTCTCATTAATCAAGGGCCCAGAATACAGGCTGAATCATTTTAGAAATTGCTTCATGCACATTTTATTAAGATATGTAAGAATTAAAATAGTTAGAACAACAAATACTAACTATATAAAATGTCACTTAAAAACAGGATTTGTACATCAGGTGAATTGTTGCTTTCACTTTCCAACATGACACTTTTGAGATAATCAATTCACTAATATTAACAAAAACTTTTTTGCAAAAACATGACTAACACATTCAGTTGTTCATTCCTAGGAAGTTACAAAACTTGCAGATGACTCATCAATTCAACCCTCAGACTGAAAAAAGATATTAATATTACTGCTATAATTTTGCAGTTTCGAAGTTCTTCAGCCTCCTTTGTTTTTGACCTCCTTTCTCCCTCTCTCTCTCTCTCTCTCTCTCTCTCTCGAATAGTTTTATTTTATATATATATATATATATATATATATATATATATATATATATGTATATATATCATCAGTAATGTACACACACACACACACACACACACACACACACACATATATATATATATATATATATATATATATATATATATATATATATATATATATATATATATACACATATATAAATATAAATCCATTTACTCCTTAGAGCATTTCTCTCCTGGGACAATGTATAATGTTAGAGAACATAATTTTAATGTTCTCTTTATATTTAATCCACATATCAGCTGTCAAATAGTAACTATTATTTGTTATAAATCCTCACACTGCATATACGAAGGTCTGTGAATGGCTGAGGAATGAAACCATTTTCTCACAGCAGTGATGTGACATGCAGTTGCCAATTTACACTGCATTGCTATGTAAAAGTTCTTTGTTTGTCGTTCAAATTGACTTGGATGGTTTGGCTAAGTGGCACGAGATTCCACTGTTTTGGAATGGATTGGGTGATATATTCAGTTTGAGGGAGAGAAGCTGTTTAATTCCCTGTGGTTTAGGTGAGCCCTCCATCCGCCAACTACAAGAAGTGAGAAACTTATTTCCCTCTCCCGTCTATAGTAATACACTCTCCATGGGTCTCAGGGGGGACTATCTCTTGTTATTGAGTGCATTAAAGACAAAAAAAGCTTCAGGTATAAAAAATACATTCTATCTCAGTTCATTTATGTAGGACCCGTTTTATAACTGTCCAACCTAGAACAGCCAGTCTACATTAACTTATTTAACTGAATCCATTACGGTAGTTGTTTACATGCGCTTCACTAAATCCCAACATGAAACTTAAAACCAGAATATAAAAAAAACTCTGAAGCAGGGATCTAAAAGAATAATTATGTGTTTTTCAGGGACAGAATATGTAATTGAAAGTCTACACAAATATTTTTCTATGTTTCTATTCAGACAAGGGAACATTTTATTTGGTAAATGAGGATCATTCTAGTATTCAACTTACATGACGTGGGAGAGAGGGAGAAATGGAGAGAGACAGAATAAATGACTCGTGTCTCAGAATGAGATAGGTGCTGTGAAAACGACAGGTTTGGGTTTCCAGAGGGAGGGAATAATTGCTCTAGCAAACATCAACCAGCCTAATTTAAGAGGTAATTCAAGCCAAGATGGGGAGAAAGCAGAAGTTGTCACTTACATAATGACTGTAACCTTGTAAAGACTGCCCCAGCCAACTGCATAATTTGGGCCAATGCACCCCAAATAAAGCTTTAGTCCTTAAACTAAATGACTCAATGACTTGAAATTTGTTGTACATTTTGCTTTCGGGGAGTTCTCTGGTGCAATGGTTTGTATAGAAAGATTTACTTTACATTTTAAGCCAATGTCTGAGAGATAAAATACCACCCCTGTTCTCCCAACATGATTTCATCATTAAGCTACTATGCTGTATTTGTTTTGTGGTGGACTAGTAGAGGGGTTACTTGTCTACAGACTAAGAGGTCAAATCCAGCTCTTGCCTATATCCAGTGGTTCCACCTGAGCAAGGCTGTTAACCCCCATGCTGCTCCAGGGAAACTGTCCCTGTAATTTGGTAATTAAAAGTCATTCTAGATAAGACACTCTGTGAAATGCTATGAATGTAAATGTAAAAACTTGGCCTAGCACTTATGGCCGAAAAACCTCGATCTCAAAATCTTTTAAAATGCATTTTAATGGCAGTAAGTGAAAAATTCCTCTACAATCACTACCTTTGTTATAATTCGATCTTGCCCTTTAACAAATGAGCAAAAAGTGGGTTTTAAATCACAATAATGCTGTTCCGAATGATCATTTCCATCAATAATAATTTACAACTTCATACTGACTTATAATTTACCACCAATTAAAAATTATGTACATCTCAAAACTGGACATTTTCCCCTATTGAACAAGTCTTCTTTTAAAAACAAAATAAAAACATATCTATAAGCAAATTTTGAGGGCCAAATCACAGTGTCAAGATGAAACAATTTTATACTTTCTTTCTGACACACACACAAACACACAGATTTTAATAATAAGAAATGAAAAAAGGTCAAGTTAACACAAACATATTTCATGATTGACCCAAACCAGACATTAGTGTGTGACACTGCTTACTGTAACTGCTTTCCATGGAGATTATTGCAAAGGGACTTACAAACTCATGCATCATTAATGAAGTAGTTCATAACAGTGTTTTGATTGGATTTACAATTAGTTTGCATGTGAATGTGTGTCTATTTCAGTTCAGGATAATTGGCTTTAATAATGCTGTTCTTGTTTATCTACAGCAGAATCAGCAGGAAAAAAGGACATTTATAATGTCACTTATTTAATTTTTCCAAAATCATATGTGAAGTAGAGGAGCAGAGCACATTTCCTAAGAGAGCTCTTTAACATGTTCAAATCACAGATCGACTTTGGCAGTGGGCGTGAGGAAAACCCACTAACCATTTCTCATTACCGTCCATGAGCAGTGTGTGGTGGTATTGATGACAGATCATAACCTTTCCTGTTGTATATGATACCCTTGCAGATGCACGTGCCCTGTTTGGTGTAAGGAAGGCATGTGGTGAGACGATAATTTCTGCATGCAAAGTGCTTTAATTTCCATACAGATTAGCTTCATCTCCCCTCATGGATGCCATAATGAGTGTGTTGGCATGTATGAGACGAGAAGGATGCGGCATATTTCTACAATCTCATATAGCAGCATATTCAATTACATAGCACATTACTCTCTCTTACAAAACTCATTTCACAATAGGCAGCTATGAACGCTGTGGAAGCGTCTCAAGCCTGCAAGAGTAGAATACGGAAAGTGTACCATGAATATAAAAAGGTCTGGAAGGTGCAAGAGGAAAATTCAACATGTAGAGTGCATTTGGAGGTGCTTCGAGAAGATAGTTTGCTATTTCATTATGGCCAAGCAGCTGGAGAGTCGTGGGAATCCTCTGAAGGGATTACAGTGCAGGGGCAGCAGTGCAGATCAATGGCTTCTTAATCTGTCCAAACACGTGCATCATTGATTTTGACTAAACCTGCCATCCAAACACAATACCTATGTGTGTGTTTTCACTGAGTTTGGTGCACAGTGTTGCTGATTCTAACACACGATTAATAATAAAAGATGTTAAAATTAGTACGCTTACACACCCCGGTACACCAGGCCACACAATAGTTCAAATATGTCACTTCCCTAAGATGAAGAGTTGCTTTTGTTGTTACTAGCAATCTTGTAGCGTATCCGTGACACTGGGAAGGTTCACTGATTCACTTGAGTGGTTTCACTCATTGGTTGGTAGCAATCAGTGACCTGGTGCCTATTTAATAAGCATGAAAAGCATGTGATGTGCTGTGTTGCTATACAGACTTTTATTGCTCTGCCTTGTGTAATGATTTTCTAACTAATAGAGTATGCTTCTCTGATATGTTTATTGACCCCTTTAGTTTTAAATAGTCAGATTTTACCTCCAGTAGAATCTTAGTCTGTAATTGGAAATTAGGCTGTATGGACTTTGTGAGAACTTATTTGTTGTGGTTTTATTGATATATCAATATAAGGGCAATGGTGTAATTGCTTACTTATGGTTTATTCATATGCCTTAACATATTGCTTTGTTATTTTTCCATTTAAGCTGCCTGTTTAATGCTTGATATTGCTATGTTGATGTTTGCTGTTGCCTTCCAAAATTCTAGCACTCTTTTCATTTAGTTAAATATTTTACCACATCATTACCTCACTTCTCACATTTGCATAATTTTATCAGAGTGACTTCCACTTGCAATGAGAAGTTCCCTGGAGCAAACCTACGTTTACGATTCTGCTCAGCAGCTTAACGGTGGGGGAATTTAGACTGTTCAAGAGCACAGGGTTTCAGTCATGAAGTAGTAGTCAGTCAATATACCACCACATATACAAATCATTGCCTTATTTATTGGGGTTATTACAAAGAATGCAAAACATTTTTATTACTTTTCTGGGTATTCTAGGTTTCATGCTTAAAATACCATAATAACACCCAAATGCATGCCAATATTTCAGATAAAGAGCCAGACTCAAGAAAAACAAATACAAACTATGAATTTTCATTAAAAATCATATCAGTTACTAGCATACCTTTTAAATTATTTAATAGAAATATCAATAATAAAAGGCAAAAGAAAAAAAAACTCCACAAAAAGGAATGAATTGGAAATGTTTCAAAGGATATTGGTAGAGGAGGAAGTGCTGTGTTCTGGTTATATTTACAGAGCTCAAAGATTTTGAGATTAGAAACACCCTATAGTGGTGAAGCCTGTTTTGAAATGAAGAGGGAATCAGATGGAAGCTGACCCCCAGCAACAACCTTCCCTAACTCTGTAAGATTGGATTGTCTGTTTCAAAATGTCAGTTGCTCGGCACAAACCGTGCTGTGTGGATGCTTTACCTTTCAGTCTCGCAGAGTTTCCTCCAATTACACAGAACATGGAAGGGGAAAAAACAAGCGTCTCAGGATCCTATTACAGGCAGCCATGCTGGGCTTATTTCTCTTTCTCTGCCAACAGGGTCAGGAGGGCTCTCTCAGCAGGGTCAACACAACATCTCCCCCCAATCATGCTTTTGAAACCACAATCAAGCCCTCTCATGCCGACGCTTACAGAAGTCCAACAAAACCCAAACGTAAGGCAGGAGAGAATGAAGGAGGTAAGTAGTGAAAATTAAAATACTGTAAGTACTATTCGTCCACTCCTGCCCACTTTGTAGTGTCATTCTATGCATTATGAATGTATACAGGCAGTGATGAAATGATTGCTGCAGTGATTGCTGTCCACTTCAGATTTGTATTTGAAATGAGACTGAATGGAGAGTAATATTAATTTTTGTTTATAGATTCCCTCAATTCTGGGCACCATATGTAAAGGAATGACTTACACATTTAAATGAACTTCGATGCAATCAGTGACAAACTGACATCCAATGAAGACGTCATTATATGCTGTGTATCTTCCGTGGTGGCACCATGCCAAGCCTGCAATGCAGCGATGTTAATCTCTTGCTTGTTGGGGGGTGTTTTGTTTTCATGTTTTTCTGCAGCAAAAGAATGAGGGTTGATTATCTTGCTCAAGAAAGAACATTCCATCGTTTGAAAAACTTAAGAATCACTGACCTACTGAAAGTGACATTCACTAAATCTGGATGTATATAGATGGACATGAACAACTAAGATGCTCAGTAGTCTGTAGAATTAGGAGTTCATCTGCCACTGGGGATACAGTCAGCGCATTTCTAGGTGCCAGTCTAAGCCCTGGGAAATGGGGAGGGTTGAGTCAGGAAGGTCATCCGGTGTAAACTTTTGCCAGTTCAAAATGCGAATAACAAGGCAGCTGATCCACTGTGGTGATCTGCAGTCATGTCATACTGTCTTACTTACTTTTCCCCTGTGTAAGTCAAACATCACAGAAAGTAACTCATTATGCACCATCTGTACACCACCATCTTTTCTGCTCACAGGAGCCCAAGTGAATTGGTATGATGGAGCTCATTCTCAACATAGCAGTGATACTGACATGGTAGTGAGTGATGTGCAGTTGTGAGAGTCACTCAGGAGTTTTTTATCTGTCAGTATCAATCCCATAGTTGAGGGCAGTCAAAAACTGGCCATTGATAAATGGTTAGTAGAGGTGTAGATCATTACAGGAAACAAAGATGCTGTAGTCTTGGCCAACAAGGTGGGCCAAGAACATCCTATTAAAATGTGTTTTGCACAGAACATTTTTGTTAAAATCTGCAGTGTATTCTCATGAACATTTTACAATATTTTAAAGAAGACATTAATGAATGAATGAATAATCTCTAATTTCACTACATTATCCAATATTGCCACAGTGCCAAGTCTCAATTTTCTTTTTCTTCCTCTTTAAGCAAATAAATTGATCTTGAATAATTTTTAAAGTACTCTCTCTCCCCCACTGCATGTGTGTGTGAGAGAGCGAGGTGATTAATATTCTATAGGCACCATATTGTGTTATTTGCAGTAGCACAAGGTCTCCCTCATTTTCTCATTGTATCTGCAAATTAATGATGGCTGGAGTCTGTAGATGGCAGAAACAGCTATGTATATGAACACTCAGGCACTCTGTGCTGTTATTTTCTTTATTATACAAACGAAGGCCATGTGCAGGGATTTGCACTTTCCATAAGGTGATAAAATATTTTATCAGACACATTTAAAAGATTTTTAGATTATGCTGTATAATTAAGGTCAAATGCTGAAGAGGCAGGGATATAACAAAAATCTGTTTTGAGCTGTCCAAAAACTTTGATTATTCAGCAAAACACACTACAGTGCCTTAGACATCAGCTCATCAGGCTTGAATTAATATAGCTGGTTTTCCCTTTGAGGTTTATCAAGGTGATTTTCAAAGGATTCTTTAGATCAAAATGAACATACATTCAAGGTGTAAACTAATCCAAACCATATTTCAAACAGCAGTACTTCTTTAATCACATTTTTTCGTTCAGAGAAGTTAAAGTTTTTCGTTTCAAGTCTGGCCAAGCTAAATGCCTTTAAGGGGATTTTCAAGGGCTCTCTCTCATCAAGTTTGTTTTCCATAATCCATACCTCCTATCTGCACATATGCAGTGCTGAGCTCTTACTTTGCATAAATAAACAATCAGGCTTGAATATAACCCTCATCCTCATGGAAAATTTTATAATTAGTCACGAAGTCACACACAGGTTACGCATTTGATTTCTCTTAACAGCTGGTATCTTCATTCCTTTACCCCCTTAGCTTTTAGAGCATTTAAGATTATATCGCTCTCCAAACTCCTCATTGAACACAAGCACAGTGGCAGCTAAAGTTCTGAAAACATCTTAAAAAGAACAATGCAGTGTAACTGAATAATATTTTCCCAGGTATACTGCTCTCTCAGTATCCATGGCATGTGACGGAAGGAGGCCTGAACTTGATATCGCATTTTATCTAATTAGTGACACTGTTGGCATTATAACAGTAAAGTCTCACTGAAGTCTGAGTGGCTGAGAGGAGGAAAAAATTCCACCCATGCTAATCTGGTTAAGAACAGGCGAGGGATCATTGTAATCATGTTACCACTCTGTATGTTCATCATGTGACAGTAATACTTATAAGCCAGAGCCACGCAAGAACGCTGAAAGATTCCTCCTTAATGCCGTGACTGGAATTGCTAATGCAGATCAATCCACCATGAGCCTTTCGGCATCATGCAAACAAACAACTGACGAGAGACTTCAAGGTTTGCAGAAGGAGATTACAAGCTGTTGTGATGCACAAGATGTGACTATATCTGAAGCTGGAATATGGCTTTGACACTAGTTATAAGACATTACATTTGTAGACCTTAATGAGCAATGAAAACCAGTAATAAATGCTGGTTTTAAAGACTAGTGAAAAGAGTTTCTAGGTTGCCATTACAAATATTCTGTTTTGCTTTTTTCTCTACAAGGGGTGTGTTTCCCAAAAACTATGTTAGCAACACTATGTTAGTTGCTAATATAGTTAGTTCACCAAAACATTTTTGTGAAAAGTTGAATATTTGATAAAATATCAGAATTTCTAAGTATTTGGTATGTCACATTTTAAGTGTATATACATTATTATCTGTGGTGAAAATGCTGTTCTCTCTTACTGAAAATCCTTTTATTCTTCATGATAACAGATAGGATATAAATGATCCAGTTTTGGTAAAATGTTTCTGAGTGCTATGCTCACGTGGTCTAATGTGCTTCAACTTGATTAGGGACCTAGAAACATGGTTTAGCGTAACCTCAGGCCAGTCAGATTGCACATGCTCTATTCCCCGGGTAAATGACTCAATCATCTGGACATCCACTTGAAGCACCAGAAACAGGTTTCATCAAACACTTTTCCTTCATCTATTAATCAATTAATTCATTTAATAAGATAATTGTAAATCCATTGACACTTTCAATGGCTGAGAGACGTTAGCATGCACTCTTTGACCAGCTTGAGGCTACACAGCAGCTTGGTTTGCTGGGTTACTCTAATCATAATCATTAATATTATCTGCATTTTGTCATATGGTGTATGTGACTGAAACTCTGCATTGTTGAACAAAAAAGTTGTGACCAATACATATGCCACAGGGTTTCTTAAAGAATAATTTAATGCTTGTTCTCCTGTTAACTGTATAGTACAAAACACAGTGTGAAAAGTGAATGAGTGTTCTCTCTTGAGGCAGCTTCTCCATCTTCTGTAATTATCAACAGTAGCAGCTGGAGAGTTTCTTCCCTGGGAAACTCTTCTGTGTGAGACAGTGACATAATGACGCCTAATGTGTAATAATAATGTCCCAATGGTTAGTAAAATTCAGGCACACAAGGGAAACACATAGAACATTATTATTTTTCTTTATCTTTAATAGCCCCCATGAGAGCCTTTAATAGTGCATTCGTCTTTCTAAAGACAGCACCATTAGGAAAACAAATTACCATATGTATCAGGTACCGCAATGGCTTACTTTAGCATGCCTGTTGGTCAAAAAAAAGTATTAAATAAATAAATAAAATGACCATTCTAAGACTCTTGTGAAATCAATTTTATCATATAAAAGCAGGCTGAGTGGTTCTGTTTATTTCAGAACATGACTATTTTAGATTTTAGCCATATTACACCAGATGCTGGTTATTGCTAACAGTGGTATACTGTAAAAATATGTTCAAAAACATTTTAAATACAAAACAATAAAAGAGCTGTTATATAAACTGGAAAGCACTGCACTCAGTCTTAAAGCACTTACACTGTTTATATTTTTCATTCCGTTGTTCTTTTTATCCATAATTTTTAGCATAGCAAATTATTAAATCTTTACCCATGTAAGCTCATAATGTCAATTCTAGCAGGATGTGAAAGACTGAGCCAACTATAATGAGAGGAACAATAGCCAAAAAGGTCAGCACTATGTTTGCATGGTCTATTAATTAGTTCTGCATTTGCATCTTACGTATTTCATTTTAAGGTCATTAGGTTATCACTCAAAACTCTGGTTTTGACCTTTTGTGTTAATTTTTAAATTGGGAAGCTCTCTGTTCTGTATTCTGCAAGCTCAGCTCTCCTCTGTGATTCTCACTGCACCTTGCCAATTAGAGTAATTTGAGTTTCAGTTTAAAATAATTAACTTACCCAAGCATTGTTTCACCTTGCGCTACATTCCATAATCAAATGCAGCAACAAAGGCTCCAGAGGTGAGGCAGGTGTTTGGTTGTAGGAGGATGAAATTCAGCTAGCACACCTCAGGTTTATAGCCTTTCAACTGGCCTTGATTTGTCAGCCAGTCTATGCAGTCCTTATTTTATCTCTTTCCCAGTAATTACTACAGTTTCCCATGGAGCAGCTGTGATTAGGTGAGTTCTATAAGCACCAATTAGAACTGGGCTCTAATTATTTCCTAAAGAAATGCGATCATTTTTTCGTTTAATTCTGTCTATTATAGCTAGTGAGCAAAGCTCACAATAAGCTTCAAAATAATTGAATATCCAAGCTTTGATGCAAAAGTGATTCTGTGCCTTACTGAGGGTCTACATGCACAAACATAAATTGTTTAACATATTAACTTTGCATATTAGGGCTGCAATGCCCTTTTGTATTTTGGTCTTTCATTAGCAAGCAAGTGGTTTATTACATGTATTCATTACATGCCTTTCTTAATGCCCATACATTGCCTTCCTGACAAAACATGTGGGAGCACATAACAGTTTTTCAGTGCAGAAGGGCTTAAGAGCTACATTTGTAATCAGTAGGTCTGAATAATGCATATTGGTTCTGAGGGTGGTGAAAAGAGCTTGTATTGATCTAAGCCTTGTCAAACATGAATTCATTGTGCCTCCAAATAACCCAGTTGCTTTATATATTCCAGTGCAATTCTGTTCCACTCGCATTGAAGTGGCTGTGTTTCCTATTAAATGTAAACATCAGAAATAAAATTCCATATATACATATATATAGTCTTAATTTTGAAATGTGTTAAAATGAAACCTATAAGTAATGCTGAATTGTAGGGTTATAAATTCAACCTGGTTGTTTTTGATATCCTAAGTAACTAACAGTGTGTCCTTTTGGTTGTTTTAAAGAACATTATATAATGTTATTGCATGTTTCTGTAAAGTAGCACTTCAATACAGTATTACAGTCAGTTAATGTTAAAATACAGACACAGTTTACTGATATTAGAGACTACATGAGAGTACCCTAAGGTGGCTTTAGGTACTTAGTTAACTTGCATTTTATCTTATTCACATGGATTTTAAATGGCAGGACAAATGGTGGAAGAAAGCTGACCTGTTTCCATTATAATAAAAATACTAAGCAAAACATTAACCAGTTTTTAAACATAAAGCTTCTGAGAGATGACTCAAAACACACATCTATATTTTCAACTGCATTTCAACAGAACATCACCTTATGTTCATGTTTAAATAAAAGTTGTTCACATTTGACCCAAGAGTGATTTGGAGCATCAGCTAGTTTTTGGAATTAGTGCTATGGAACACAGAACAGTGAGCAGATGGTGGAGACACGATGGAGGCACACTGAAGTGAGAAGTGAGTGGGAGAGAAAGTGTGGTGATAAACAAAATTTTCATCTTTAAAAAGGTCTCATGAAGCCTGAAAAATGGTTTTAGAGATAACAACTCTGAGAACAGATATTGATCCTTACCTCATGATCAAATCTTGGAAGTAGCCTCATATCATGACCCAGACCTTAGGATATCCATCATCAATGGAATAAAATGAGTCTGAGCCCTGCTGAACAATATCAATCTGAGGAATGGTGATAATGAATCCAGGGGCATAACCTCCATCAGATTCCAAAGACAAATATCAGATCGTTAGTGTAAACGTGGGCAGATTTGTGTTGAGTCACTGGAAATGTAGTTCTGTACTGACAACATTTTTCTAAAGGCCAGCAATGACGCACTGTTCACCCACATAGCCAGCAACTCTCTCACACACATTCCATAGTCACACAGATACTTAGTAGAGCATCTATAGTTTTGTAGAATATTTTTTGTGATGGTTGATACATTAATGGCTTTGCAAAGTCTGTAAAACTGGATACATTTCAGGTGCCTACAATCCCTTAAACACATGCATATGCATGTTCACACTCTCTCTCTCTCTCTCTCTCTCTCTCTAAACACACACACACACAAGCATCCATGCATATGGGCACACACAAAACATATACACACTCTCTCTATCTCTCACACCACACACACCTACACAGCCACAAAGCTTTTGGCCTCTGGTGAATAATGACTAAGGGCTCCATCTAAATTAGTAAATTTCCTGATAATTGAGGACCTCTTTTGTGTGATTTTTAAATGGAATAAATCCTGCCCTCCCTGTCTGATTTAATCCCTTCTGTTCCTCTGTGATTTGATTACCAAGCTCCCCAAGAGTTGTTGTTCCACCAGGAAAATTAGGTGCAGTCGTGGTGTTGAATGCACCAGGAGTCAATGCTAGCATTGTAGTTATTTAAATAATAAGAAGTAAATAACTAAAAAAAAAATAATGCGGCAAATGTTTGTGATGAAATTGAGACAGAAGGCATCATTTGGCCAATGACTCACTTCTGAGTGTAAATCAACAAAGCCTTTTGTATCCTGTTGTTCCTCCCTGCACTTGCATCAACTAAATCAGTGTGATTAAAAACAAAATTCACACCATGCATTCCTTTAATAAAAGCAATAGAATCATTTTTATTTACATTCTCAAATTTAATTTACTGTAGTGCATTTATCAGCTTTTGGTGATTTTACAGAAATATTTGCTTTTGACAGTTAATCTTAAGAAATGATCTCTTTCCTTTATATAGGCAGTTTGCTTTCTTTTTTTTTGGTGAAAGATGTACTTTTAATACTTAAGTTTTTTTTTCTTTTGGGCCCACCACCACCACCCCTCTTCGGAGGACAACTTTATTCATTTATTTGTTTTGTTTTGTTATTTCTATGTCATTCCATTAGTTTGTTTCAGTAATTAACTTAAATCTGATGGGGGGGGAGAGGGAAGGGAGAAAAACAAAGAAGAGAAAGAGAAGGAGAAAGAGAAGAGAAACACAGTGCTGAAAGAGATAGAGAAAGGATAGGAGAGGAAGGGAAAATCTCCTGGGGCAGCTGCTGCATTTGTAGTGTAGAATAACGTCGCACCAACTTTCACATCTGAAAGAAAAAAAAAGGGAGAAAGAGGATAGAGAGAGAGAAATAAACAAAAACAGTAACAGATAATCTGCTTCCATACCTGCTGACAAAAAGAGAAAACAACAGAAGACACAACAGCAGAGAAATTGCAGCAACAACCAACATCTGTATGAATCACAGTAAATACTAAATGTTAAATGTTATTGAGCAGCACACATAACTAATATTACAAAATATGTTTTGAAGCAACAGCAGATCAAGACAGTGTGTATCTGTGAGCACCTGTTTTTACACCAATGTGGATGCTTGTGTGTACACCTGTGTGTGTGAGCGCGCTATAGGCAGTTTTCACACATTTTATTTAAGGAAACCTACAGTTCTCTTCAGAAACTTGCCAATGGACCAAGACGTTGTGGGTCCAAATTCAGCGCCATCCTACTGCCAGCACTACTATCGTTGGCCCAATGACCAAGACCCTTAGTTGCTCCAGGGAGACTTTCCCTGTAACTGACTGTATAAGAGTGCTTATTAAATTATGTAAGCGTGAATTTTAGGGTTAGGAATTTATCGCAGGGCCTATAAAGGTACTACTGAGGTACCTCTGGACAAGGTACCAATCCCAATCACTCTTCCCACATCCCTTGCCCCCGAATTCATATCTAAGCTTTGACAACACAACTCCACCCATGTTAACTGTCTTACCTTTAACTAACAACAAAATGCATAAAGAAAATCCAGAAGCAAATGTGTCTCTCCTGTAGACTGAGCAAACATGATGGCAGAATAATTAGAGTCAAAGTCCACTATTTAAAAAACCTATTGCGGAAAGATCATGAATCATTATTAGTGCAAAATTGGACATATAAACAAAACATGGAAATGGTTTCAAAGGCAACCTGCACAAACTTGTCAATGTGCAAAATATTATGTAAAAACTGCAAGCTCTGAAGGCAAACTAGATTACATTTCTTAGCACAATTTAAAAGCATTTTTAGGGATTCCATCTGTGGTGTTAAAGGAGTGAGATCCTTCTCTCCTGTAATGTGCCTGGCCATGTCATTAACTCATTTTGCAAATGTTACATTAGACCTTCCACACAGCTCCCTTTCTTCTCCCTGTGTTACCTAAAGCTGCAGTTCTGTTACATAATTCCAGCTAAAATCACTTTGATGAGAAATCAGATACCGTGCCTGCAGATTACCAGACACAAGACTTTGTGGTTTAGACAAACAGAGCTAGCTGTGTGAAAGCCTGATACAAATCCAAGACAAGTTAATTAGAAACAGCCTTCCCGCCTTTTTAAAATGGTAATAGAGTAAAGATATTTATAGTTTCAGCAATATTTGATAGCAGGACCAAATACTACTTACTTACAGGTTTTAAACTACTTTTAATTTTAACATTATGAAGTCACTGATGTTGGATGCTTTTTATTGGTATAATTAACAGCACAGCAGCTATTAAACAGCACATTTAATCAGATCTATTTTAACAGACTTTACAACATTTTTACAAAATTCTTATTTACATTAAAGATGGTGGACCAACAGACACAAAAGAGAGAGACATGCCTAAATAGGAAACTAACTAAACTGAAACACAATCAAACACTAAAGTGGAAGTGAGTGATTATTTACCATTATGAACGCACCACAGCACAGCACACAGTACACCACAACGAAATGTGACCTCTGCATTTGACCCCTCCATGAAGGAGCAATGGACAGCACCCAGGGTGCAGTGCTTGGGGACGGTACCGTGCTCATGAGTACCTCAGTGGCACCTTTACCGGTCGCGGGATTCGAACCGATCGCGGGGCAAACCGTTATGCTATCAACAGCGCTATCAACTAGGCTAACAAATTAAACCAAACAAGATACCAAATGCTAAACCATGAGATTAACAGAACAGGGTTAGCTGGAGACAGGAACTAAAACAGGACCAATATACAAACAGGGAATGTTAAACTAGGAACAAAGGACTAGGCTAACAGTTGAAACTAACAATGAACTGACTAGGAGATTCTAATCAGGACACACAGGGAAAGTGGAGGGAATTAAATGATATACCACACAAGAAAGAAATGGCAAAGTTATTACTGAGACATAGTCATATTGTGACATGCAGTAGTTTACCCTATGATAAGCAGAGTTCACAAATAAATGCTGCTCAGTACTGCATCTAGTTGCATGTTCCAGTAGATAGTTACAATTCAGATGGAACAGATCATGAATGTTCAAACAGCTGACCTTGAAAGGCTGATATAAAGTCTTGCACTAATGTTGACCTCGCTATAATCACTTAAAATAGACAATGGAAGCAGGACATAATTTCCACATCATTATGCAATGTATCACGGACAATGTCTACAAATTTTCAAAACACAACAAAAGTGCTATCATGCTCAAATGGAACTAAATGACACATTGACCTTTAGATGCACGGCTATAAACGTTGGATCACTAATGGAAAAAATAGATGAATTATCAGATATTTTAGAATGAATATTTTGTTTGTTCCTCTTTTGAAGTGTTCATGTGGGAAAAATTGTTCTGTAGTGGATCTTTAGGGACCAGCAAAGAGCTCTAAGGATCCACAGCCAGGGGCCAGGCCTAATGAATTACTGGTTAACAGATAACCCCATCCTGCAATTAACAAGCTTTTACTCAGCTGTAAAGGAACATGTTAACTGCAAAATAAAAGCCAGCAGTAAGAAGCTGAAATTTCATAGATCGTGACTAGTAAATCATGACCATATGCAACAGGAATCTAATGATTTAGCAAGTTAATGTCTAAACCATTAAAATCATTGATTAAAGGAAAAGAATTGAGCTGGAAAAGTTATTCTAGGAAACCCCAAACTTACTTATATGTAAAACAACATAATATTGAAAAAACACGGACCAACAATAATTCGTTTCATTTGACTGTTTGTTTTACAAGGAATAAGATAGACAGTCAGTCAGTCATTATCTTAACCACTTAATCCCAACTGGGGTCATGGGGGAACCAGAGCCTATCCTGGGAACTCACGGCCACAAGGTGGGGAACAACCCTGGGCACACTCACAATCAACCCATAGTGCATGCTTTTAGACTGCGGGAGGAAACTGGAGCACCCGGAGAAAACCCACGCGAATACGGGGAGAGCACACAAACTCCACTCAGAAAGGCCCTTCGGGCGTCCCCGGGGTTCAAACCCAGGACCTTCTCGCTGTGAGGTGGCAGCACTAACCACTGTGCCACCGTGCCGCCCATAAGATAGTTAATGTAATAATTAAAATAGTTCCTAAGTAGGAAGCTATAATTCATGATTAGATTTTATAGCAACTAAAGCATCTGCCAACAAAGCCATTTATGTCTTTTCTCCAGCTTTTGTCCATTTCTCTTTCTCTTTTGTCACATCAACTATAATATTCTGCAGCAGGCCAAAACATGACACCTGCACATGTCAAAGAGACACTTGTTTGCTGATTATGTTCTTGTGCTTTTCAATCACGTCTCTAGAAGATGTGGAAAATGTGAAATAGGCATTTGAGTTGTTCATCTTGCAGACCATGAAAGAAATACACATGATTACAAAATAATGAAAAACTACAACCTATGTGAACTGAAATCAACCTATGAAAATCCACAATTGACTTTTTTACATGTAGAATTAGGTGGAAGGCTCTTTTTGTTTTCAAATGGGTTCTGTAAAGTCTCCTGTTGGCTCTTAACGTAACCAAAAAGCACTTTTATGGAAACTTTTATATTCTTTTTGTTCATACTAGTTCTCAAACATGTAATCAGATATTAACTTCTTAGAGGAATGACATTTTTCCAGAACCACAGTGCAGTTCATACCTCTGTTTTTAGGGGTGTTCTTGTCATTGGAATATGTGAAGGTCATAGGTTTGAATCATACCTTCAGCACAAAAGCCACAGCATCCCTGAGCAAGTCCCTTAACCCCAAGTTTCTCCAGGAGAATGCCCTGTAATTAGGAAATGAAAGCCATTCTGGATATGAGCTATGAGGTTACACCTTATTGTATTTAATGCTCCTTATTTTTACCTGCATCTGGCAAAAATGGTCAAACTCTAATACAGTGAAACCTTTTAGTTTTTTTAGTTAATTTTAGTCTTCACTTAAGACACGTCAATGACTGTGAGTTTGCTTTGAATATGTTTAAATGAAAGTGCGTCACAAATTTTATTGTGAATGTTAAATATTAAACGAATATAACAGTTATTGCCATTTTCACAAAATTCTGCACGTAAAAAAGGTGTTTTTATTTTATGTTTCGCAATGTCTGTAAAGGAATCCGTTCATCATTTCTTCCGAAGACACTTCTGCCATTTTCAGCCTGCAAAAAGAAGACGAAAAGAGCATTTGCCAGAATATTTACGGACTAGCTTGCACTATCAGGGCTGTAATTGTGAAATTAAAAATAAAGTTCTTTTCAGCAGTGGTAGTGAGTTGGAGATGTGCAGGTGCATGGTGGGATTGGGAACGGAGCATATCACAGTTCTGTCTTCATAAACCGCGATCTAAGACATGGACGTTCATATCGTATATATACTATATTGCCAAAAGTTTTCACTCACCCATCGAAATAATTAAATTCCGGTGTTCCAATCACTTCCATGGCCACAGGTGTATAACTTCAAGCACCTAGGCAAGAGATTTTGGACAATTTCATGCTCCCGACTTTGTGGAAACAGTTTGGCGATGGCCCCTTCCTGTTCCAACATGACTGCGCACCAGTCCACAAAGCAAGGATCACAAAGACCTGGATGAGTGGGTTTGGTGTGGAAGAACTTGACTGGCCTGCACAGAGTCCTGACCTCAACACGATAGAACACCTTTGGGATGAATTAGAGCGGAGACTGCGAGCCAGGCCTTCTCGTCCAACATCAGTGTCTGACCTCACAAATGTGCTTCTGGAAGGATGGTCAAAAATTCCCATAAACACACTCCTAAACCTTGTGGAGAGCTTGCCCAGAAGCAGTTATAAGTTGAAGATCTTATAGCTGCAAAGGGTGGGCCGACATCATATTAAACCCTATGAATTAAGAATGGGATGTCACTTAATTTCATATGCGTGTAAAGGCAGGTGAGCAAATACTTTTGGCAATAGTGTATATATATATATGTATATATTTTTTTGTTCAATTTCTGAACCATTAAACCCAAATTGTTCTTTCATTTGCCACTGATTATTTTAATAGCTTAGACTGTTATATCCAATATGTTATTTTAACATATTTAAGTGTTGCCTTTTTACTTTAGGTGAAACATCTCCATGATATTTATGGTGCTTTCAAGCTGGAGAGTGCAGCAGTGTAAAGGAGAACTGTGGGCTACACTAAATGCAAGGTCAATGGAGACAAACAGTCACAGGGGCATCATATGAGAACAGCCAATTGTGGTATCACTTCATTAAGTTTAACTCCCTGCCCATGGCTGAATTTTTGAACAATTTGTTTGTTCCTCTTACAGCATTGTAAAGGGTCATCATCTGCAGATGAGTAACTATGAATTGTGTTACAAGCAAAGTCAGTGGGATCATAAAAACACATCTCCCCTCTTTGAGTGAACTTCTAAAAGAGAGCTTTTTTTATTTAAGGCTGTAAAAGGATGAAGATGGTCACTCAGGACAAATATGGATGATAAAGCATGAAATATCAATCCACTTTGAAAGTAAGAAAATGGGTACTTGACTTTAAGTGATAGTTCATGTGTAGTAATAGTGTATGTGCTTTCCGGAGGAATCCCCACACGTGTACACAACACACACACACACACACACACACAACTTGTCATTTGATAGGCTTGTCATTTTGCTCAGTGCTGGTAGTCCATGAAATAAGCTCCTCCATGCTGCACTGGCTGCTCTGATTGGCTATTTTGGGCTTCAGTAGCCAGGACCGTATCCTCCCTCTGTTCACACACATACACACAGATTCTTCTTTTTTTATTCTCTAAATCATAATCTAAATCTATATTTATAACTCTGTATGGGACATGGTACATCTACAGTACGACTATGGAAACAAACATTCTATGTAAAAAG